>WOXC01005447.1:600000-968499 GCA_011680675.1 Gymnobelideus leadbeateri
AGCTGCCTGTAATGGAAATGCAAATTTAAAGATCTTCCCTGCCCCTAGCTTAAGTGCACCTGGAGCCTGTGGTGGGAGGCTTGTTTTTCAGGGAAGCCCACACCTTGATACTTTGTGATTGGGCAGTGGGTCAAGGAGGTTGTTACATTCTCTGAGCCAGGAGAAGGCTATATAAGCCCTGAGGAGAGGCTTTGCTTTGGGGCTCACTTTGAGAAGTGTTGTGTGATTTGACCAGATGAGACTCTGGGAAGCCGCTGTTGAGAGCCCGCCCCCGGCTTTGAAAACCCAGATGTTGATGCTTCCCTCTCTGGTAACTGTGATTTGGTATTGATATGATGTTTGGACAGTTTGGAAGCCTGTCTGTTTGATCTGTAAGTTCTGTAACTCTGAAGTTTGGGGTGCTGACCTTTTTCCCCTGAACTAGGTTATGTGTGTTTGTTTGATTAAAGTAAGCTTGTTAACCCATTTTGAGTTGCTTTCCTTCTGAAAAGCAGATCTAAGAACCTATATTGGCAGCTACCCTGGGGATATTGGGGTGCTTGCTGCTACACTGCCCCAAGCAGATAGAATTTTTATCATGAGTCCTTTAGGATTGTGGTGGATCATTCTATTATCGTAGTTACTAAGTCTTTTGCGTTGATTTTAATTATTACTGTTACTGTGTAAATTGTTCTCCTGGTTCAACTCACCTCACTCTGCATTTATACAGGTCTTCCTAGGTCTTCCTGAAACTACCCCCTTCATAATTTCTTATAGCACAAGGGTATTCCATCATATTCATATAGCATAGCTTGTTCAGCCATTCCTCAAATTGATGGTCATCCTTTCAGTTTCCAATTTTTTGCCACCACACAAAGAGTTTTTATAAATATTTTTGCACACATAGGTCCTTCCCTTTTCCTTGGATTGCTTTGATGCATAGATCTAGTAATGGTGTTGTTGGGTCAAAGAAAATGCATGATTTATAACTTTTTAGGCCTAGTTCCAAATTACTCTCCAGAATGGTTGGATTAGTTCACAGAGGTCAATTGTTTTTAGAGATTTTTTTTTTCATTTTCTTTCATTGTTCCAGTTTTTTTGCTTTGTTCTTGTGTTTCTTGTTATCTTAGTCATTAATTTCTATTTGATCCATTCTAATTTTCAGGGAGTCTGTTATTTAGGTAAAGTTTAGCATTTCTTTATTAAGCTGTTTATTCTACTTCAAAATTTTTCCTCTAGAAGTGAGGTTCTTAACCCCTTTTATGACATAAAGATCTTTTGTAGTGTGTGAAATCTGTGGGCCCCTTCTCAGAATAATGTTTTAAATGCATAAAATAAAATGTATAGTATTACAAAAGAAGCAATTATATCGAAATGTGGTTATAAAACTATTTTGTTAAAAAATAAGTTAATGAATCCCAGATTAGGAATACTTGCTCTAGAACTCTCATTTGTTTTCTTGTTCCTTTCTCTAGAGCTCTTATTTCATTTTAGATCTAATTTTAAAACTTTCACTTCTTTTAAGAGTTCTAGTTGACCTTTTGGCCAAGTTGTATTTTTGTTTGAAGTTTTAGATGTGGAATAATTCTCTTCTTCTGGGTTTGTGTCTTGGATAGCCTTGAACCTATATTATTTCTTTATAATTAGTGTCTTATTTAGCCTACTCATTTTTCCAGTCTTACTTCCTGAATCAAGACTCTATATAAGGTCCAGGCTTTGTACTTACTTTTGGCAGGCATGATGGACCCTTATTAGGTTCTGATCTATATTATCTGCAGTCCTGCCACTTCTTCCTCCAGGTATTGAGCATTGTACTCTTCAATGACTTCAGGCTATTGAGCTGCAAACTTTCAGTGCCCTAACTGGTCTTATGTGGGGCATGATCTGATCACTGCCTTACAGGGGCTTTGTAGGCCCCTGACCCTTTTTTTGCAGTATGGATAACCCATCTATGAGATCTCCCCCTTTTTTGAAGCACCAAAAGATAGCTGCTAGCCCTATCTCCTATCACCATGTTAGAAATCTCTTCTCGGTCAAAATGACAGATCCCAGGCTCCCTTGGTCTGTTCTGCCTTTTGTGGTACAAAGCTACAGCCTCCAATACTGACTCGTGGACAGAAAACTCCATGGCTCCTGTTTGAGATTATTGGCACATGGCTAAGGACTAGCCCTTGGTTCCCACTTTTAATTTGTGATATACAGCCTTAGATTTTAACCCTAGTCCATATACTGGAAAGATCCTTCCTGGGCCTTCTTGGCTAAAGTCCCTTCCCAGGGTCCACAGGCCTCTATCCATCTATTCATGCCAACCTGGGCTAGAAACCACTATCCACTATTGTTTCTCCTCAAATTTCTTGATCCTCATTCAGTCTGATACTCTTCCTCAATCTTTGCTGGGGTAATTGTGCAAGAAATCTGGGCCTCGTGCTTCCTTTCTTTCTGCCATCTTTGCCTTTCATCATTTGCCCATGTTCATACTTTTAATGATATTTTCTTGGATTCTTGCCCAATCTAACCCCAAAGAGGAAAAAGAAGATGTCATGTTCTGTCCCTTGAGGAAACTCTTTTGATTTCCTGGAGTGAAGAAAGTTCATAATGCTAATTTCACATTATGTTTACAATATGTATTAGCATTGTTATTTGTAAGGTTGCCAGATCCCATCTCACCCATCTCCCTTAGCACTCTTTTCCAGGAATGGAAACCAGAGGCAGTCTTGGCTGCTTTATGATTTAGTTAAGAAGTATTTGAATGAATTTGATCGTTTAACTATGATCATGGCTTGTCTTACTGGTATACTCTATAGTAGAAAGTATTAAAGTAAAAACAAACAAAAAAAAACCCCACAAATATTTCTAGAAACAAATGCCCATGAACAACTCTTCCTTCCCTGCCCCTCCCCCATACAATGTGCACATAGACATGCATGCACACAGTATAAGGAAAGGAAATCCAAGGTAAATACCATTGCTGTTAAGTCTCCCATCTACCCCTGCTTCTCCTAGGCATCCACTTAGTCCTCACACAAAAGAATACATGGTTTAGAACTACTGATTCTCTAAACAGATTGTTACTCACATGCATCACCTTTGCCATCTATAAGCTAACTGCCTACTTTCCTGGCTCTCTTTAATAAAGACATGGAATTGGAATCAATCACTCCCTTCTCCAGCTCTTCTGTATTTGTGAATATATGTCCTGTGTGTCTCTCCCTCTCTAGCCCCACAGCAACTAAATCTCCTGACATTGTTCAGATGCGTATATAATAAAACAATATTCTTGTTATTAATGTACATCAGTTGACCTTTTCCCATAAAGTATATAACATTTTCTGCATGTCAGCAGATAACCAGGAGTATAAAAGTATCTCTCATATTTTTAAAAAATAATTTTTGTTTAATTCAATGTATTGTAGCTTTAAATACATTTAAGTTTCTCATCTTGATTAATTGCCCTGATTTTAGTGTGGCAAATATACTATATGTGCTTATAGTGAAATAAATCAATCAGGTAAAACCAACAGACCAGAAGACATATATACTAAAAGCTCTTAGAATCAAGTCAGTCACTTCAGTTTTTAAAAATCAGGGAAATGGGGGGGCGGAGCCAAGATGGCGGAGTAGAAACAGCTCATCCAAGCCTCTCTGCCCCCAGATTCTCCACAAACTATGTAAAAAAGGACTCTGAAAAACTTCTGGAGCCCCAGCACCCACAGAACGACACAGAGAAGCTAACCTCCCGATGAGGACAGCCCAGCACCCTGCAGGAAGGACCAGCGCAGCAGTCTGGGAGCCGGCAGCGCGCAGAGCCCAGAGCGCAGAGCGCAGGAGCTGAGCCGAGCCGAGCCCAGGTCCACGTGAGCCGAGGTTTTAGCCCCAGGGCGGCAGGGCCAGCAGCCGGCTGGAGGAACCCCAGAACACCAGAAACTGTGGAGACGCCAGAATTATCAACATAGACTTGCCTAGGACAAAGTAAGAGGTTAGTGTCCTATGGACTTTAGGACCTGTATTTGGGGAATGCGTCAGCTCCCTCCCCTGGGGGCTAGAAGCCGCTGAGGAGACACGCCATTGTGTAGTTTTCATAGGCATTTCCGGCTCCCAGCCTACAAATAGTGGGGAGATCCAGCGATCAGTCTTGGGGGGTAATCGCTCTTGCTTTAACCTCCTGGATCTGGATTGTGATCTAGGGTGGAAGTTGTGGGTGGGTTTATAGCTTGCCAGAAACGGAAGTTGCCCCCCACACGTTCGGGACGAAAATTCCTCTATCTGGCCTTAAAGCCATAGTGTGGCAACAAGCCCAAACGTCAAGCAATTAAGTGGCAACATGCCAAGGCAAAGGAAAGAGAAAAATGCAACCCTAGACTCCTATTTTGGGGGCATAGAGCGGGAAAAGGACTGTGAGGTCAGAAGTCCTGCTCCAAAAGCCCCAGGGGAAAACATGAGTGGGTTGCAGGCCATAGAGGACCTTAAGAAGGACTTTAAAAAATCAAATAAGAGAAGTGGAGGAAAAATTAGAAAGAGAAATGAGAAGGATGCAGGAAAAGTATGAAATGAGGGCCAACAGCCTGACTGAGGAAAACGACACCTTAAAAAATAGACTAGCTCAAATGGCAAAGGAGGCCCAAAAGGGCAATGAGGAGAAGAATGCCTTAAAAAGTCGAATTTGCCAGATGGAAAAAGAATATCAAAAGTTCACTGAGGAGATTCATTCTTCAGAGCTAGACTGGAGCAAATGGAAGCTAGTGACTTTATGAGAAATCAAGATGCTGTTAAGCAGATCCAAACAAACGAAAGATTAGAAGGCAATGTGAAATATCTCATGGGAAAAACCACTGACCTGGAGAATAGATCCAGGAGAGACAATTTAAAATTATTGGACTACCTGAAAGCCATGATCAAAGAAAGAACCTAGAAATTACCCTTCAAGAAATTCTCAAGGAAAACTGCCCTGATGTTTTAGATCCAGAGGGCAAAATAGAGGTTGAAAGAATCCACCAATCACCTCCTGAAAAAGATCCCAAAAAGAAAACTCCCAGAAATATTATAGCCAGGTTCCAGAATCCCCAGATCAAGGAGAAAATACCACAAGCGGCCAGGAAGAAACAATTTCAATATTGTGGAAACACAATCAGAATAGCCCAGACCTGGCAGCTTCTACACTGAGGGATCGAAGGGCATGGAATATGATATTCCAGAGGGCAAAAGAACTGGGAATGAACCCAAGGGTCACCTACCCAGCAAAACTGAGTATTTTGTTTCAGCGGAAAATATGGTCATTCAGTGGAATAGAGGACTTTCAAGCAGTCTTGAGGAAAAAACCAGAGTTGAATAGAAAATTTGACATCCAGACGAAAGAAGTAAGAGATGCCTGAGAAGGTAATCAGGGAAAAGAAATCAAAAGGAACTTATCAAAATTGAACTATTTACATTCCTATATGGAAAAGCAATATCTGTGACTGATGATATCTTCCCACTATGAAAATAATGGAAGAAGGGGGTGTGGTCATACGAATACATATGTGAATGTGTGTGTATATGGTTACAGTTATATATGGATAGAGGGTATAGGTTGATTTTGTTGGGAAGGGAGAGTACTCAAGGGATGAAATTATGAGGTGAGAGAGGAAAGTGGCAAGAGGAGATGGGGAGAGACATGGTAGGGTAAACTATCTCATGTAGGGGAAGCGGGTGCAAAGGAGGGGGAGAATAAGGAAGGCTAAAAAGGCAAAACCACATTCACATTGAATTTGGTTCAGGGAGAAAATGACAACATACTAAATGGGATATCTCAACCTGCAGCAGGATAGGGGGAAGGGGGATGAGAGGAGGGCATCCTTGGGGTGAGGGGAGGTTGGAAGTACCCACTATAGAAGAGGGACAGGATCATGTAGGGAATGGACCGGGTGGGGGGTGGGATGAGTGGGAGGGAATTATAAGCAGCCTTGTACAATATATCTACTATGATAATGTTTTGCATAGCTAGACATGTACAACATATACTGAATTACTTATCTCCCCAGAGGGAATGGGTGACAAGGAGGAAGGAAATGGATCTGAAATTCGAGGTCTTAACATTAAATGTTTCAAATATATATAGATACTATTATTAATACTCTTTTGCTTATAATTGGGAGATAAGATGTGCAGGCATTGGGACACAAAGATTCATCTTCCTCTAATGGAAAAGTCGATGGGGGTATGGGAGAAGGTATGGGAGAGAGCAGATTGGAGGAACTGATATCTTGTGGGACTGCTATTCTGGGAGGTTGGGTAGGGGAATAATGGGGGGAAAATGATTGTAACTCAAAACCTGGCGGAAATGAATGATGTAAAACAGAAGTTAATAAAGTATTTGTTTAAAAAAAAAAAAATCAGGGAAATGGGGCGGCTAGGTGGCGCAGTGAGTAAGAGCCCTGGCCTCGGAGTTGGGATGACCTGAGATCGGATCCGGCCTCAGAAAATGAGCACCCACGCATAAATCAAATGACTAGCCGTGTAACCTTGAGCAAGTTACTTAACCCCAATTGCTTAAAAAAAAATCATGGAAAAAATCCTTTACCTTTTAACAACAATGACAATAGCTAACATTCATATGACACTTGTTATGTGCCAGGCACTGGGCTAAGTATTTTACAATAATTATCTTATCTGATCCTCACAACAGATGCTATTATGTTACAAATGAGGAAACTGAGGCAAACAAAGGCTAAATGTCTAGCCCAGGGTCTCATAGTGACTGAGACTGCTTTTGGTCTTTCTGACTCCAGGCCCAGCACCCTACTGACAGTGCTACCATAATAATAGCTAATCTTTATATAGCCCTTTAAAGTTCATAAAGCACTTTACAAATATTACATCATTTTATCCTCACAATAACCCTGGGAGGTAAGTGTTATTATTATCCCCATTTTATGGATGAGAAAACTGAGGCAGATGAAGGTGAAATGGTTTGCCCAAAGCTGTATAACTAGGAAGTATCTGAGGCAGTGTCTGGATCTCAGATCCAGTCTTCTGTCTACTGTGTCACCTAGCTGCCTTTTACTTGGTTCCATGAGTATAGGGACTTAACCTGTGACTTTTCCCATTTAGTGGAATCTTCCTGTCCTGGAGACTTAAAAGGAGTATCAGTGGAGGGCTGAATACCTTTGTACTTTATCATGCTTTGTTTCATGTTTTTCTAGTGCACTTATCACATAATATTGTTCTACAAAGAGCTTTGTAAGCCTTAAAACATTGTGTAAACATAAGTTCATATTGTAGCAATTATCATTACCACTGGCTATGTCATATCTGCCCCACCAGACTGTGGGCACCAGCACAGGGAGACACTGTGCCTGTTTCAGACATCATGTTTCTCTTGGGATATAGCATGGTAGGCTATATATAGTGGACACTTAACACAAAACTAGTCGTGTGACCTTGGGCAAGTCACTTAGCCACAATTGCCCTACCTTTCCCCCTCCAAAAAGCAAAATGGAAAATCTAAAAAAAAGTCACAAAGACAAGATCAGAATGGGATTTCTCAGGGCTTAGGGACAATTATTGGTCTGCTATTTCTTATTCATATCCTTTGTCATTTATTCATTCATTATTAAGGACCTGCTGTGTGTAGAGCTCTAGAATAAGTGCTGAGATATAATGGTTAGATAAAACATGGTTCCTGCCCTCATGAAACAACTTTCTGTCCTACTAACCTGGTAAGTAAGAGACAATTCAGTATTGTGGAAAAAGGATTCAGACTAGTCAGATGATTTGGGTTTGAGTGTTAACTCTGTTACTTGCCACTTTTGACAAGTTACCTAACCAATTAAAGCTGCTTATTTCCTCATCTATAGTAGAGGGATAATAAAATTTGTTTCACAGGGACAGTCTAAGGAAAACTTATAAGATACAAACATATAGATATATGTGTGACCCTGGGCAAGACTCACATTTTTGAACCATTCATTATTTTGCATGCAGAAAAGAGATTATATAGATATAGATAGATTACATATAGATACACACACATATATTTACTAGCTGTGTGACCTAGTCGCTTCACCTTTGTCTGCCCCAGTTTCCTCATCTGAAAAATGGGAATAATAATAGCCCCTGCCACCTGGGGTGGCTGCAAAGATAAAACGTTAGAAAATTTGTAAATTGCTTTAAAAACCTTAAGGCATTGTATAAATGCTAGTTATTATTATATACTAGGTGTCTAAATGTGAGATCTCATCAATGTTATAATCTTTATTATGATTAAGGGATAGAATTAGGGATCTGATTTGGCAGGGTTAAGAAGAGGAAGAAACTGGTGTGTTTCTTGTTCCAAAAATGACCCTGCCACATCTCCTTGACCTAGCAACTTGAGATTTGAGCTTTCTGATGGAGATTTTCTGGGGCCCTACTAACAAAAATGCTATATTTGAATAGAATTGACATTAGGAATTTGAAAATAACAAGGTTATACCCTGCTCATTCTTCTAAGAGCAGAACACTCAGGTTATATGGGTAATCCTCTCATGTTTTATTTATTTGATTTATTTAGGCACAATACATATAATTAATCTTATCAGGTAAAGAAGACATTAGACTGCTTAAATCTTTAGGAAAAGAGCCATGCTTGCTGCCTCATACTCTTACACAGCACCTGGTTAGAAATACCAGGACATAGGAAGAAGGGTGTAAAGCCTAATTCACTGTTGGTGGAGTTGTGAATTAGTGCAAGCATTCTGGAGAACAATTTGAAACTACACCCAAAGGGCTATTAAACTATTCTTTGACCCAATAATACCACTATTAAGTCTGTATCCTAAAAAGAGCAACAAAGGGGGCGGGGGAATGACATATATGTACAAAATATTTGTAGGAACTTTTTTGACTGTGGTGAAGAATTGGAAATTGAAGAGATACCTCATCAATTGGGGAATGGCTGAACAAGTTGTGGCATATGATTCTGGTGGAATACTATTGTGCTATATGAAATGACGAGCAGGAAAGTTTCACAAAAACCTGAGAAGAGTTATATTAACTGATACAGAGTGAAGGGAGAAGAGCCATACTTGACATGTATAATTAATATTATATTACTTGTTTTCTCAAGGAGTGGGGAGGGAGGGAGAGAATTTGGAACTCAAAATTGTAAAAAGTAAATGTTTTTTGTTTTTTTGTTTTGTTTCTATTGGGAGCAAAGATTTTATTTCAATAAGTTTTAAGATATAACTTTGCAGTCTTACATTTCAGTGCCAGCTCCTCTTCCATTTGCTAGTTTACAAAGTTGTGAGCATTTCACATTAAGGCATAATACACAAGTAAAGCAATGGGGCACCCCACTCTCCCTCAGGCTAGGCTTTTACCTATACTCACTCTCCCAATCAACCCTGGTGATGAGAGAGCCTTAACCAGGGTTCAGGCTTATGCCACAGGGCCTGTCCCACATGAACATCTTCTTCTAAGGACTTTTGCTCTAGTCAGTTGAATGAAACTCATCAGAAAGTTTACTTAGAAAAACATGGATAGACTTGCACAAAATAATGAAGAGCAAAGTGAACAGAACCAAGAGAATGTTGTATACAGTAACAAAAATATTGTCTTAAGAACAACTTTGAGCAAATAAGTCATTTTGACTATTACAAATATCCAAATTAACTACAAAGGACATATGAAAGAAACTCCATCTGCATCCAGAGAAAGATAAATAGAAGTATGTATAGAATGATTTTGATTTTACATATATAAATATATGTATATAGGTATACATATGTTTTTGTCTTATGGTAGCTATCTCTAGGGGAGGGGAGGGATAAAAAAGAAATTTACATGATAATGGTATATGTTCAAAAGGAATAGCAAGTTGTACATAATAGATTTGCAGTTTCATGTGCGATCATTTAAAAAAATTATACTATTATGAAAATGCTTATTTTATTCCATAAATTAAAAATAAAATAAATAAAAGTAAAAAAGAATTTTTGGCAGGTAGTTAAGAAGTCTTTAGCAAAATAAAGAAAAATACATTTTAAAGAGACATTCCAAATCACAAGTATAAAAATAATAGTAGTTTTATGAGAATAAACTAAGTTTAATTTTGTCATGTATTAAAAAAAAGGTGAAAAACCCTCAGCAGACCAAGTTAGCTTTGACTGTTTGTAGACTGGTAGATGAACTAAAATGGGTTTAGAAGTGTGTGGGGGGGTCAATTTTCTAAGAGGCTGCTAATTTGTGAGCACCAAAAATTAGAATATGTGTCATATACCCTGAGCCAGTATTGCCTTGCCTGGCCTAAAAGTAGGTATATGTGAAGGAAATCATTTTTAAATCTTAGCCATTACCTCATGCATTGCCAGCTCCGTTGATAGCAACCTGTCTCCCTGCCAAACAAACAACCAAAGAGCATAAACAAGAATTGATCATTCTTGTTTTTTATAGTTGAGAAATCTGCACCATCAAATCTAATAATAAACCCTAAGCCTTAAATTTCATCTATTTTTAAAAAATCTAATAATGTCAGGAGTTATTCTTCTGAGAAGTCCTATAAACCTAAGCAGAGCTTTTTTAGCTTTTCAGATGCAGTTTGCAGAGAGATTTCAACATGATTATAGCTAGTAATAGTCAGTGAGTGACACAAAGGATTACCCCTGTAATCAGAAAATCTCAGCTCCAAGTGTGGAATATTCTGTAGGAGATACTCTATCCATTAGTCATGTCTGACACCTCAGATCAACCTCCAGGAGTTGATCAAAGGACATCCAAAGATTCCAGCTCCTTCCTCTCTAGCACACTGGGCATAAGGGCTCTTACCACTCACTCTTCCACATCCCTTCACTAGGCGAGTGTGGGGGAAGAGGGGGAAGAGGGGAACATCTATTAAGCATCTACTAAATTCCAGGCATTGTGCTAAGAGATTTACAAATATCATCTCATTTGATCTTCACAACAGCCTTGGGAAGTAGGTGCTATTATTATCCCCATTTTGTAGTTAAAAAACTGAGGCAAGTGAAGTTAAGTGACTTGTTAGGGCCCCCCAATCTTCACATGCTTTATTCTATTCTCATCCTTGATTGCAATGATAGTGGTGGCTGTCACAAACATAGAAGTGGTGGGAAATGGGGACAGAGAGCACTCATTCTCAAAACCAAGGATTTCTCTTATAACATTGGATGGGGTATAACCATGGCAAATGGACCATGTGCCAACACCTCCCCCTCCATCTTTGGTTTGCATACTGTAGATTGGCAGTCCATGACCCATACTGCCAATTTCCAGATGTCACCCAATAATAGAGGAACTATGATATGTAGTGTTATGCCATGTCAACTATTAGGAGTACTTTTGCCATTAGGCTATGAATTCTGCCTCGTTTGCTTAGTTTGTTTGAAAGCAAGACTTCATATATAGCATCATGCAATCAATTGAAATGATAATTCTGAGGATGTTATTATATTTTGCAATCAATTGAGATTATAATTCAGAGGATGTTATTACATTTCCATAATGTAATGTAGTATATATATATGTATGTATATATAGTAATATAATAAAGTATATTACCAGTTTTATAATATAAATTCATGTAACCCTGGGCTCAAATGACTACAATGTGTGTTTTATGTGTATACATTAAACCCCAGTTGCTAAATTAGCTAGACAGATTTCACTAGAAGCATTTAGTGCAATCCAAAAAATATTTATTAAGCATCTACTATGTGTTCAGCACTGCTCTGGGCTAGGGAAGATACAGAGTTTAGATGAGATATGGATTCTATTGTCCTGAAGCTTATAGCTTTCAAGAATGTTCATCCTAGGAGCTTCATGTAAACTCCTATACCGGCAACCACACTGACATACCCAGGATGGCTGCTAGCACAGGTTCTTAGATCTGCTTCACTAGGAAAAATAGCTGTTCAAGGGGTCAACAGTCTTTTTTAATTACAATCATTAGTTCAGGGGAAAAATAAACACCCTGAATGTCAGAGAAAATCCAAACAAAGAAAATAGAGAAAACACAAGCAAAGAAAAAAAGACCAATAGGCAGGGCTTCTACCTGAGAAATTAGCACAGATCAACAGGCAGATCCAACTGTCTGACCAAGACAATATTTACATAGTTACTAGAGAGAGAAGCACCAACATCTGGGTTTTTCAAAGCTGGGGAGCTCCTCAACAGCTACCCAGAGCCTCATCTGGTCAAATCACAAGAACATTCTTCCAATGAGTGAACCCCAAGGCAAAATGCTAACCTCAGAGTATATATACCTTTTTGAGAGCCAGAGGACATCACAATCCTCTGACTCAGTGCCTAATTAGAAATTAAAATAGGTGTGAAAGCCTTACTACAAGTAATCCCTGTCCCCTGCAAGCTTCCCTTAATGGGTTCTACCTGAGGCCTATTAATGGGCCCAGGGAAGATCTTATTTCTCATTAACATTACAACTCTGCAGTGAGGAGGGAAGGAGATTAAAATGTAATTAGGAAACATTTAACAAAATAAATAAATATTACACAACTTATTTCACTTTAACTCATCATAGTCATTGGACAATAAGAAACCAGACAATGCTGGTCTCTGTCACAACTTTTGGTGGCTATACAAGGATTAAAATTTTATAGCAGAAAAAAATCAAAGAATTATTATTACACTTAGGCTCAGTAATGCTGAAACATATTCATTTAAAATTCTATAAGGTTTTCATATAAAGCAGCCTGGTGGTAGAATACTAGACTTGGAGTCAGGACAACTTGAATCTAAATCCCATCTCAGACACCTTCATACCACTGTATCCCTGGGCCAGTCACTTGACCTCAGTTTCCTCATCTGTAAAAAGAGATTAATAATGGCACAGAGTTACAAGGTCGTTTTGAAGATCAAGCAAGATAATACATGTAAAGTGCATCACAAACCTTAAAGCACTATATAAATGTTAGCTACTCTTACTGTTCTTATTTTTATATCATTAAGGGAGCAAGACATCAAAAATAGATACCTTGGGCTCAAATCTTGCTTTTATTACTTACAAGCTGTGTGACTTTGGGCAAACCGCTGAACTTTTGTGTGTCTAAGATGTCCCTACTTTTCTACTATGTCTTTGGTTGCAATCTACCTTTTACAAGGGTGTTACCATGTTGGGAGTTCCATGTGCTAATGAAATCACAGAACCTTCAAGTATTGGTGTATATATATCATTTAGTGTAGGTGTGATTTGAAAGTGATAAAGGGGTGTAAGATCAGTTTTTCATTAAGATGAGAGTGTTTTTGCTGGAAAGACTTACATGAACTGATACAAAGTGAAGTAAGCAGAACCAGAAGAACATTGTACACAGTAATAGCAATATTGTATGACAAACAGCTGTGGATGACTTAGCTGCTCTCAGTAATACAGTGATCTAAGACAATCCCAAAGGATTCATGATGAAAATTGCTATCTGTCTCCAGAGAAAGGACTGATGACATCTAAATACAGACTGAAGCATACTATGTTTCTCTTTCTTTCTTTTTTTCTTTCTTCCTTCTTTCCTTGCTTCTTTCCTTTCTTTCTCTTTTTTCCTTCCTTCCTTCCTTCCTTCCTTCCTTCCTTCCTTCCTTCCTTCCTTCCTTCCTTCCTTCCTTCCTTCCTTCCTTCCTTTCTCTCTTTCTTTCCTTCTTTAGTTTGAGTTTTCTTCTACAAAATGACTAATATGGAAATATGTTTTACATGATTGCACATGTGTAACCTACATCAGATTGCTTACTGTCTCAGGGAGGTAGGGGAGGGAGAGAGGGATAGAATTTGGGATTTAAAAAAGAATGTAAAAATTTTTTTACATTTAATTGGGGGAAAATAAAATATTATTTTAAAAAGCATTTTTTAAAATACTATATAAACATGAAAATATGGGTTAAAAAAAGATGAGAGGGTTTTTGAATACCAGGGGAAAAGGTTATGCAAGCCTTCCAGGCATACCAGTGTTATATTGGCTTCTTACTCTACATAACTTTATTTGGGGAACATAATTTGACGCATGGCATATCTGACCCATGGAATCATGACCTGGGTATAATGAGATATTCCTCCATTTAAAACATTGCTATTTCTCCTTCGATTTATGAAGCCTCATCTTCTCTGAAGTGCTTAATGACAGTATTCATAGTGCATGCCTTATTTGACTTGTCCATAATCGCTAGTTTCATACTATTGCCAGTACCATGTATGAATGCCTGCTTTGGACTAAAATGCCAATGTGGTAACACTGGTGTCATTAATGGCCCGCCTTAACTGGGCTGACATTTCAAAGCCCACACAGGGGAGCACTATTCTCTGTCCAAGAATCTTTTAGTAAATCTGAATGGATCATATAAATTCAGCCATGTTTTTATTTTTAAAAAGGGGGTGAGTCATACATTACTCTGAGAAGCAAATCTGAATTCTTAGATGGTGTTACTTTACAAAGGCACAGTATGTCTTTAAAAGAGACTCAGCCTTTCTCCAAACCTCTGGTTAGCTCCCATGCACTACCCACAAAGATACCCAAGGACCCACCAAGTGGCAAGAAGTGGCATGGAAATGTGTTGCTACAGTACTACTATCCCCAAGGCAAAATGTTCAGAAATGTCTTTATTTCTTAGTGGATGAGTTAATTTAACATGTTGGTTACAGAACAGACTTTAACTGGAGAGGGGATAAAACTAGTTTTTATGTGGTTTACCGGCAGTAACCACAGAAACCAAGCACTCCTAGCCCTCATTCATCAGTACTGATTATTTTAGCCCAGTTCAGACTCAAACTCTTCCTTGTGTCCTACAGGCATCTCTCCTTAGCTCTGGTTGTATCACGCTCCACAAATACATTGCTAACATTTAAATGCATCTGTTGCAGAGACAGAACTACAGAGGACACTAGGGAAATTTCGGACCACATTTCAGTACTGAGCTTATAAAAGTGCCACACCATCTGTATGAATTTAGCTTACATGCCTCACTACAGTCTAGGTGGGGGGTGGGAAGGATGGAGAAAGATTTTCTTTTTAAAGATGGAAAGGGAAAGAATGGAAAGAAAAAAACACTGCATAGCAGTTAGATAGAAAATTCAGGTGCTTTTATCAGGATGTGCTCATGTCTGTCGTTTGGGTTTGTCAGAAGTCTATAGGGCTGATCTCCCACTGTGGGGTTTGATTTGTGAAGTTCTAGCTTCCTGACTCCGTGCCCTCAAATTCCTTCCCTCAGGGGCCTACACCCTACGAATTAAAAATCCTGGATGCTTTATTGCTGTGGACTTTGTTACACACACCACACACACACACACACACACACACACACACACACACACACACACCACACCACACCACACCACACCACACCACACCACACCCCACAGAGTCTGAGCCTCCCACTGCTAGCCTGAGGGCTCTCTCTGTCAGGCTTCTGCAGCCTGTCATTTCCCCTCTGCAAACCCGATTATTTTCTGATAGGCACTTTACATTTCTATAACTAGAGATAAGAAGGGAAGTTTCTTCAGCATCCCTTTAATAGATGATCACTTTCATTGTCTAACAAGCTTTTCATTGTTTGTGATTTTCATTTCTCTCCATGGTTCAGGGCACTTTGAAAAAATTCTATTCAGCAGTTTCCCACTCATAATTCAAGAAAAAAGAGTCACACAGTATAATAAGGATAATTAGCTCTGACTGAAAATAATAAGCCTGGCACCACATATCCCCCACTACTGCACACAGTATCCGTATATTGTTTTGTGTACTCTCCGTCAAGGCTAATTACTGCTCCTGTAATTACTAACCTGTTGAGAGAACAAAGGAAAATGCATCTAACTATGTACTTAAATAAATACACTGTTTCTTCTAATATCATCTCAATAAACTCTTTGGGAATAGAAACTGTCCTTGCAGTATTAAAGTTAAAGACTGTTGCTGTTTGTCCTTAAAAATACAATTTGCTATTCTAAGACTAGTATCATTTCATTTATTTATTTAATTTTCTGGTATATGTGACTGGAGGGCAGAATGCCTTGGAATGGTGGATCTTGAAAAGACTGCTACAAGTGACCAGCTTATTCAGACCTGATCCAACTCAGCTTTGATGTAACACTTTCCCTTTCCATTCATTAAATTGCTACTTCAGGCAAGGAGTGGCAACCAATCCTGGGGAAATGATCAGGTACTGCCTCTGTAAATGACCTTAATCCAGCCCAGCAGCCCACACTTCTCTTCTCCTTCAGAGGAAGTTTGCTGCTGATCATGCCAAATTAAGATGGAGAAACAATCAAATGTAGTCCTCTGTTTTCTAGGGTCGATGCATGCTGGGAAGTATTAAAAGGACTGTTTCTAATTTTCAGCCACTTCATTCTTTATTTAGTGCCCTGTCTTTCCTGCTCCCATGTTCCAGTTTTGCTTCCCCGATGACCTTTTTTTTTTTCTTCTTGTCTATATGCTCTGGGCTTGATCTACCAGGAAATAGCTATTGCCTTTGGCACCATCAACTACCCAGAAGGTTACAGACTTTGGCTTTCGGAGATGCAGAAGCCTGCTGTGGCAATACAACACACTCTTTCTAAACCAAACTCTAGCATTCCAGAAATAGGTTTATGCAGTGTAGAAGATGTCTTTGACAGGCAGACATATCTACTTTAGTGGGTTGCTCAGAAAAGATGTTTTCTCTCTCCACTCTCTTGTTTATAGGGATCATAACAAATTAAAGGTGAGAAAATGAAGAAATGGTTGGCATGGATGAACCGACCTTGCCACCCTTATATAAACTGCTTGAGCCCTAGATGGTTCTTGTCCAGAGATTTATGAGTACGTTTATCTGGCTGGCTAGATCTCAGAGTTCTTTTCACTGGCCTAGTTGTAGACCTTTCTGGCATGACTTTGGTAGCAGAATCCAGCTGGTAACCATATTTTCATTAGACCTTTTCACCAAACCACACTAGAGAGGTTTGTAGCCATGCCTTTTTTTTGGGGGGGGGGTTTGGTGGGCAATTGCGGTTAAGTAACTTGCCCAAGGCCACATGGCTAGGTTTTTATTTGTGTATGCGTTAAGTGTCTGAGGCCGGCTCCGAACTCAGGTCCTTCTGACTCCAGGGCCGACGCTCTACTCACTGCGCCACCTAGCCGCCCCATAGCCATGCCTTTTTAGGATTACTTTGACAAAGAGAGTATTGTCCAATTATTCAAGTAATCTTCTGCTTGTCTGAAATTTTATTAGTCAGCACACCAAACTGACAGTTAATAGCACATAGCTGTTAGGTGGTACAGTGGCTAGATTACTGAGCCTGGAGTCAGAAAGATCTGAGTTCAAATCTGGCTTCAGACACTAATTGTGTGGCCCTGGGCAAGTCATTTAACCCTGTTTGCCTCAGTTTCCTCATCTGTAAAATGAGCTGGAGAAGGAAATAGCAAACCACTCCTATATCTTTGCCAAGAAAACCCCCAAAAGGGGTCATGAAGAGTCAGAAAAGGCTGAAAAATGATGCAATAACAACAGTTCTATTTCTTTCATTCAGAGTTACACAAAAATTTAGGGAAGACACAGACTATTTAAAATGTTTGAGTCATCTTAAACTAGCACCCAGTTGAATTATTTTGGCTATAAAACTTAACTAGAGACTGATTGACACATAATACTGTACAAGAAATCAGAATATAAAAGTGAAATAGCAATGGGGGTGAAATATTAACTGACAACCATTTTTGTCTTGATTATTAGTAGAACCTAGACTCCTTATACATATTGCATTTAAAAAGATCATGAAAAGAAGGACAATATTTGTATTACTAGGTTAAAATAAATAAAAGCATCTTTTGAGGTGGGCAGTGGCAAATAATGGAAGTTTAAGACGTGCAATCACCGGCAATTTAGTCAATCATCCAACAAGCATTATTAAGCACCTACTATGTGCCAGGGACTCTGCTAAGCATTGGGAATACAAAAAGAGGCAAGTGACTTTCCCCACCCTCAAGAAGCTCACAGTCTAACGGGGGAGAAAACAGGGAAATATATTCAACAAACTATATACTGGATAAATAGGAATAAGAAAGGGAAGACATCATAATTAAGAGGGGTTAGGAAAGGCTTCAGGTAGAAGATGGAGTTTTAGTTGAAACTTAAAAGGAAATTAGGGAAACCAGTAGGTAGAGATGAGGAGAGAGAGCAGGCATGTGGGATAGCCAGGGAGAATACCTCTAGCCAAGACATGAAGTATCTTGTTTATAGACTAGCCACAAGGCCAGTGTTTCTGTAGTAAAGAATACTTCTTGGTAAGGAAGGCATAAGAAGACTGGAAAGATTGGGGTGGAGGTAGGTTATGAAGGGCACTAGAGTTTATTTAGTGGAGAGGGGATGACATGATCAGACCTGTTCTTTAGGAATATTACTTTAGTGGCTTGAATGGAAAATGGATTGGAGTGGGGAGAGACTTGACTCGGGCAGACCCACCAATGGGGCTATTGCAGTAATCAAATTGAAAGTGAGGAATCCAGGATGACTCCTAGCTTGTGAACCTGAGGAACTGGGAAGATGGTGTTATTCTCTATAGTATAGGGAAGGTTTGGGGGGGGGGAGTTTAGGGAGGGGCAGAAATAATTTGAATCTGTTGAGTTTAAGATGTTTACTCAACATTCAGCTGGAAATATCTGAAAGAGAATTGGAGACTTGAGATTAGAGAACAGATAGGTAGATCTGAGAATCATCAACATAAAGATAGTAATTAAACTCACCAGAGCTGATGAGGTCACCAAGAGAAGTCAAATAGAAGGAGAAGATAAGAGGGACCAGGAGAGAACCCGGGACACCAGTGATTAAAGGGTGTGACCTAGATAAATATCCAGCAAAGACTGAGAAGGAGTGGTCAAATGGGTAAGGGGAGAACCAGAAAAGAGTAGTGTTCCAAAAACCTACAGAGAAGAATATCAAGTAGGAGATAATCAGGGAACAGTGCCAAAGGGTGCAGAGAGGTCAAGGAGAAGGAGAATTAAGAAAAGATCCTTGGATTTGGCAATTAAGAGATAATTAAATAATGAGGATACAAATAGAAGTGAAAAAGAGAGAATCTTTGTCCTTGGGGGGGGGTTATATTTTAATGGGGAAGATAATATATAAAAGAAGAGCTAAAAGCAGAGGAAGGAGAAGAGATAACCCCTCTAGGGACATAGTAGTCAAACCCAGATAATGAAGAATGGCTGGTCTGGGCTTTACCCCCAAATAAAGATTATGGGAAGAACTCACCAATGGGAGAAGGGAGAAGGGACCCATACGAACAGTTTCAGGCAGCAGTTGAAGCATGGCAGCTAAATCCTGAGAGTCAAGGATGGTTGTTCAGGGCTCTTCCTCAAAATGGACATTCTTGAAATAATTCACTAATAGGAGAGAAGGAGCCTGCTGGGACATAGTCAGGAGGCAGCCAAGGCATGGTAGCAGGGCTTATTCGATCCCCCTTTAGTTTTCCCCAGCAGAGTGCCCCTACTATCTTTTTCTCCCTGTCTGTCTCCACCTTTTTCTATCTCTTTTTCTCCTCATTTCCTATCGCCTACCAATATACCCAAATCTCCTCCATTTTAAAAAAGCTATCTTTTGAGATAACAAGATCCTGGTATCCCTGCTGGCTCCTTATCTCTCGATTGCTTTTCTAAATCCTTTGAAAAAGACATCTACACTTAGTGCCTCCACTTTTCTTACTTTGTTCTAAACCCTCCACATTCTGGCATCACTCAACTGAAATTGCTCTGTTCAACCAGTAATCTCTTAATTGTCGAATCTAACATGTTCTTGTTTCTCATTATTCTCCAGCTCCTTTCAGCATTTGACATCGGTGTTATTTTTGTTGTTGTTTTGGGGGCTTTTGTTTATTTTTTTCACAATTAAGAGATAATTGTCTTAGGCCAGTCTTAGAACCTCAAGTTCACATGTGGCCTTGGACTAAGTACAAGTTTTACAGAACAAATCCTTTTGTTAAGGAGACTTGCTTTATGAAGTTTGGATTCAGTTCAAGAGCCACACTTGAGGCCACATGGGGCCTCAAGGCCACAGGTTCCCCACCCCCTCTCCTAAACCAGGTTGGGAACTCCAGCAGCTCAAGGAAGCCTTGTAGAGTCATAAGAGTTACTGTGTTATTTCTAGGAGTTCCTGGTTCAAGTTAGAAGCTTCAGGGGCCACAACTGAGCAGAGTAAGGCACTGAATCACAATTGGAAAGAGCAAATCTGACCTTACCTTTCACTGGTACTAGTTTTATTTGGACTATAGAAACTGAGGGACTCTGGACCATGAGAGTTTTTTTGTTTGTTTGCCTTTTGTTGTTTTCAGAGGGAGAGGGTTGGGGCTGGGGGAGGGAGAGGTGGAGTAAGGAATTTGAATTCTAAGTGGTGCTATAAATATGAAGCACCAGTATAGATGTCTAGGAAGGGAAGGGTTTATTTTGAGGGAAAGTTTTCTTGACTTACTATGGGCCCAGATATAAATACATTTTATATTGTTTGTTATGCTTAATAAATGTCTGTATTCTATGCCTTGTAGCCTTGGTGTTCACATGAGAGTTGAGGGCCTAGATGAACACAAGCCAAATCCTGATATTCTCAGGGGAAATGTTTGGTGCCCACAAAAGCTGAAGAGACTTATTGGGGGCCTTCGAAATAGACCTGAACACTAAAAACTCTTCAGTAATGAGCTAAGGGTTACACAAAGAAGGCAAATTAGTTTCTCCTGGGTAGGAATTATACCAAAAGAGAATAATAATTGGTGGGAATGGTAATGACAATGGTGTCCCTGCCTATAAAATACATTATCATTAATAGCAATAATCATGATAATAAGCAGATAGGTACTACCTATTATGTTCTAAGAACTTTGCAAAGCCTCATTTGACCTCACAGTAATTTAGATTATGAGCAACGTGAGGGCAGGGCTTGTCTTTTGCCTTTTTTTTTTTTTTTGTATACATGCTGCTTAGCAGAATAGTTGAAAAGGGCATCCTGGATCCCGGTGATCACTGCTTTCTTTTTTAAATGCTTAGAAATTATCTCTATAATCAAGTGTTTTGGAATTTTGTTGGAGATAGAAGTCAAGGCCACAGGTTTGCAAATTCTAGACCCATACAGTTTTTGAAAACCGGGAGAAGATTTGTTTGCCTTTTGTCAGTCTTGTGATTCCTATTCACAATCCTATTCACCAAGATCTTTCAAAGATTACTGAAAGTCACCCAAAAGTCCCTTTTGCCAGCTACTTCAGGACCCTCAAATGCATTTCATTCAAGATTGGTCATCTTAACTCAGTGAGAGTAGTTAAGTACTCTTATCATCTCCATATTTATCAAGAGTTTCAAGTCTCTGTTAGCTTTGTTCTAGTCTTCCCAGTCCAAAGATCATTTGCCTTGGAAGAAAAAATAGAAACAAAATAAAAGTTGTGCTTAACCTTCTTACCATCATTCATTGTCTTGAACATCCAGTCAATAGCTCCATCTTTTCTCTAATTCTTCTCTCCTTCACTACATAGCGGGGGAAAAAAGCAAACATTTTTCTTAGCTTTCATTCAGCTTATTCTCTGCTCTGAGTTCTTCTGATGTTACTCTGACAAGACTGTCATTCTGTATGGTCAAGATGGTTTTATATAGATCCCTTCATTGCATTCCCTCCATTTCATCCTCTATGCAGGAAGGTTTTTTTTTTTTTTAATTAAGTTTGTTAATGAGTTTCCCATGTAGCCACATCAGTCTCTACAGAAGGTTGCCTTTCTTTTTCTTGTTCAGGATCATTTCTGCTAATCTCCAGAATTTTCTTCTTGAGAGCTTCCTATCCGTCTTGGGCCAACCTCTCTTGCAAAATATTAGGACATTCTATCCTACTTATCCATTCACTGAACCTTTTTAAATCGACTTTCCCAAATCTAGGCTGCATTTCAGACTGTGCCTGGCTTTCCTCTCCTCTTTCATGAGCACTGCAATGGAGTGGCCACTTGCCTCCAAAGTTCCTGTGTTTACTACTTATGCCTTGTGGATTGGAATTAGTTCCAGAATAGCCTTTCCCTTTTCTCACCTGTTAACTTTTGGAAAGATAAAATTATAATTAAGGCAAGTCACATGTGCTTTAGTTATCTTCTTTTGTTGCAAAAAGACAAAGTGAGAGACAAAAAAACAGGGAGAAAGAGCAGGGTGGTGGGTGAGGTGGTGGGTGGGGAAAGAGAGAGGGGGAGGGGGGGAGAGAGAGAGAGAAAGAGAGAGAGAGAGAGAGAGAGAGAGAGAGAGAGAGAGAGAGAGAGAGATCCATCAGATATCCAGATAATCAAATTCCCCATTAATATCATGTCTCTGTCTCTGTGTCAGGTTTATGATTTATTCCCTAAAGTCCTTGTCTAATTCTTCCTTTTCTCTCATGATAATTTAGGATATAAGGCAAGAACTCAGACAAACAGGAGAGTCAAGACAAGGCTGTGAATGAAAATATGAACCAAACACAATTTAGCTTGCTGTTAAGATGGACTCAGGCTGCAGCTCCATTGCACTGCCCCGGAGGCCGAGGCCACCATCCCAGTCCTGTGGCTTGTGTCCATGACCGTGAGTTCGGGGTCATGGGGGGCAGTGAGATGGTCAAGTGCGAGGACCTGAAAGCGGGAAATATTTTTGTAAAGATCATGAAATAAATGAGGCCACTCAAGAACCTGTTAACTGTACAAATTACACAGCTCATGCATCATGTTACCCAGCACCCAACATAACTTGTAAGGATCTTAGTGGCAATGCAACCTATTTTACTGGAAGTGAAGTTGGTTTTTTCAAGACCATACCTTGCTGTAATGTAAATGGCTATTCCCACGGGGTAGCAATAGCTCTCTGGCTATTAGTTGGCTGGTTAGGAGTGGACAGGTTTTACCTGGGATACCCTGCTTTAGGTTTGTTAAAGTTTTGCACCATAGGATTTTGTGGAATTGGCAGTCTGATTGACTTCATTCTCATTTCAATGCAGATTATTGGTACTTCTGATGGCATTAGTTTTGTTACAGATTATTATGGAACAAGATTTACAAGACTGAGCATTACCAATGAAACGTTTAGAAAAACACAGAAGTACCCATAGATATTTAGAAAACAGCTATATGGTTTTGTACCTCCTTGATTTTGAGAGAACTCTAGAACGTGAAATCCCAGGCTTTCTAATCATCCCTGTTTGCACAGCACGCCTTGGTTGCTTCAATGTGATTTTTACTGGATATTTTTTTTTTGCCTTTTGGAGGGCAATTGGGGTTAAGTAACTTGCCCAAGGTCACACAGCTAGGTTTTTTTTGTTTGTGTGTGCGTTAAGTGTCTGAGGCCGGATCCGAACTCAGGTCCTTCTGACTCCAGGGCTGGAGATTTTTTTTTAGATATTTTATTCTGAGATTTGGTTGACTGGAGACTTTCTCTGAGGCCTCTTGTCTCCCTTAGAGGACTTTATCACCCACCCACCCACCTTCCTGTCCTACCCCAAATGCCTTTTCAATAGGCAAGTTGAGGCTTGTCATTTTTCTTTCTTCAAAATAAAACAATAGAATAACCTCAAAAAAAAAAAAAAGATGGACTCAGTCACAAATTAGGCAAACAGCCAAAGAACATGCAAAAGTTAGAGTTAAAAATCAGAAACAAGAGAAGCGTAATATTCAGAAACTAGAAAACTTAGAGGCATCAAAGGACTTGATGAGCAAGACAAAGCTGGGAGGTGAAGTAAAGCATCAAAACTAGACATGAGGAGTCAGTAGCAAGGAAACTTTGAAACCAGACAATTCCTTCAGCTAGGAAATTATGGGACAAGCCCAGAACAACTAACATGGCCATTGAAAGTGAGAGTCAACCATGCTAGGGTTATGATAATTAAACTATACAGACTTGAAATATCTTACCCTCACTCACTCTCCTGAGTAGGGGAAAGGGGGATGAGAGGGGGGATGATGGAGGGGAGGGCATTCTGGGGGGAGGGGAGGTTAGAAGTACCCACTGTCAAAAAGGGACAGGATCAAAGTAGGGAGTGGACCGGGTGCGAGGTGAGACAGGTGGGAGGGAAATATAAGCAGTATTTTACAATATATCTACTATGGTAATGTTTTGCATAGCTATACATGTACAACACATACTGAATTGCTTATCTTCTCAGAGGGAGTGGGTGACAAGGAAGAAAGGGAATGGATCTGAAAATCGAAGTTTTAAAATTAAATGTTTCATAAGATGTCCAGGCAGTGGGGCTCAGAGATTCACCTTGCCCTAATGGCAAAGTCAAAGGGGGTATGGGAGAAGACATGGGAGAGAGCAGATTGGATGAGGGGATATCTAGTGGGACTGCTATTCTGGGGTGGTGGGTAGAGAAAAAATGGGGGGAAAATGTAACTCATAATCTGGTGGAAATGAATGATGTAAACCAGAAGTTAATAAAGCACTTGTTTAATTAAAAAAAAGAAAAAAAATAAGTAAGTAAATAAATAAATGAAACAGTAAAAAAATAAATAAAAAAATAAAAATAAACTATACAGACTTGAATAAGGAGTATGGGACAAGATGTAAAGGCAAGTACTGCTACATAATGCTAATAGAACTCTCAAGTGAGGTTGTTTAATTTATTCTCATTATTTGCCTTTTAGAACAAGAAAGGAAATAACTGATACAATATATTAAAAATTCCCCCAGGTTGAAAAACTGAAAAAAAAAATGCTGTTGAACTAAGTTTTGATCTAAGCAGCAGCTCAGATTGTTCCCTCTGTAACTACCAGATTAATTTTCAACATGAGAAAAATGGGGGACTTTATCCTTCCAAAATAGAGAAACCAAACTACATAATTTTTAGTGAAGAAACCTTTGGAAAAGACTTTTAAAAGCCAACACTCTGCCTGTTCTTCACGAAAACTAGCACCTTTCTGACCTTTTGGGTAACAGAAGGAATTGCTTTGGTATTTTTTGCTAAATTTACTAGATTTGGCTAAAAACCTAAATGACTGTAGGGTGTTCTCTGTTGAAAAGTTAGAGTACCCTGTACTTGGTGACATATAAGTATGAAAGATGCCACAAGCTACACGATGAGTGGGCAGATCAAGTACACAGATTCTAACTCAGGCTGACTTTTGGAAGCACATTATTTCTCTTACCTGGGTTAAGGTTATTCTCCATTCAAGTACCTTCTTATGGAGGAAGAAGATTAGAGTAAGAGAAGAAAATCTATCATGATAGACCTTAAATGAGCCATGTAATTGAACTGATGAAGAAATTGAGATTCAGAAAGAATGAAGTGATTTGACCCAATATCTCTATGCCACCTTCCTTGACTTAGATTCTTAGACAAGCATATAAATGGTTTTTGAGTCAGAGGACCTGAATTAAAATCTTGGCCCCATCACTTAACACTGTGTAACCTTAAGCAAGTATGTGACCTTGGAATCCTCACTATCTCTTATACCACATATCCAATCTGTTAACAAGCCTTGTTGATTTTACATTAATAACAAAGTATCTTGAAAATACTGTCATCTCTTCTCTGACACTTCCGTAGAGGTAGGTGTGAATTCACACCTGCATTATTGAAATAGATTACTGGTTGGTCTAGTCCATCCTCCATTCAGCTTTCAAAGTGATCTTCCTAAAGTCCAGAGCTGACTAGGTCAACTCTTATTCAATAAACTCCAGTGGTTCCCTATCACCTACAGAATCAAATATAAAATCCTGTTTGGCATTTAAAATCCTTCATAAACTGTCCCACTCCCTACCTTTCCAGTCTTCTTACATCTTACACACCCCTCTTTTTCCTCTCCTCCCACCCTGTATACAATGTAATCCAGTGATACTGTCCTCTTTGCTATTCCTTTAGTAAGACACTCCGTCTCCCAACTCTGGACATGTTCACTGGCTGTGTCCCATGACTGGGATACTCTCCTTCCTTATCTCTGCATATTGAAAGGACTCAATGAATTACCCTTGTAATCTAAGCAAGATTTTAGAATATTCTTCTGATTACATAATCCTTTCAGAATATTAAGCAAACCTCATATTTGAAGTTCTTTGGATAGCTAGAGAAGCCTAATCAAAACTCTGACTTTCTTGTCCCAGGCAAAATTTTACGTTCTATAGGAAGCCTTTCCTGATCTTCAACTTTAGCGTCTTCTCTCTGTTAAAAATTTCTTTTAAAAAGATATTTTATTTTCCCCAATTACATGTAAAAACATTTTAACATTTTTTTCTTTCAAATTTTGAGTTCCAAATTTCCTCCCTCCCTCCCTTCCCCCTCATTGAGAAATCAAGCAATTTGACATAGGTTATATACATGTGTAGTCATGCAAAACATATTTCCCTGTAAATAATGTTGTGAAAGAAATCTGTTGAAGATTTCTAGTTTATCCTATATATAATGTGTTTGTGTATAGTTATTTACATATTGTCTCCCTCATTAGTGTGTGAGTTCCTAGGTAATAGGGACCACCTTTTGCCTTTGTATCCCAGGGATTGTTAGCACACTGTCAGGCACATAGAAGGGGCTTAGTAAATGTTTATTGACTGACTGTCTCTTAGGTCCTCAAGTTTTCTTATCAATGAAATGATTAAATTGGATTAGACAGCCTCTAAGGGCCCCTTTCAGCTCTAACTCTTTGATTCTGTGATCATAGGTAGAAGAGAAAAGGGAGGGCCTCTCTGGGACACTTTTTGGCCCCTGATTTGACTTTTTCAATTGTGAATGGCAATGAGCCAAAAGTGAGTATCCCCATGCAAATTACACAAACAGGGTCACTTTATAGTGGATCCTCATAAAAGACAGATGAGCAAAATTAGAGATGCCAGTCACCTAAAGAAATTTACACACCCCTATCCACAGAATAGCACTTACTTATATGTCCATATTGACCCTAATTGCCAAATGGATGGCCATTTGGCTGGGCAAGATGAATGTAGCACTCACATGAAAGACTCTTAGGAATCAATTAAGAGAAGTAATTTCTTACTATTTACTTAAAAATTGGGACATTTGTATTTGCCTGTCAGCCTGACATGTGCTAAAAGCACCAATGCACATTATCAATAAAGTTACAGCTCTTACTTAAAAAAAAATAACAACTCCCAGGGAAACCTAAAGCCCAGCTTTGTGGGAGAGCTAGTGGGGTGGGAGGAGAGAAGTGAGGGAGTGGAAACTGTTAGAGTGACTTTACTTTTCATTAACAATTTTAAGAGGAGAGTTTATAGTAGGATCTGTGACCCACAGATCCAAAAGTGTTAAATAAATAGCACAGGAAACTGCAAAATGATCTTATGTAAAGTCACTCTACAAGATGCATGTTTAATTAGCACCTACTAATAAAACAGATGTATGTGAAAATATTTCGGCTGACTTTTACTATTCTGAACAATACAATATCAGCTCAGGGTGCCACGGGCAAGCAACATAACCTCATTTTAATTGAGCATTTTATCACCCAACAAAATAAGAGACAGCTTGTGTTTCATACTTTTTTTTCTGTTAGTGCATCACTATCCTACAATAAATGCAAAAATAAACTTCAAAACCAAACTTTAAATAGGAATTTATGAAAAGGCACAGATTTGGAAGATTTAGCAATCCATGGGTTTTTATGCGAAAACCAAGAGGTGGGTAGACATCATATTGGTTATTTTAAAGGGAAAGTTTAGTACTTAATTATTCTTTAAAACTTGACCACACAGAAATGTTTTCAATAAATTACAAGGAAAGTCTTTGAAGAATAACCCATCTGGCCTTAAAAAATGCAAAACCCCCATGTCCAGGATTTATTTTGTTTTCATAGGAGCTTCAAGAGGAAGTTTACTTTTAGATGGACTAGATGATTTTTATGGCATATTATGAAAAAAAGTCAAGAAAGCAAGGAATGAGTCAGATGGTGCAAAACAGGGAGAGATCAAAAACTTTAACCCTCTAAAGCAGGACTATCTGTTGGCTTTGTCTTGACTATTGAGGATGGTTATGAGACGCAGTGTTGAATCGGTTATTCTTATGTGAACCTTAGTTCTTTGTTTCATCTCCCTACTTTTCCAGCACCATAGTTCTTTAGGTACTAAGGGTAGCTAGGTAGTATAATATAGAGAACAATGGACTTGGAGTCAAAAAGATCTAAGTTCACATCTTGCCTCACACATTTAGGTCACACACTAGCTGTGTGACTGTGAGCAGTTCATTTAACCTCTCTTGAGCCTCAGTTTGTCCAATTGTAAAATAGGGATAATAACAGCACCTATCTCCCAGGGTTGTTGTGAGAGAAGAACTCTCAAATGAGATCTATTTCTCTCAAAGGAGATGATATGAATAAAAAACTTTGTAAACTTTAAAGAATGGCTTTCATCAAAAAAGATAACCTCATTTCTCTGAGGGAACATGACTATATTAAGCTCTGAATTTTAATCTTAACTTTAGAAATTTGTGCTTCAGACATTAATGCAATATTTCCTTCTTTCCTTATCATAGCGTCATAGAATTAGAGCTGGAAGAGACCATAGATATGTTACCTAGGGACCTGTAGTTACCAGTGTAGTTACCAATACAGCACTGGTCCTGGAGTCAGGAGGACCTAAGTTAAATCTGGTCTAAGACACTTATTAGCTGTGTGTTCCTGGACAAGTCACTTAATCTCTGTATGCTTCAGTTCCTCATCTGTAAAACGATCTGGAGAGGAAATGGCAAACAACTCTAGTATCTGCCAAGGAAACCCCAAATGGGGTCACAGAGAGTCAGACACAACTGAAATGGCTCAATGATTTACCCACATATTATCTAAGCAAGATTTTAGAATATACTGCCGATTTACATAATCCCTTCGGAATATTAAGCAAACAACATCTCTGTAGTTCTTTAGATGGTTAGAACTCTGATCAAATGAGCTGTGACTTGTGACTACTATACTATGCAGAGTGTCACAATCCCCCCTCAATCATTTTTCTAATGTTTTATTTCAGAGGTTCTCTCTGGCATCTCTGTTCTGTGTTCTTTGCTCCAGTGTTTCTAGTAAGTCTAGTAAGTCATCTGACTTTGTGCAAGAGTTAGGTAGAGTTGAAATCTTACAGCATAATTATTGCATTTAAAGTCATGTAAAGGACTTTTCCATTAAAAGGGATAGTAGCAAATCAAAACAAATCATTTTTAAGGTTGAAAAATATTTTTTATAATACAATCCAATAAGCTTTGATTAGGCACCTATATAGATCAAATCAGTGTTGAGTGCTAGACATTTAAAAACAGTCTCTTGCCTCAGGAACTGAAACAAGGGATTATTTTTATTCAATTGGAGGGCACCCATACATAATATAGAAATATACAATATAATATATGTAATATATATATATATATATAGAAATACAAGCAGACACATATAGACACAATAATTTGAAGAGGAGGGAGTGTGTATTAAAAACTAAGAATATTATCAAAGTTTCCTAAAGCAGGTAGCACCATGAACTGAGCTTTGAAAGAAGCTAGGGATGGGTCCAAGAAGTATTGAGGAAGAAGAATCATTAAGACTTGACAATTAACAAGATATAGAGTGGTGAGGATTAAAGACAGAGACAGAGAAGAAGAGACAGAAAGAACAAAAGAGAAAGAGAGAAGAAGAGGGAGAGAGAAGGGGAGAGAGAGAAGAGACACAGAGACACACATATACAGAGAGAGAGAGAGAGAGAGAGAGAGTTAAGAATGACTGTGGGGCCACAACTTGAGTGACTAGAAGGATGATGATGCCCTCTACAGAGATATGGAAATTTGGACAGGGGCTAGGTTTAAGTAGAAAGATAATTCTATTCCATTTTGTACATGGGTTTCTGGGTTATAACTTTGTTCTCAATGTGCTTGGATTTCTTTAGCGGTATACCTGTGTAAGGCAGTGTATCTGGGTATGGGTCCCATGTTCCCATAGTGCTTGGGACCAAAAGGTCTTTGCTCATTGAAGGAAGTTATCTTTGGATTGCACCTCCCAGGAATCTCTGCGTGAGTTCCATAGGTGGAATCATCTAGTGTCCTAATTAGATTGGCATGCTTTCAAAGCACACTGTTTAATAGCTAGTGCAGGAGAGATGAGAGGGGGGAGGGAAAATTGCAACTATGCCAAGCTATGCCAGGGCTATCATGAGCAACAGAAGAGAGGCAATGAGATAAATTAACACACCCCAGACTGAAGTCAACTGCCTTAGAATGAATCTGGTTTTCAGGGAGACATTAAGGATCTCGATGCTCTCTAGCTGCTGTCATGTTTGTTTGAATTCTAAAGACTACAAATACAGGAAATGTCCCTACTACCTTTCCATGACCAGAATTATGTGTCTCGCTCACTGTGTTGGAGAGTCTGAGGTGCTGTCTAGAGCTCCCTGGAAAATCCTAGGAATGGCAACCAGTTGGTAATGGGTGATGAGAGCATTTTATACTAAATTCAATTCCTATTACTTTGCAATTCCATTTTAATTTAAATTATTTGCTTTTAATTTGCATTGTCATCTGATTTGGTTGGACAAAAAAAACATATCTAGGACCAGGCAATATGGGCTTTGTCCTAGGGAGCTAAAATTTAGAGGGTGCTGATTGAACTTAGATTTTAAAAACCCTAAAAAAAAAACCTTCCCTAAATTGACTATGTCTAAAATGTTGCTTTGGGGTGTTGTTTGGTGCTATTTGCCTTTGTGAAGCTTTCTCTAAACATATTATGTGAAGAGTAAGAAAAGGTGCTCATTATTTTTCTGTGGTCTGATATAAAGGTGCTACAGCAGTGATGACTCAGAGATGTGGTTTTGCAAAAATGTCTATCCCAGCAACACCACTAACTTTAGATTAACCAAGTTCGAGGCCAAGCTAAAGTGGCCCTCAGCTATCCTTGTATGAATTTGGAGATGGGTAGTGAGTGGGACAGGGACTCTACATCATGGAGTATATATGTTTAATGGAATCCTTATCTAATTTGTGTGAAGAGATAGCTAGTAATATATGTTATATATAATCTATATAACATATTATTATATGGATTATGCATAAATATAATATTACATATAACATCGATATTAATAATATTACTTAACATTATATATAATATTTTTGATTCTTAGCTACATCCTCTAATATATTCTATATAATATATATTAAATGATACAGATGAGAATCAAAAAAATCTATATTCCAGAAGTGGAATAATGGACTGAAACTAATAAGATGAAACTTATTGACAACAAGTAGAAAATCTTAAAATTCAACTTTAAAAATACTATCTAGATACAAGATGAAAAAGGTGCATATCGTTGATATTGTTTATCCATTTTTGAAAAGGACCAATGACATCACTGGGTAATGTCTTGATAGGTGTGTGAATTGGATTTAAATGAAGCAGAGTAGCACAAAATCATCAGACTCATTCTCTCTTCTTGAATCATCGAAGTACAGTAACAAGACAAAAGTCAACGGGACTGGTGATAGCCTGGGATGTAATGGATGCCCTTGGTGTCTTCAATGTCTGACCAGGCTCTAAGTGCTCTACATTGTTGTTGGAACAAATTATGCTCATCTGCCCATTCCACTAAGGAGAATCTTCACATGCTTGGGGTAGACACACCCATAACTCATCTATGGGTTTGAGGCCTATTGGTTACCCTCAGCCTGATTTAGCCCATCTGCCCAAGAAAGTTTATGGGGATGTGGTCAGTGTGCATGCTTCAGTTTCCTGGAGCCACAAGTGTGAGAGTTAAGTGCCAGGGAGACACTGAAGATGGATGTGCAACCCTGAAATAAGCTGTGAAACTCTCACCCCAGAAGTGCTAGTCCTCCTTGAAAACTCTATATACTCTAAAAGATGCATTTAGACACTATTTCAAGGAAAAAAAACTTGGCAGTTTTAGAGGACTGCAAACTCAATATGAGTTAATAGCGTGACATCGCAGACAGAAAGAAAGAGAGAGAGAGAGAGAGAGAGAGAGAGAGAGAGAAAGAAAGAAAAAATAAATAAAGAAAAAGAAAGAAGAAAGGAAGGAAGAAAGAAAGGAAGGAAGGAAGGAAGGAAGAAAGAAAGAAAGAAAGAAAGAAAGAAAGAAAGAAAGAAAGAAAGAAAGAAAGAGAGAGAGAAAAAAAGAAACTAATATAAAATCATATAATCTCAGATTTGGAAGTTCTTTGCTAAACTGTGGGTTGGACTAGATGGATTTTGAGGTCATTTCCAACTCTGAGTGATATTTTTATATCCTTTATAAACCAGACCTTTGATGTTTTTAGTATGGGGAATGCCTTCTATTTTTGCAGAATGATACCTACTCTGCAACTTGGCATTGCCAGGGTTACTAAGCCCCAGCATATGTCACTAGTAGATCTTGAATCTGTGTTTGTTTATTTATTTTTAGTATAGTGCTTGATCTCTGTCCAGAAGATCACAATGCTTTTCATCTATCTATCCATTCTCTCTCTCTCTCTCTCTCTCTCTCTCTCTCTCTCTCTCTCTCTCTCTCTCTCTCTCTTTCGTTCCCCCGAAGGTCATTTTGTCCAATCCATCCCTGACTAAGAATCTCTCTAGATTTAGAGCTATCCCAAAGTGGAAATGTTGACCCTGGAGTTAGTCAGGGGAATGAGATGCTAAAGGGCCTAGAAGTAGAAGACAGAGCAGATGGAGCCATCTACCACACATAGGAGATTCTTGGGAAAATCCCCACAGTGCCAGGCAACGTAGAAAGAGCTGAATCAATTGCCTGCATAAGTAGGGGAACCAGACAATCAGAAAGTAAATGAATTTCTAGGATCAAACTATCCTCTGCTTGGTGAAAAGGTGAGTAGAATGAGGGCAAACTGAAATGAAGAGGAATAAGGTAGCTGGGCCCCCAAAGATTTTGGGCTTGAGTTTTTTTTTCTCCTCCTATATTTTTATTGTGGCCAGTGGGAATGTTTGGGAGTGTTTGTGCCCATCTAGTGGTGTTGTTTTGCTGCTCTATAATTGGAAAAATACACAATGTTTATATAAAAGCTGTCATTACATTCAACCTTGAGGTCTCTAGCTAAATGCTACATGTTGATCAATAAATAAGCCTGATTTACTATCTCTAGAAAATGGTATACAGTGGCAGCCATCACTTATATATGACACCACAGGGTAGTGAGTCCCTTGTCACTGGAGATCTTTAAGCAAAGACTAGTTTATCACTTGCTGAGCTGTTGGTGGACAGGTTCTCTGCTCACCTATGGGTCGGACTAGGTGGATTCTGATTGGTTTTGATATCCTTTTTTTTAAACAGACCTTTGATGTTTTTGGTATGGGGAATACCCAGAGATAGACTCTGCAGAATGTATCTACTCTGCAACTTGGCACTGCCAGGGTCACTTAGCCCCAGCATATGTCAACAGCAGAACTTGAATTTTAGTGTTCTGTTTAAAAAAAAAAACTACAAAATAACAATGCTCTATCTATCTATCCATCCATCTATCTATCTATCTACTTCTCAGGAAGAACTGAGTTCCAATCTGTCCCTCAGATACTAGCTATCTGTGTGACCCTGGGCAAGTCATTTAACCTCTGCTAGCCTCAATTTCCTCACCTGTAAAATGAGGATGCCTGGGGAGACTAGGTGGCGCAGTGGGTAGAGCACCGGCCCTGGAGTCAGAAGGACCTGAGTTCGGATCCGGCCTCAGACAACCCACACAAACAGAAAAAAGCCGTGTGACCTTGGGCAAGTTACTTAACCCCAATTGCCCTAAAAGGGGCGGCTAGATGGCGCAGTAAGAGCGCCGGCTTTGGAGTTGGGATGACCCGAGATCAAATCTGGCCTCAGAAAATGAGCACCCACACATAAATAATGACTAGCCGTGTAACCTTGAGCAAGTTACTTAACCCCAATTGCTTTAAAAAAAAAAATGAGGATGCCTCCCAGTACTGTTGTGAGGAACAAATGAGATAGTAATTGTAAAGTACTTAGCACAATTCCTGGCATATAGTAAGTACTATACAAATGTTAGCTACTATTATCATAATTATGATTATTATTTTCTATGCATACATGTATGTATATGTATATAAATGTATACATATACATATATGGATATGTGTATATAGACACACACACACACACACACACACATATATATATATATATATATATATATTTAATTACCTCTTTATCATAGAAGCTTACTGCTCTTATTCTACCACACAGCAGGAAATGAGAGTTGCAAGAAATTCCCCTAGTAGTATTGATGATGCTCACTCACAGGGCGCTACCGTGACCTTGAGCTAAACCCAGCTTTATTAACAGTCATTTTTCTGTCGAAGACCAGTGCCTGTTGTGCTTCAAAAAATGAATCAGCTAGTCTTCACTCTGGAAGATATGGTCAATTGAGTATGTCATGGTACAAATTTTCAAGTATAATCCACTTCACTGGTAAAGATTTTTTTTTTTTAAAGCCAAGACTATAAGACCTTTAGCCTCCTCTAGCATCATTAGTGGAGAAAACAAAATTTTCAGATATTTTAAATATCAATAGAATAAAATATTTTGAAGATACACTATTCACATATGGCTATCCCAGAATATCACAATCTTTGAATATGGCTGGTGTTGTTTTCCTTCTTCTTTTTTTTTTTTGTTCTGCAAGAAAGCTTCACACACTCTTTCACAGATATGCCAAGTATAGCTTGATTCATAATAGATTCATAATAGATGGTAAAAACCAAATACATGAACTGATTGCAAAGCAGTCATCCATGCCTTTTTTTGGTTTGAAGTAACTAATTTGGGGAGGGGGGGGAGGGACTGACTCTGTAGTAAGGAAGAGACTTGGCTTTAAGTTTCAAGTTCACTATTTGTTTTGTGACCTTGTAAAGAATCACTTCCCAGATCTTTGCCTCAGTATCTACTTCAGTAAATATTTACTCCCTTTATCATGATGTGGAAGGTTGATGAGATATTATCTGAAAAAATCCTCTGAATTGCCTAGGGAGAGAGTGTTACAAAGAAATGTATATTTTATAAAGAAGCTAATATTGCCTATGCTCTCTTTTGTTGGGGAAAAATTGCGTATTGGATTGAAAGTCAAGAGACCCAGATTCTAGTCCTACCCTATAAAATGTGGGGATTGGACTAAATGATTTTCAAAGTTCCTGCCAGCTTTAAGATTCTATGATTTTTATCATGAGCAAGGCACTGTACTAAGCACAGGAGAATCAGACTATCAGAAAGCATTTGTTAAGTGCTTATCAGGTTTTAGGCACAGGATTATAAACACTGGAGACACAAGGAAGGCAAAAAAAGTCCCTGCTCTAAAGTCAAAATGATGTCCCTGCTCCATAAAAATAGGCAGAGAACACAAGCCACCTCTAGGTAGGGTAAAGATAACAATAATAGCCTAATCTGTTACCAAGTCCTGTCAATTTTACAGAGGTAACATCTCTCCTGCATGCCCCCTTCTCTCCTCTGCAGGCCCCCATCATCTCATATCTGGAAGATTACAATAGCCTGCTGGTGGGTCTGCCTGACACAAGGCTACTGCCACTCCAAACCATCCATCTACTCAGCTGTCAAAGTGATTTTCCTAAAGTGAAGATCTGTCACCCTCTCACCACTTCAATAAATCCCAGTGGCTGCCTATCACTTCTAGGATCAATCATAAAATTCTTTTTTTGAAGGATTATTTATAACCCATTCCACCTTACCTTTATAGTCTCATAACTTATAACCCCTGATGACCTTTCCCTCCTATATTTTGTGATCCAGTGACACTGGTGTTCCTTCAACAACACAATCCATCTTGTAACTGGGCATTTTCACTGGCTGTCCTCCATACCTGGAATGCTCTTCCTCCTCATCTCTGCCTGGATTCTTTCAAGTTCCAGAAAAAAAAAAAAAAAAACTTCTACAGGAAGCTTTTTCTGGTTCCCCTCAATGCTAGTGTCTCCTCTTGTATATAACCTGTTTATAGTTGTTTGATGTTGTGTCCCCCATTAGAGTGTGGGCTCCTTGAGAGCAGAGAGTGTCTTTTGCCTTTCTTTGTATCTCTAGTGTTTAGCTTAGTGCCTGGAATATAGTAGATGGTTAATTAATGTTTGTTGGTTGACATAATGCTTTAAGATTTACAAAAATACCTTATATGTGTTAATTCATTTGATCTTCACAACTCTGTGAGAGCAGTGCTATCATTACTCCTATTTTACAGATGAAAGCTATGGCTGAAAAAGCTTAAATGATTTGCATAGGAATATACATACATCTAGTAAGTGTTTGAGACAGATTCAAATTGAGGTCTCTCTGACTCCAGGAACTTCTGTGTTGCATAGCTGCCTTCTACATCTCTTGAGTTTTGCAAATGGTGAAAAAGACATATGAGTTTAGAAATAGGATAAAACATTGGAATGTGCTTTAATGAGATACTGCAAATACTGTTTGTAGGACTTGAAAGTATTAGCTACAGCTTGGACATCATAGTAGACTAATGTGAAAATATGAACCCATTAGATTATTCAAGGAGCTTACAGGGCAGGTATTTATTTATGTCTTTATTTATGCCTCTCCAACTAAATGGCCCTTGAGGACAGAGACCAATACTTGTGCTTCATTGTGTTCCCCACAGTGCCAAGTTAATTATATTGTACACTTAGGTATAATTGAGGTTTATTGTTGTCCTTTGTGATAGAAAAAGTTAGAAACAAAATAAGTACCTATCAATTGAGAAACAGTTGAGCTAAATATGATATCTGAACACAATAGAATATTATTGCACTGTTAATAATTAGCCATATGAAATGGCAAATATGAGGAATCCAGAGAAACGTAGGAAGACTTGTATGGAGTGATGCTGAGGGAAGAAAGCAGAATTGAGAGAGAAAATGAATGCACTAACTACCAGAAGGGAAGCAATAAAAATCATGAAAAGTAAAGCTCTTTTTTCTTGCAATAAATAACCCTCCTTCTGGATAATTGATAATAAAACAGCCCTCCCTCGTTTCAGAAGGTATGGATCTGGAATGATACTAGTAACAGTGACAGCATACAATGCTAAGGTTTGCAAAGCACTCTTTTGTACATTATTTCATTTATTATTTTTTTCAAAAACCCTGTGAAGTAGATACTATTATTATAATTTTACAATGAGGAAACTAAGGCTCACAGAATTTAAACTTTCCTTCTCCCCTCTAGGGTCAAACCAGTCTGTTTCAAGGAAGGCAAAGTAGAATGAGGGAAAATTGAAAGTAGGGGAGTAAGGAAGCTGGGGTTAGTTTGATCCACAGTCATATAGACAGCAAGTATCTTTTAAAAAAACTTTTAAATAGTATTATATTTTTTCCAATTACATGTGGGGACAATTTTAACATTCATTTTTAATTTTTTCCAATTTATTTCCTTTTAGTTTTCAACATTCATTTCCATAAGATTTTGAGTTATAAAATTTTTCTCCCCATCTTTCCCCTACCCCCACCCCCAAATATTGAGCCTACTGAATACCCCTTCCCCCAATCTGTTCTCTCTTATATCCTCCCCCATACCCCCTTTAACCTTCTAGTAGGGCTAGATGGATTTCTATACCCCAATGCCTGTATATCTTATTTCCCAGTTGCATGTAAAAATGTTTTTTAATATTTGTTTTTAAAACTTTGAGTTCCAGAGTCTTCCCTTTCTTCCATCCTCACCCATCCTCACTAGGAAGACAAGCAATTCAACATAGGTTGTACATGTGTAGTTATGCAAAACATAATTCATTTTTTAAAAAGATATTTTATTCCTTTTTTCTGAGGCAATCGGGTTTAAGTGACTTGCCCAGGGTCATACAGCTAGTAAGTGTTTGAGGCCAGATTTGAATTCAGGTCCTCCTGATTCCATGGCTGGTAGTCTATTCACTGTGTCACCTAGCTGCCCCTAGAACTTAAATACATAATAAGAAAATAAAACATACTATAAACTTAAATATTGAAACTTAAATATAAAAGAAGAAAAGAAAAAACATGTCATGTGCATAGCAGAATATTAGAAGATTCAAAATATATAGCAATACATTTCCATTTCAAGAAAGCCTATATAATAAATGGTAATTTGGTTTTAAAATAAAATTTTGAATTCCAAATTTTCTCCCTTCAATGTAAGACAGTTAGCAATTTCATACAGGCTACACATGTGCAATCATGTAAAACATTTCCATGTTAGTCATATTGTGAAAGAAGAAAGAGAACAAAAGGAAAAAAAAACATGAAAAAAATAAAGTGATAATAGTATGCTTCAATCTGCATTCAGTCTCCATCAGTTCTTTCTCTGGAGTTGGATATCATGTTCCATCATGAGCCTTTTGCATTTCTTTTGGATCATTGCATTACTGAAAAGAGCTAAGTCAGTCACAGTTGATCATTGCGCAATGTTGCTGTTACTGTGTACAGTGCTCTCCTGGTTCTGCTTACTTCACTTTGCATCAGTTCATGTTAAGTCTTCTCAGGTTTTTCTGAAATCCACCTACTTGTCATTCCTTTTGGCACAGTAGTATTCCATTATGTTTTTATACCACAACTTGTTCACCTATTCCTCAATTGATGATCATCCTCTCAATTTCCAATTCTTTGCTACTGAAAAAAGAGCTGCTATAAATATTTTTGTACATGTAGGTCTTTTCCCCTTTTTTTATCATCACTTTAGGATTTAGTAGTGGAAACCAATAAGTATCTTAGGGGGATTTCAAATCCAGCACTCATTCCCCTACATCACAGATATAATACAAGTTGTAGGCTATGTTCTCTTGTCCTTTGACTTTACTTAAATATTTTTCTTGGTTAAAAGTAAGGATTCAGTGGGGAAGAGGGGAGTTAAAGGGAAATGATTGTAGGGGTAAGAGCAAAAGACAGTGACAAATATTTTAAGGTGTTACTGATATAATTCTAATGTCTTTTATAGTTTCTTGCACAGTAGTAGGCACAGAGCAGTATATTATGCATCCCAGCTCTGCAACCAGGACTGTTTTTGTCCCTTACTGGGCATTTTGTGAGGGGAATGCAAATCTAAGAAGGCTGCAGAAGGGATCAGGAGTCCAGGCAACTGTTTAACATGACAAATTTCAGAGTGTTTGCTGATCTGCACTGTTGGAAGTAATTTCTTCACTTGAAGTTTGTTACATTAATAAAATTATAGGTCTCCCCCTGTAATGCCATGCACAGAAGCTTTCCAGAAGAAAACAGCTACTGTAAACAGCTTTTATGGTTCTGATTACACAGTATAGTGATCACTCTATTTTATTCCATAACAAATCAAAGCAAAACTTTCACAAAAAAATCAAGGTACAGCATTCACAATATTACAACTTCTCAAAGTACAGTAGTCAAAGTCTTCCACTCATGGGACAAAGTCTTCCACACATAGGGCAATCTTAAGTTAACTCAATCAGTCACTTATTCAGCAAAGTCTTCCACTCATGGGGCAAAGTCTTGATTAACTCAATCAGTCACTTATTCAGCAATCAATTACTAAGTATCATACACAAGTCTCTCCACTCCTTAGGTCACTAGTAAACTACAATTCCATAATTACTCAATACCGAAGGAGAGGTCTTTTCATCTTGATTTGGGGCTGGTTCTCAAATTCCCTGGATCCCTTCCATAGTCCAAGATGCTACCTGGAGTCACCAGACTGTCACCTGGATTCACTGGCAGACAGCTCCCAGGTCCTTGTCTAGCTCTCTGGGTAGGTCCTGCTCCACAATGAAGTTCACAGGGTCTGGTCCATGTCAGATCATTCACCATTTCTGCTCCAGGGGATTCACGGCTCAATCAAGCCACAAACAAAGTCTCAGCATCCCAGTCATGCTTCTCCTGGGCTCCTCTGTTACCTGGGTTCCTGAGCTCCTGGCCTGGGTTCCTGGGCTCCTCTCTCACCTGGGCTCTGGGTTCTGGGCTCCAGGCTCCAGGCTCTGGCTCCTGTTCAGAATAAGTTCCACCACCACAAGTTCTCAGGAAATTCTGGCTCAGTTCTCCATTCTCTCTTCTGTAGCTGCTCTGCCACCAGATGCTGATCCCAAGAAATTCTGACTGTGCTCTCTGGGGCTTTTCTTATATACACACAGCATTAGCTTCCTGTTTCAGCCAACCCCTTACTGTTACATCAGTAACAGAAGACAGGAGGTCATACCTTCTGTTTCCCTAACAGAGGCTTGATCAGTTACTAAGTGCTAAGTACCTGCTACCTTTGTCAACACAAAGGGATCTTCAAATTCACATTACATTACCATTCTACCCCCCCCCCAACCCCCCTACCCCCACAAAATGCCATTTGGGATCTATGGTACAGATCAATTCATCCAGGGGTGGGGGTCGGGGGGAACCTGCTGCCTCAAGGCCACATGTGCCCTCTAGGTCCTCAAGTGTGGTCCTTTGACAGAATTCAAACTTCACAGAACAAATCCCCTTAATAAAAGGATTTGTTCTGTAAAACTTGGACTCAGTCAAAAAGCCACACCCAAGGACAAAGTTGTATTACACCTTCTTATTCAGTGTATTTCTTATCCATATCGTCATGGCAGAAAATCTATCCAACATGCTGTAGGCCTTTCCTTAGGTCTTGTTATAGGCCCCAGTAGAATTCTTCCTGTCCATATGTTAGTCTTCATCCTAACTGTATGAACAGTATACCTTTTCCAATAATATGTTTCCTGAATGAGAGCTAAAAGAATGGACCAAGTGCCCAGTATTCTGAATAGAAGAGGATGCCTAGAGCTGATACAGGACTCATATCTTGTTAAATGAAGGGTAGCAGCTTAAGATCTCCCACAGTATATCAAGGGTGCTGAATACCAAGATTCCTGAGTGTGGGCTTTACAAATAAACTTGAATAGAGCAAATTATGATTAAAAATAGTCCCACCCCACCCCCAAAAAGAGCTTGAATATCTTATTTCAAGAAATCCTGAAAGGAAACCAGAGAAAAAAGTGAAATCATAAGGAAACTATCAATTACTTTCCAAAAGAAACCCCAAAATAAAAACTCCCAGGAATGTCATAGTCAAAATCCAGGACTTTTGAGTTAAAGAAAAATATTGAAAACATTCAGAAAGAGAGTTCAAGTATTGAAGAACCAAAGTTCAGGACCCCATAAGTTTTAGCAGCTACTACTATAAGGAATTAGAGAGCTTGAAATATGATAGTCCAAAAGGTAAAAAATATATAGGTTTAGTACTAAGGACAACTTATCCAGCAAAAAAGAGAATATAATACTAGAAAAATGGACCCTTAATGAGATGTAAGGTTTCCAAGCATCCCTGATAAAAAAAAAAAAAGACTGCAAGTGTAAGGAGAAAACATAAGGAGATAAATACAAGTAAGCAGTTGGAAAAGATGAAATGCCAGTCTTCTGGAATGGAAAGAGAAGGATGATATAAGCAACCCCTAACAACTTTAAGGTCCTCATGGATCACAGAAAGAGTTAAATAATTTGGAGGGTGGAGTAAGTATCATTGAACTTCAATTTTGTCTGTATTGGTCAAAGAAGGGTAGAGTACACCCACATATACACTCATAGTTAAAGAATTTGATCTAGAAATACATTCAACTCAGTAGGAAACAGAAGAAAAAGAGAAAATTGAAAGGAAAGGTAGATATCGGGGGGGGGATTAGTCATAAACAAAATAAACAGTTCAGAGAAAGAATGGTGAAGAGGGATTTAAAATGAAAAAAAAATAAAAAGAAAAGTTAGTAGCCTGTGATTGGAGTCTGTATCAGGGCAGAGAGGGTATTAGAAGATTGGAAGGTGTTTGCACTGGTGGACATGGAACTTTGGTACTGAACACAACCTTATTGTATATCTCTATTCTATGTAAAGAGGGAATTGGGAGCAAAAAAGAAAAAAAGAAAAAGTATAAAAATATAATGGAAGGAAACATACAATGGTCAAAACTATGAATGTCTTTTGAAAAAAAAACTAGCTAATTTGATTTTTTAAAAGAGAATTAAACAAGTATTTATCGAGTGCTTACTATATGGCAGGCACTATGCTACAGTGGGCTAAAAAGACAAAAATGAAAGCCTTCCCTACCCTAAAAGAACTTAATTCTACTGGGGAGAAACACAGATAAATAAATACAAAATAGTGTCATAGAGCCTAGAGCTAGTAGGGATTGCAGAGGGAATCTAGTTCAATTCTCTCATTTCACAGATAAAGAAACTGAGGTCCAAGGGGCGGCTAGGTGGCGCAGTGAATAGAGCGCCGGCCCTGGAATCAGAAGGACCTGAGTTCGGAGCCGGCCTCTGACACTTAATCCACACAAACAAAAAAACCTAGCCGTGTAACCTTGGGCAAGTTACTTAACCCCAATTGCCCTAAAGGGGCGGCTAGGTGGCGCAGTGAGTAAGAGCGCCGGCCTCGGAGTTTGGATGACCCGAGATCAGCTCCGGCCTCAGAAAATGAGCACCCATGCATAAATAATGACTAGCCCTGTAACCTTGAGCAAGTTACTTAACCCCAATTGCTTTAAAAAAAAAAAAAAAGAAACTGAGGTCCAGAAAGGCTAAATAATTTGCCCAAAGTTACAAAGATGGTATATAGCATAGCTGGGAAATTAGAAAAAATAATAACCAACATTTCATAGCACCTACTATGTGCCAGACACTGTATTAAACACTTTACAGTTATTATCTCATTTGAGCTTCACAATAATCCTGAGAGGTAGGTGCTATTATTATCCCATTTTACAGATGAGGAAACTGAGTCAAATAGAGGTTGAGTGACTTGCCCAGGGTCATCACACAGCTAGTAAGTGTTGGAAGCTGGATTTGAACTCATAGCCTCCTCACTTCAGGCTTGGTACTGCCCAGTGCCTTTGTTTCTAAATCCAGCATGCTTTCTCCTTTACCCATAGTATCTACATAGAAAATAATTAGGAGCATTAACATCTGGGGAGAATTGTCAAAGGTCTTATGTAGGAGATGGTTCTTGAGCTGCACCTTGAATGAAGGTAGAGATGAGGAAGCAGAGCATTCCAGGCATGAAGAGCAGCTTGTTCAAAGACTCAAAGAGATGGAATGTTGAACAGCACGTAGGCCAGTTTGGCTGAAATGTAGAGCATACGATAGGGAATATTGTGAAATTAGTCTGGCAAGATAAACTGGAGCCAGATTGTGAAGGGCTTTAAATGCCAAGTGGAGGAGTTTATATGCAATGCCTTGTCTGCTTTGCTCTCTCTCCCCCCAACAACTGACACTTGCAGAGTGGATTCCCTAGAGAACAAACACTTCAGGGCTCATGTCCTCTTTGGATCTTCACTCACAGAACTGTAGCTCAGAAGCCCCCGCCAATGTGCTTACTTTTCTATAGTCAGCCTGAGGATACAATTATCTTAGAGCAAAGGTGCTTCTTGAAATAGCAAAGTAAGAGAATTTGTATTACAGCATTCCTTACAAAAAGTTAAAGTACAGTTCCTATACATTTACCAATGCCAAAAGGAATATTGGATACATATAGAGGTTAAGGTAGCAGTTAGGTAGTGTGGTAGATAGAGTGCCAGGCCTGGAATCAGGGAGACTCATCTACAAGTTCAAATCTGGCCTCAGACACTTACTAGCTGTGTGACCCTGGTAATGTCGTTTAAACCTGTTTGTCTTAGTTTCCTAAGCTGCAAAATGAGCTGGAGAAGGAAATGGCAAACCATTCCAGCATCTTTGTTAAGAAAACCTCAAATGGCATCACAAGGAATTGAACACTGCTGAAATACTGAGCAACAAAATGTAGGTTAAGAGTAGGGAGATGAGTGTACAGAATACACAAGGAAGGCATGTATAAGAGATGACAGTTTACACCTCCAAAGCTGTAGGACTTTTTATATTCTTGCTCTATTATTCCCTTTAACGTTGGTCTCAATGTCTCTGCCAGACACTTTTCCATTGGTCACTGCTAGATGGTACTTGACTATGGTCTTCACAACATCTATGTTCTGATTCACCTGAAACTCTTGGTTAGGCCCTTTCAGAGGCAAATAGAATCATTACTCTAGGACCAGCCTAAAGCTTTCCTTCCTCTCCATCAGAGTCTCAACTGCGTTAGAAGTTAGGCTTGGGGTGGCTAGGTGGCACAGTGAATAGAGCACTGGCCCTGAAGTCAGGAGGACCTGAGTTCAAATCCAGTCTCAGACACTTAACACTTACTAGCCATGTGACCTTGGGCAAGTCACTTAACCCCAATTGCCCTGTCTTCTCCCCTCCAAAAAAAAGAGTATAAACAAATGGACAACTCAAAGTTTCTGACCATTTGCAAATTGCAAATGGGTCACTCAAAGTCTAATGTATCCCAGAAGCAACAAGGAGCCTCTTGAATAGAGTGTGATATAATCCTTTTCTCTCCCATAATACCATCCTTCTTCTAGTATCACTTCCCTCATTTCACAGTTTTGATTCTACAGTTAGTTAACTGATAAAATTCTCTCCTACCTCCTACCTTTACTTTGGTTATTTATGCCCTACTAACTCTTCAGTCTTTAGCACCATTGCAATCTTCATCTTCCACTCCTACAGCTGAGATGCCCAATGACAATGGAGGAAGTTATGATCCATGAGGTCCAGCAGTACTATAAGTTCTTGCTATCAATCCTCAACTGAGCTCTCACTGTTGCATGGTATTTATTTTATTCTTCTCTAATCAACTGTCTCTCATGCCACCTTCTCCATGGACTCTTCCAAATCTATCTCCTCAAGCCCACAAATGAATTCTTCAGATGCCTTTGCCTCCTGTGGAACTGAGAAGATTGAGGCCATTTGTCATAAGCTTACTCATCCTCTCCCTTCTTCATACCACAAAACATCTGTATCCCTCCTTTCTCCCTTTTCTACAGTCTCAGAACATAAGAGAGATTTAATCATTTTTAGCAAGTTTAAACCATGATGCCCTTGGAAGATCATTTATTCTTTCTCACCCTCAGTTTCCTCATCTGTAAAATGAGGGCATTGGAGTGGTGGTCTATCTCTAAGGTCCATTCTTTTTAGAAAATTTTTGCTTAGCATTTTATTTTTCCCTAATTGCAATAGTCTTCTAATTGGTATACCTGCTCTAAGCCTCTAGAGTCCCAGGGGTGGGGAACCTGCAATCTCAAGGCCACATGTGGTCCTCTAGGTTCTCAAATGCTACCCTTTGATTGGATTCAAACTTTAGAAAACAAATCCCCTTAATAAAAGGATTAGTTCCTTAAACTTGGATTCAGTCAAGAGACTTTACCCAAGGACCTAAAAGGCCACATATGGCCTGGAGGCTGCAGGTTCCCTACCCCTGCCTAGACACTCCAACCCAACTCCACACAGCTGCCAAAGTGATTTTTTCCTAAAACATAGGTCTGACCAAGTCACCCGTCCCTCCAAAAAATCTCTATGTTTCCCTATCACCGCTAATATCTAGTTTAAATTCTCTTGTTTGGTATTTAAAGCTTCACAACTGCCTCTTCCTGTCTGTCCAATCTTCTTACACTTTCTTCTCCTCTGTGGACTCTACATGTCATTGAAACCAGACCATTTGCTCTTCCTCCTTCAGGACTCTGTATCTTTTGTCTTCATACCCTTGCACTGGTTGCTCCCCTATTCCTGGAATACTCTCCTTCCTTCCCCTGGTCTCATTCAAGACTCAGCTCAAAGACCTTTTTCTATACAAGGTAGCTACATCATATCTGTGAATAGAGTGTTGGACTTGGAGTCAGGAGGTCATAAATTAAAAGCCTGCTTTGGATATTTGCTAGCTCTGTAACCCTAGACAAGTCACTTAAACTCTCCTGAACATCAGTTTACCCATATGTAAAATGGGGATAATAAACATTTCCCACATAGGTTGTTATATCAAATGAGAACAGATCAAAATGCTGGGCAAATCTTAAAGGGCTATATAAATGTTAGCTTTTATTTGTTTACAAGTTACCACCCTTACTGGAATGTTAGCTTTTTCAAGGCAAGGACTATACTGTATTTTGCTTTCTTCTTGAATCTCTTGTGCTTAGAAAGTCCTGACAAATTATATAGCTTAATAAATGCTTGTTGACCATTTGAGAATCAGGAGAATTGTATTCTCTTAGTTTAAAGACCCAACTTCAGGAATTACAGTCTTTCTAAAAGGGAAATGGGAATAACTGTCCCACTCTATATTTGACTGAGAATGTATTAGATGATTGTGGAGTGGTGTGAGAACAAAGTAGATTCGAGCTGAAGGCTCTTTGAAAAGTTGAAAGTGCTATACACATGTAAAGTACTATTATTATGCAGTGTATTGAAGAACTGAGCTATCATTATGTACTATTAGTTAATTGATTTCCAGTTTCCTGTTCATTCACCTAAGAAAGGAGGAAAGAAGTGGGCGGGGTAAACCCTGGTTGAGTTCAAAAGCCAGAAAAAAAGCTAAAACTGGGGTGGGGGAGGCAGGGAATAGAGCAGCTTACTTGGTAGAGTACCTGGAAAGAAAACAATGATAAAATATTTAACTTAGGAAAAGACAGGGTAGTAGGGCTTTAAAAAAAATAGTTATTTGGAGAGCTTAAATGAGAGTCAGCAATATTCTACCCTATTTCTCCTGATATGCTCTCTGTCCTTTATCCCATTTTTAAATGTAGTTCTTAGGAGGATTTGAATTTTATTCTGCTTCTCTCTGTCAAGTGAAAACTATTCACCTCCACCTTTGTCGGCTACTTTCCATTTCTATTTCGCCTTTTCCCCTTTCTTTTTTTTCTCCTCCTCTCTTCTTTCTTCCCTCTGTCCTTTCCTTAATTCTCCTTTCCTTTCCTTCCTCTGAGAACGTGAGGGCAAAGAGGTGGCAAGGAAAGGGAAGGGGAAACAGAACAATTCCATCTCCATTTTCCACTTATGTCAAGTGTGGGTCCATAGCGTGCAGTCTTATTTCCACAACATAAGGTTTCTATTTCCTTAACTTATTGACAAAACAGCAGAAATATTTGTTGAACAATTTTTTTGACAAGAAAATAGCAGTTTGCCAGAACAATGGAAAAATAAAACCACCTTTTAACAGGGGAAAAAATCACCCAGAATTGTAGTTAACATATTGTCTTTAATACTCAGAAAGAGAGCCAAGAGTAACTAACCACCAGCTAAACTAGAGGGGCTGAGAGTAAGTAGGTGAAAATGAATGAGGCAATTTGGCTAGATGAATTGAATAGGGCTTAAAAGAAATTGGAAGTCAGTGAGCCAAAAGGAGCCACGAATGACCTCTGAATACATTTAAAGTTCTATTTCTCCACTGTTTCTCCTCCTAAAGTGACAAGGATAAACAGTCCTCTACAATTATACTTCCATAAATTTCCTGCCACTAACACCCACAATCTGTGGCATAAGATTAAATTCCACTCTGAGTTCTTTACCCTCCCCCAACAACTGAAAAATGTCAGGAAGGGCAGCCTTGCCCTTGATAAATTACAAAACAAATATATATCCAGCAGAAAAGGGCCAGATTTTCTTCCAATTGGGTGGTATCTATGTACAAATCTTTACATTTTAATGAAGACTCTCCAGTCCCATCTCATTCCCAGGGTTTTCCCCAAAATGGAACCCACAAAGTCCTTGAAATAACCAAAAAGCAAATTTAATGTCATTGCCTCATGACAAGACTTGGGAATTTAGAACTAACTGGGCCCTAGAAAATTAAGGGGAAGATAAAAATGTAGTGGGAGGCAATGCTATTTCCCTCTTTCCACCAATCTCAGTCAAACCCTTCTGTGGTTCCTTATTGCTACAGGATAAAATATAAAGTCCTTGAGTGGCTCTTAAAGCCCTTCTCAATCTGGCTAGCATCTTGTTTCCAGTCTTATTCTATGTTACTTTCCTTCTCTGTCCTAATCAAAATTGTCAGTGACTTTTTTTTGCTGTACCTGACATTTAAAATCCCATCTCCGTCCATTTGAATTGGTGTTCTATCATGTCTGGAATTGATTCTCTGTATTTTTTTTTTAAGCAATTGGGGTTAAGTAACTTGCTCAAGGTTACACGGCTAGTCATTATTTATGTGTGGGTGCTCATTTTCTGAGGCCAGATCTGATCTCAGGTCATCCCAACTCCGAGGCCGGCGCTCTTACTCACTGCGCCACCTAGCCGCCCCTTTAGGGCAATTGGGGTTAAGTAACTTGCCCAAGGTCACACGGCTAGGTTTTTTCTGTTTGTGTGGATTAAGTGTCGGAGGCCAGCTCTGAACTCAGGTCCTTCTGACTCCAGGGCCGGCGCTCTATTCACTGCGCCACCTAGCCGCCCCGATTCTCTGTATTTTTGCCAAGAAAACCCCAAATGGGTCATGAAGAGTTGGAGAAGACTGAAATGACTGAGCAACAACATTACCTCTTACAATTTCAGGCTTCTTTCAAAGCAGAGCTCAGAGGCTAATCCCATCAACCTTTGCTGTGACAGTTTTGAAGGCAGAGACTGTTTAATTTTTTTTATCTTTGCATCTCTAAGCCTAGCACAGTGCCTGGTCTGGCACATAGTAAGCTCTTAAAATGCTTAATAAATTTATTAATAATTAATAAATCATTAGACTGTGAGTTCCTTAAGGGAAGACTGTTTTTTGCCTCTGTATTCTCAGCCTTACCACAGGCACATAGTAGGTGCTTAATAAATGTTTGTTGATTGATTCCTCAGTTATTAATAATTTCTATTACTTGATTAATAATTGATTAATCAATCAATATTTTGGTTAATAGTAACTTTAATTACTTCAAATTACTTTTTAGTACTTTGTGTTTTTTTTTAACCTATGTTCATATTATGTCTCTACTTTCCACATACAGTAGAATGTAAGTCCCTTAAAGACAAGGGTTGTTATGTTTTTGCTTTTGTATCTCCAGTAGATACAAAGAACATTAAGCAAAGTGGACACCTAATAAATTACCTTGAGATTTAATTGAATTAAATTGGGCTGAACTGGGCTAAACTGGGCTGAACTGTTCATAAGCATTAGGCCAATCAGGTATAATTTGGATTAGTAGTTGTTTTGTCATTGATTAACCTAATGCAGGTTTACTGTTTAGCCAGCCAGAGCTGGGATGCACCAAAGGTGCTCCTTGCCCACGTGCCCCTGACTTAACACCAGAAAAGCACAGATAACAATTGGAGAATGAAATATTTGTAGAGATTAAACCAACAGTGGCTGGGACTATGTAAAGTCTTTCTTACCAACTTCTGAGTAGATTGTACTGGGGAAGAAAGTATGGGAGGGAGGAGGCGAGAACATCTTTGGGTCTTTTCCCCCATCCCCCCTTTCAATCAGAAACAGTGTAGCCCCAAATGGGAAAACATACTCCAAATGCTCCAGGGTGGTTATAGTCCAGATGAGATGTTCTGCTCCAAAATATGAAGGATTTTAAACATTTCATCATAGTAGTAATTCACATTTTATAGCACTTTAAGGTTGCTAAAGTGTTTTCTTCACAACAACTCTGGCGAGATAAGTACTAAAGTAATATTATTATTTTACAGATGGGGAAACTGCTATCAAGTGACAAGTCCATGATGACTCAGATAATAAATATCAGCGTTAGGAGCTGAGACCCAGCTTTCCTGGCTTCAGAGCTGGTGCTCTGACTCTTACACCATGCCAGCCCATCCAGCATGGTCTGGAGATTACCCAGAGTTCTCCAAGGCTGTGCAAGCAGATGGGAGGTTCAAACTGGATGAATTTAGAGAACAGGCCTCTGGTGGTCCAATACTTTATGTATTGAAATGATGGTAATTATAGCTCACATTTATATATCACTTTATGATTTACAAAGTACTTTCCTTATGAGAACCTTAGGAGGTAGGGATGTAAGGGGTGAGGGGCAGGGATAAACATTTATATAGCACTAGTGCCAAACACTGTGCTAAACACTATACAAATATTATCTCATCTGATCCTCACAACAATCCTGCAAAGTATGTGCTGTTATGATATCCATTTTACAGGCGAGGAAACTGAGGCAAGCAACAGTTAAGTGACTTGCCCAGGGTCACATGGCTAGTAAGTTATCTAAGGCCAATTGCAACTCAGGTCTTCCTGATTCTAGGAATGGTGTTCTATCCAGTGTGCCACCCAGCTGCCTCTGAAAGTATTGCTATCTTCATTTTATAGATAGGTAAACTGAGGCTCACAGAGAGTAAATGACTTCCCCAAGGTCATACAGGTATTTAAAAGCAATATCAAGCTTGGAATCTCCATCCTCAGTTATCTTTTCTCTGCTACTTATGTCCCAAAGAAAAGCAGCAACTCTTTTTCAAAATATAAAATTCTAACAGGATCTTGCCAATATATAGATTTGTCCCCATCTTATATGCTCTATTTGCCTCCTTTGTCCCAGTGATTAATTTCAGCTTGAAAGGACAGAAAACAGAAAGACCTTAATGTTGAGGTGGAACAGCAAAGGGACTCTTGAAGGTAAAGAAGGAGAGAGAGATGGAAATGGGGATGATCATGGACCTGGTGCATTTTTAACCTCCACATGCATTTACTTTGCTAAGATTTGAGACTGATTACTGTTGTCTTGAGTCAGATTTAGGTCTAAGTCATGGATGATATGGAACTGTGTCAGAAGACCCTACTAATTGCTAATGCTAAAGAAGATATCTTGCCTCTGGGCTCAAAGACAAGCTTCCTATAAGCCCCCTCTGGTTCGGCCAAATGAAATTTCTTTCTGTTTCTTTTTTTAATTATTTGTTTATCTTTAGTTTTCAACATTCATTTCCACGAGATTTTGAGTTATAAATTTTCTCCACATCTTTCTCCTGCCCCCCACACCAAGATAGCAAGCCTACTAAATACCCCTTCTCCCAATCTGCTCTCTCTTATATCCTTCCCCATACCCCCTTTAACTTTCTAGTAGGGCAAGATGGATTTCTTTACCCTAGTGCCTATATGTCTTATTTCCCAGTTGCATGTAAAAAAACAATTTTTTAAGCATTTGTTTTTAAAACTTTGATTTCCATATTCTTTCCCTTCTTCCCTTCTCACCCACCCCCACTGGGAAGATAAGCAATTCAATATAGATTGTACATGTGTAGTTACACAAAATGTTTCCATAGTAGTTATATTGTGAAAGACTAACTATATTTCCTTCCATCCTATCCTGCCCCCCACTTATTCTATTTTCTACTTTGACCCTGTCCCTTTTCAAAAATGTTTGCTTCTAAATACCCTCTCCCCCAATCTTCCCTCCCTTCTATCATCCCCCCTATTATCCCCTTCCCCCCACTTTCCTGTAGGGTAAGATGTCCAAATGAGTGTCTATGTTATTCCCTCCTTAAGCCAAATTCAATGAAAGTAAGGTTGACCCATTCCCTTTCACCTCCATTGTAAGTTGTCTTTTCCCTCTTTTATATGAGAAAATTTACCCTATTCTATCTCTCCCTATCTCCTTCTCTCATTATATTCCTCTCTCACCTCTTAATTTTATGTTTTAGATATCATTCTTTCATATTCAACTGATCCCGTGCCCTCTGTCTATGTACATACACACACATAAATACACACATATATACACACACTCACATATGTATTTATATATACACACTCACATATGTATTTATACACAAATACACCCTCCTATATAAGCATATATATGTATGTATACACACACATACACACACACACATACATATATATTCCCTTCAACTCTCCACATAAGTCTCATGAGTTACAATTATCATTTTTCCATGTAGGAATGTAAATAGTTCAACTTAAATAAGTTCCTTATTATTTCTTTTTCCTGTTTACCTTCTTATGCTTCTCTTGCTTTTTGTATTTGAAAGTCAAGTTCAGCTCTGCTTTTTTCATCAAGAATGCTTGAAAGTCCTCTGTTTCACTGAATGACCATATTTTCCCCTGAAGCATTATATTCAGTTTTGTTGGGCAGGTGACTCTTGGTTTTAATTCTAGCTCCTTTGACCTTTGGAATATCATATTCCAAGCCTCTTGATTCCTTAATGTAGAAGCTGCTAGATCTTGTGTTATCCTGATTGTGTTTCCAGAGTACTCAAATTGTTTCTTCCTGACTGCTTGTAATATTTTCTCCTTGATCTGGGAACTGATGATATTCCTAGGTGATTTCTTTTTGGGATCTTTTTCAAGAGGTGATTAGTGAATTCTTTCAATTTCTATTTTGCCCCCTGGTTCTAGAATATCAGGTCAATTTTCCTTGAGAATTTCCTGAAGGATGATTTCTAAGTTCTCTTTTTGATGATGGCTTTCAGGTAGTCAGTAAGTTTTAAATTATCTCTCCTGGATCTATTTTTCAGGTCAGTGGTTTTTCCAGTGAGATATTTCATATTGCCTTCTATTTTTTCACTTGTTTGGATCTGTTTTATAGGTTCTTGATTTTTCATAAAGTCATTAGTTTCCATTTGCTCCAACCTAATTTTAAAGGAATTATTCTCTTCAGTGAGTTTTTGAAATTCCTTTTCCATCCAGCCAATTTGGATTTTAATGGCATTCTTCTCCTCATTGGCTTTTTGGACCTCTTTTGCCATTCGACTTGGCCTATTTTTAAGGTATTATTTTATTCAGCATTTTTTGGGTCTCCTTTAGCAAGCTGTTGACTCGCTTTTCATGATTTTCTTGCATCATTCTCATTTCTCTTCCCATTTTTCCTCTACTTCTCTTACTTGATTTTCAAAATCCTTCTTGAGCTCCTCCATGGCCTGTGATCAATTCATCCTTTTCTTTGAAGCTTTCGATGCAGGAGTTTTGCCTTTGTTGACTTCTTCTGATTCCATGTTTTGATACTTTTTGTCCCCCAAAAAGGATTCTATGGTATGATTTGTGCTTCCTCTGCTTGTTCATCTTCCCAGTCAATTACTTGATTTTTGAGCTCTTTTCCATGTAGAACTCTGCTTCCAGAGTGGTAAGCTTTGTTCTGAATTTCTGGGGTTTTCACAAATGTTGTCAGTGGTCTGAGGAGGGTGCCCTCTCTGCAGCCACCACAAGCTCTGGCACACTGGTGTTCCTCTCCCCAGGACCAGTGGCCGAGACTGCAACCAGATCCAAGCAGGTCAAAGCAGAAGTGATTACTTTCTGAATGGTCACTTGATCCCTGTACGATCTGCAGGCCAGGAGCTCTGGAGGCAGCCATGTGGCAACAGCTGCAGCTACTGTGCCTCTGCCACATCTTACCCCAGGGGCAGGGGCTGGACTATGCTCCTACATCACCCAGTTTCAACAAAGTTTCCCACTGATCTTTTACTTTCTCTTTGGTGTTTATGGGTGGAGAAGTCTGGAAACCACCACAGCTGCTGGTGATTCACTCTCCTGAATTCTGTGCTGGCCAATCTGGGCCACAGGTGGGGGCCATTCAGGGCTGGGTGCAGCTCATGCAGGACTACACTTGGCTCCCAGTCTGGTGTGATAAACGCTTTCTGTTGGCTTGCCAGGCTGGCTTCAGTAGGAGATTTGTTTCACTGTCATTGTGTGGGTACTGTAGCTCTAAAATTTGTTTAGATTTATATTTTACAAGTATTGAGGGGCTGCTTCTATTCCACCATCTTAGCTCTACCACCTCTTTCTGTTCCTCACACATAATACTCCCATCTCTCTCTTGGAGCCTTGGCATAACATAATAATAGCTAATAGTAATAGCTAACATTTTATATAGCACCTACATGTGCTATGCACTATACAAATATTATCTCATTTGATCCTCACAACAACCCTGTGAGATAGGTGATGTTATGTATTGGATGTGCCCTCTAATATCCTTTACAATTTTGAATCTTTGATCCTAGCAGAGTTTCCCAAAGTAGGTGGAACCACCCCTTGGGGATGCTGGAACAATCCAAGAGGGAAGTAGTAGCCTTGGGTGCAACTGGGGGGGGTATTGAATAAAAATAGAGGGGTTGTGGAAGCATAAGGAAAGAAGAGAAGAAAATTTTGAAAAACATCTGTACATGTTTCATCTGTTGTGTAACAGAGTTGAAATTGTAGTGATTCCATTATTTTCCAAATAAACACAAAAAATGCAAGTTATAATGGTTTTAATATAACTGATCAGTGGTGAAGTCTGCTGACAGGTCTTAACAAGCAAGTGTTGGCAGGTGAATGTGTCATACATTATCAGGAAGTCTAGCATGCATTGGCAGAAATATATGCATATAAAGATTTGTTTATAATATGATCCTATATGGTTATAGGACACCATATTTCATCATCAAAATTTCAATGTAGGAAAACCCAACAAATTTACAATAAACTATTAAATTTAAGATGTGTCATTTAATATTTTTTGAAATGACACAAATTAAAAAAAAACTGTTAAAGTATTAAAGAAAGTATATTTCCTGGGGGACTCTGAGTAATTTTTTTGAAAGGGGAGTGGTAAGCCAAATAAGTTTGGGAACCTTTGCTATAAACTGTGTAATAGATGGTTATCAACCACATCACACATATTAGGAACTTAAATTAATGAATGAATACTGCTTGCACTTTTCCTTGTACCTGATTTAAGCCAATATATTTTCTATATCTATTTTCTAATTTTTCTAATATCTATGACTTGAACCTCATATTGACTTTTTACACAATTTTAATTTATTTTAAATAATAAGCATTTGTTTTCTCTCTCTCATTCTCTCCCCATTGGAAAAAGAGAGAAAAAAGAAAATTTAAACCCTGCCTTGTAACAAACACAGAGGCAAGCAAAACAGATTCTTGTATTGGCCATATTAAAAAATATGTCACATTTCATGTTTAATCCAGAGCTTTTCTGTTAGAAGTTGGGTAAAATGCTTCCTGGGCAGTCCTGTAGAATCACGGTTGGTCACTGGATCCATCAGAGTTCTTAAGTCTTTTGGGATTTTTTATCCTTAAAATGTTGTTAAGGTAGAAATTGTTCTTTTAGTCTGACCAAGCTAAGGCCATCTACTGCATCCTGGGCTGTGGACAGTCATTCTGATTTTTGTCTAGCCACTGGACTTCAGTAACTCTGGAAAAGAGAGAGAGGCTCTGTTGACTTTGCACAGCTCTGCCTCCCTTGAATTCAATTTATAAGCCAGTTAAGACATCAACCCATGATGTCATTGGTCCTCTTCGAAAACTAAGGACAAACAACAAGTTATTATCTTTATTTTACAGATGAGCAGCTTGATAGTACAGTGGATTGAGTGCCAGGCCTAGAGTCAGAAAGACTCATTTTCCTGAGTTCAAATCTGAACTCAGACACGTATTAGCTGTGTGACCCTGGATAAGTCACTTAACCCCGTTTGCCTCAGTTTCCTCATCTATAAAATGATCCAGAAAAGGAAATGGCAAACCACTCCAGTAATTTTGTCAAGAAAACACCAAATGGGGTCAGGAAGAGTCAACATGACTGAACAACAGTTATAACAGAGATGAGGAAACTGAGATGCTTCCAGACTTGGAATGCATTTCCTTTTCAACTATGATTCTTACAATCCCTAATTTCCTTAAAGTCTCAGCTCTGCTCTGTTCTATTTGTAGACCTTTCTGATTCTTCCAAGTGCTAGCATCTCCTCCTCAAAATTATCTTGCTATTTTGGTATTTATTTTGCATATATGTACACATTGTCTTCCCTGATAGAATGGATGGTCCTTGAAAAAAAGGACTGGTGCTTCTTGCTTTTGTATCTCTAGTCCCTGGCATGGTTCTTGTCACACAGTAGGTGTTTTAAATTCTTGTTACATAGTAGGTGCTTAATACTTTCTGGTTATTGAGAGTGAAACCATAGGGAGGTGGGAAGTGAGTCAAACAGGGGCCCCCAGGAGTGTAGGTGAATGAGAAACAATGAATAGACGTAAATCGGAGTGATTAGAACTAGCAGCTGAGTTTCAATGATAAGGAGACATAATGTACCCTAGGCACATTGAATCTTCATGCCCTTTTGGGGGTTGGCAGATTAAAACTTGTGCTTGAATGCAAGAAAGTTAATGTTGATGCTCACTGACACTTGTTTGTTACCATATTTTTGTTACTTTGATTAAATTTATTTATTTTGGAGGGGGGAAAGGCAAGGCAATTGGGGTTAGATGATTTTCCGAGGGTCACAGAGCTAGTATGTCTCTGAGGCTGGATTTGAACTCAGGTGCTCCTGACTCCAGGGCTGATGCTCTATTCCCTGCACCACCTAATTGCCCCAACTAAATTTATTTCTAAATAAATTGTGGTAGCTAGGTGACATAATGGATAGAGCACCAGGTCTGAAGTCAGGAAGACCTGAGTTCAAATCCACATTCAGACACTGTACTAGCTGTGTGACCCTGGGTAAATCACTTAACTTCTGTCTACTTCAGTTTCTCCATCTGTAAAACAGGGATAACCTCTGAGGGTCACTCTGAGGATTGAATGAGATATTATTTGTAAAACACATGACACAAAGTAGCAGCTGTTAGAAATGTTTGTTTCCTTCTAGTTTTCTAATTATGCATAAAAATTGAATAATTAGGAAATACAGAGGGGGAATGAGATAAAGGGGAGGAATTTTTCTATTAAAGCCATAAGATCTATTACATATATAATCCTTAGATCAGATGTTCTTAACCTGGGATCTACAGAGTCCTGGGCAGGGGTGGGGGTCCATGGATTAATTTTGGGTGTTGACAGCACCTGGCCATTACTGCTGAATAAGGCATTGATCACCAGTACTCTCTCTCTGCTATAGAATTATAGTACTTTAAGAGCTCAAAGGACCCTTGGTCTAACTTAATCCAAGTGCTTCATTTTAAAAATGAGGAAACTGAAATTCAGAGAAGTTGTGACCTGTCAAATATTATACAATCAGTAAAGTCCTTTTCCTCCATTCTTTCGATCTCCTGCCAAACTCCTAAAAACAGTTGCCTTACTACCCTTCTGTGCCCCATTCCTATCAGACTGGGCATTTAGTCACAGATATTTTGCTCTCTCCTTTCTCCCATCCGAGACTCCTGAAATCATATTGACATGCCATCTTGACCTCTACAACTTATTTCAAAGCCCCTTTCTGGAATGTTATGACAAAAATCTAAATTCACATCTCAGTGATAAAACATAAATCAGAAATGTTCACATTTATAAAAACAACAATAATTCAGATTTACTTGATTTTATTTGTAGTTCAAAACTTGCTTTTACCCAACAACTTTGTGACAGAGATGGCGCACCTATTATTAACATTGTTTTACAGATGGGGAAACTGAGAATCAGAGAGTGAAGTGACTTCCCCATGGTCACACAGGCAGTAAGAACTCTAACCTACATCTTCTGACTCCAATTCTGCTTTTCTTTTCACTACTCCACAGCAACCTCTAATGTTAATTATGATTATACTAACTAAAGTTACCTCTACATTTCTCCTGGAGAGAACTTTGTGGAGTAGGCATGGGCATTAAAAATCATTTGTAGGGAAGGTGGGATTTAGAGAAGGAGAAAAAATATCAAGCTAAAAAACCAACCTCAGGTCATGGGGGAAGGAGTGGGCCATTTCCAGATAATTGTTTCATCTTCCGCTTGTTTTGGCTCTTAACTGGGTCACTGTGCTGGTAGGGGGCTTCAGCTGCTTACTCTTTCTTTTCACCATTCTCCCTCATTTCCTGAAGGTAAATTGTTGCTTCTTAGTGCATACAGACATACTCTCTATAACTGTTGAGTGGGGTGAATTCTAACAAAAATGGGTCATCCTTGAATAGGGTTTGAAGTGGGTTTGGAAGGAGGGGACTTTAAAAAAAAAGAGGTCACCTCTTATATGTAAAAATTATTTTGTTAATGTAGATGAAATATCTCCCAGATTCATCCTTCCCTCTCCATTCCCTCTGTCATTTGCCTAGCCTGGGCTTTCGTCGCCCCCACCTATGGATTCTTGGAGCAGTCTACTAAACTCGGTTCTCTCTTTACAATTCCTCTTCATCTCCAGTGGGTCCTGCACACAACTACCAGATTAATCTTTTGAAAATATTGCTTTTACAGAACAAACAAGCATTGCTAGTATGATCTTACATAAATACATATGAATGTATATGTCTGTGTAAGATTATCGATATCTAAATATATGAATGTGTATATGTCTATCTATCTATCTATCTATCTATCTATCTATCTATCTATCTACCTACCTATCTATCTCTGCTTAATTGTTGCCTTTGGTATGGAGGTGGGGAAGAAAAGGGAAAAAAAGAACAAAATAAAAAGTGCACAGCAGAGAACAAAATATAAAACCTGCAAGGGAGCAAACGAAAGATGGACAGCTTTGAACACAATGTGTAGTATTTATTATATAGGCTTTCTTGAAATGGAAATTTATTTCTGTATATTTTGAATATTCTCTTACATTCTGCTGTGCACATGGCAATACTTTTTTCTCTCCTTATTTTGTATTTAAGTTTAAAATAAATTAATAAAAACAGAAAATATTGCTTTCATCATGTCAGTCCTGTGCTACAGAAATTGCAATGATTATCTTTACTCTAGGAAAAAATCCAAACTCCTCAAAATAATGCCTTTGGAATCTGAACCCACTTTACAATCCAAATTTGTTTCTTCTTACTCCCTCAAACAAAGCCTCCACTCAGCTCAAGAAGGAGCACTTACTCTCTCCTCACACCTGTAGTGCTCAGTGCTATGTCCAACCCATTACTGAAAAACAGGAGACCAAGTAGGGGGTGGGGCATAATGGCTATGCTCAAACATTTTGAGGGCTATCACAAAGAAGAGGAATGCCTCATTGCAGAGGGCAAAAAACTAGGAATATTGGGTAGAAGTTGAAGAGAGGAAATGGGTTGCCATGGAACATGGTGGTTTTCCTCTCACCAGAGAGGTAATCGAGCAAAGGTTGAATGATCACTCGTCAGCTATCACTGTAGAACAGTTTATTGTTCAAGTATCAATTAAGCTAGATGGCCTTTGAGGTCCCATTCAATTTTTTTTTATTCTGATCATTCTACCTAGAAAGTCATCTCTTCTCATTGCTTATCTAAATCCTCTCTATCCTTCAAGGCTCTGGTGAAGTCCCATATCTTCCATGAAATTTCACCTTCCTACTCTTATCCTTCCAATGAATTCCTATAAAGGTTATTTTATACTACAAAAATTTAACAATTAATTATAAAAATATTTTTTCTTTTTTAGTTGTCCCTTAACAAGATTCTAAACTTCATCATTTTCTCCTCTTCCTCCTTCTCTCTTTCTTCTTCTCTTCCTATTTATTTTGAGATAAGGTCTCCCCTTCTGGAGACCTAGGCTGGACATGCAGGAGTTACTTATGGGCTTGGTCCCCCTCTGATTGGCATGGGAGCTTTTGGGCTCTATTTCCAATCTGGGTGATTCACCTTTTTTTTAGGCAACTTGCTGTTCCCTTGCTCCCTGGGGTCTCACCATATTAATGTCAAACTTAGTATGAACATTGCAGCTCAGAACTTTCCAGTTCAAATGATTCAGTAACCTCAGTAGCAGAGATTACAAGAGCACACTGCCATGTCTAGTAATTTTAAACATTTTTTCTTATTTTAAACTTATTGAGGGTAGTCAACAAGTCTTAGATTTCCTTGGGTCTCAGTTTCTTCCTCTGTCAAAAGAAGAGGTTGGGATTATATAGCCTACATAGTTCTTTTTTGTGCTATTAATCTATAATTCTCTAGTGCTCCAACTCTAGCAGGATCCAATTGGCACATGTTCTTTAATATTAAATGTTGCTTCTGCTCCTTTACTATGCACGTGGAAAAACCCAATTTAAAATAATCACTAACTGTGTGAAAAGAGGGACTCTTTTTTTTTCTTTCTGGACACTGGCAAATGATTCTCTTGATGTTGTTTTGTTTTGTTTTCTTTTGCTTTTTGGAGGGCAATTGGGGTTAATTGACTTGCCCAAGGTCACACAGCTAGTTAAGTGTTAAGTGCCCAAGGTTGGATTTGAACTAAGGTCCTCCTGACTCCAGGGCCAGTGCTCTGTTCACTGCGCCACCTAGCCACCCCCTTGATGTTGTTTTAAATATTTTTTTTTTTTTAAAGAAAGAGATATTACAATTTGGTTCAAAAGAAAAATGCATCAATTCCAAATGTTACAACTCTCCATTTATTAATGAACAAAAACAATTTATTTCACTTCAGCTTTATTAGGGCCACAGCAAACAGTATCCTGGCTATTTGGTTTTTGCTTTTTTTTTTTTTTTGCTTTTTGGAGGGCAATTGGGGTTAAGTAACTTGCCCAAGGTCACACGGCTAGGTTTTTGTTTGTGTGTGCGTTAAGTGTCTGAGGCCAGATCTGAACTCAGGTCCTTCTGACTCCAGGGCTGACGCTCTATTCACTGTGCCACCTAGCCGCCCCAGTTTTCACTTTTTTTTTTTTTTGGAGGGGAGAGGGCAGGGCAATTGGGGTTAAGTGACTTGCCCAAGGTCACACGTCTAGTTTTTGTGTTACGTGTCTGACCTAGCCACCCTATCCTGGCTATTTGGGAAGGAGAAAGGGCCAAGTAACTGCTGGCTGGCAGGAGTCAAGGGTCTGAAGAATAATCCAAGTACTTGTTCCACCTAATTATTAGCCTATATAGACTTGGTCTGTCCTATTGTAGAGGGACTGGAAAAAGGTAGAAGTGGCAATAACATTGTTTTTATTTTCTGTCCTTTTTCTTCCTCTTCACTGACATCAGCTTGAATAGATCTGATGCATCACCATTCACTGGCCTTCTGAAACAGAAAAGAAAGAAATCTAAGCAGATTTGGAGAAGGCACTGCTAGGGGCAACTAGGTGGTACAGTAGATCTACCACTGAGTCTGGAATCAGTAAGACCTGTGTTCAGATATACTTCAGATATTTAATGGATGAGTGACTTTGGGCAAGTCATTTAACTGTTCTATTTTTGGCCTCAGTTTTCCTATCTGTAAAATGGAGATGATAGTGCCTGCTTCCCAGGATTGTTGTGAGGATAAAATGTAATATTATTTGTAAAGTGCTTAGCACAGAGCCTTGCATATAGCAGGTAATATATAAATGTTAGCAATTATGGTCATGTCTCCTGGGATTCTTGAAGGCAGGTGGAAATAATCCAGTTTGGTTTTTTTTCTAAAACAGGGACATGAGGTCTGAAGTGAATTTAGGTGCTCCTTTAAATGCTCTTATATCAGTCATCTTTTGAATATTTTGGGTTGAGTATGAGGGCATTTATGACTTGCTGCCTCCTGGAGTAAATGTCATAACTGCACCCAGCAGCTCTTATTTAGGCCTCACACGACAGGCCAAACATCTTTAAAAACACCTAAGTTTGGCCTATTGCAGTTCATGCTGTTGCTCTCTGACACTGTAAGAAAGTAGACAGACAATAGAGGTGAACCTGTGGGGTAGAAAAAAGTACATCTAATGCTAAGGAACCACACTGCTGGGCCTATGGTTTAGGGGTACTACTCCCACTTCCTGTTATGGACCCAGGCATGTGGTTTTTAAATTTGATTCAATAACGGGAGAGCCTGGCCTTTAATCACAGATGTTAAGCCCTTTATTCCACTCATACTCTTTGGTTTGTTAAACCTTGCACCCTTACAACCCAGGGACAAATATACTTTAAGTTAGCTTAAATGTAGCTCAAGTTGGGGTTTATATCTGTATTATGGTTTATTCTCCTCAAAATAGGGGGGAAAGGTGCTCAATGGCAACTAGATTGCACAGTGGATAGAGCACTGGGCCTGGAGTGAGAAAGATTCATCTTCCTGAGTTCAAATCTGGCCTCAGACACTTACTAGCTGTGTTACCCTGGATAAGTCACATAACTTTGCCTCAGTTTCCTCATCTGTAAAATGACCTGGAGAAGGAAATGGCAAACCACTCTAGCATCTTAGCCAAGAAAACCCCAAATGAGTGCATATACTAAAATTGGAATGATACAGATAGCATGGCCCCTGTGCAAGGATGACACACAAATTCGCAAAGCATTCCATATTTTTTTCCTTTTTGGGGGGGGAGGGGAAGGTAGGGCAATTGGGGTTAAGTGACTTGGCCAAGGTCACATGGCTAGTTTTTTGTGTCACGTGTCTGCGGTCGGATTTGAACTCAGGTCCTCCTGACTCTAGAGCTGGTGCTCTATTCACTATGCCACCTACTCACCCCAATTCCATATTTTTTAAATGATCAAAAGATATGATCATTTTATTTTTATGATCATTACTTCATATAGAGGTAATCAAAGCTATCAAGGACATATGAAAAAGTATTCTAAATCATTATTAAGTGGAGAAATGCAAATTAAAAAATTAAAATAATTCTAAAGCACCACCTCGTACCTATTAGATTGGCTATTAGGACAGAAAAGGAAAATAACAAATGTTGGAGGGGATGTGGGATGTTAATGCACTGTTGGTAAAGTTTTAAACTGATTCCACCATTCGGGAGAGCAATTAGGAACCATGCCCAAAGGGTTATAAAACCATGCATACCCTTTGACTTAGCAATACCACTATGAGGTCTGTATGCCAAAAGAGATAAAACAGAAAGGAAAAGACCCTATGTGTGCAAAATATTTATAGTAGCTCTTTTTTGGGGCCAAAGAATTTGTAGTTGAGGGGATGCTCATTAACTGGGGAGTAACTGAACGAGTTGTGGTCTGTGATTATGATAGAATGCTATTGGACTAGAAGAAATGAAGAGTAGGATGCTCTCAGAAAAACATGGGAAGAATTGCACAGGCTGATGCAAAGTGAAATGTACTGTATACAAAGTAACAGAAATATTGTAAGATGATCGGTTATGAATAACTTAGCTATTCTCAGCAATTCAACAATCCATGACATCTCTGAAGCACTTAAGATGAAAAATGCTGGGGCAGCTAGGTGATACAGTGAATAGAGCACCAGCCCTGAGGTCAGGAGGACCTGAGTTCAAATTCAGCCTCAGATAATTGACACTGAACTAGCTGTTTGACCTTGGGCAAGTCACTTAACCCCAACTGCCTTGCCTTCCAACCAAAAAAAAATGCTATCTATTCCCAGAGAAAGAATTAATGGTGTCTGAATACAGATTGAAGTATACCTTTTTTACTTTATTTTTATTGAGTTTTTTCTTGTCTATATTTTCTTTCAGAACATGACTATTATGAATATATGTGGCATGATGACACATGTATAACCTATTTTGAATTGCTTGCCTTCCCAATGGGGGGGTGGTGGAAAGGGAGGAAGGGAGAGAATTTGGAACTCAAAGTTTTAAAAACAAATGTTAAAATTGTTTTTATATGTAACTGGGGAAAATAAAATACTAAATAAAAGCTTAAAATAAAAAACCCAAATGAGGTCATGAAGTGTCTGATACAACTGAAAATGACTTAACAATGTATAAAATAAATCAGGTATGAGACAGGTATTTATTTCCTACACACAAAAGGAGGGCTAAACACAGGGTATTCACAAGGAAGCATTTGACCAAAACAAACTCAGAACAGAATTCATTAATTTAACTTATAACTATTATTGCAGTCCATTGAGAAAGATATTTAAACCTCATCAAAACATAAAGCAATTTGCAGGACTGCTAATTAGGCCTTTTACATTTCACCTGGGCTCTTCACTGTCCAAGCAATTCCCAATACGATGCATGTTTCCTGGTAGAACAGCCAGACTGGGGCCAAGCTTCTTGTCAATGACTATCTCCACCTGGACAATTACAGTACTTGCCAGGAACTTTTCCCCTGCTGCCTTTCAGGGGAGAATCACCTGATGGGAATAAAAAAAATCCAGACCTTTTGTACACACAAGATCACCTCCAAGATTCAATATGTTTGTCTTGGGGATAGATGCAATTTCAACTAAGATCAGGAAGGACAAACACAAAAGAAGCAGCCCTCAGCTCCAGCTTGCCTAGAAAGAGCATATACTGAACGGCAGGTTCTCTCCCATTGCTGGATGAGACATAGGGCAAGTTGCTTATTCCCAAGGGCCCCATCTACCCCTTGGGAAGTGATTCAAGTAAGTCCTGACACAATTCACATCTGGAAAGGAGGAAGAGCTGAGTGCAGAGTCACTTCCTTTTGTATACATCCACCTAGATATCAGCAATTCTAGCTCCTCTGCCCACTGGTGGACTTTTCATCACTCGGCAGTGCAAGCCTTTTGAATCACGTGTCCAGAAGAAGGACCCAAGGCTGCTATGTTGTCAACCAGAGCCAGGAAAGATCATTCTCAATATGTTTCATGGGGTGACCCCTAACGGCCAATTTCAACCTCTGTTTCATAGGTATTATGGTACATCCAGTTGTTTGTGGTAATGAGAGGCAGGTAGCATAGATAACCAGACTCCCAGAATAAAATCATCTCACCTACTAGTTATCTTTTCCTCTCTCTGATTCGTGTTACAGCTGCTAACCCGTAGCAAAAGTTAACAGTTTTTAGTTTAGACTTATTTAATTTTTCAGTTGGTTCCCTCTTATAGAAGAACTAACTTCTCTAAGCAGATGACTAGAGGCAGAAGGGAGAAAGTTAAAGGATCAGACGAGTTTTCAAACTAAATAATTAGATCTGGATTGTAAGAAAGCAGAAGGACTGATTTTGCAATGTGTAGGCATCGGTTCCCTATGACTTTTAAGGCACTGATTCCCTCCTCAAACTTGTCCTGTTATTTCAACCACACTGCCTGGGCCCTCTTTTCACCTACTGATTGGCTCACTTCCTCCTGTTCCTGGACTGGGTCCATGGCTGTCAAGAAGGTATAAGTTGACAGACAGGTCAGATTGCCCCTAACAGGGAGTTAGTGAAAGACTTTAAAAATCCAGTCCCTTTTGGCTCCAAAGCACTAGTTCAGCCATCTTTAGAGGCCACACTGTTTCCTGGCTGTCAATTCTACTTAGGCTGATTCAATTTGGGTCACCTAAACATTTTCTAGTCATCTTTATGGATCAGAGAGGATTTCTCCATCAGATTCTCTTTGAACATTCAAATAAAATCAGTGATAATCATCTCCATACGTTTTTCCCACGTGTCAGCTTTAAAGAACATGCAATTTAAAAATGGAACCCATTTAGACAAATATTTATAGAAAACACATGTGTTTTCTCAGGTTGATTTCTTGGAAGGCAGGAAAAAAGAAAGGAGGGAGGGAAAGGAAGGAGAGAAGGAAGGAAGGAAGGAACTCTCAAAGCAATGGAGAAATAGCAGAGTAGTAGTAGAGATAATGCCAGTCATATTTACAATATGTCTCACTGAAGGAAGACGTCTCAGCTGAATAACTTCTAATCTGTGTGAACATGCTTGCCTCTGTCTATTTTGTATTACAGCCACGAGAACCCTATTATCTGATCCTACAGAGATCTTGTTTAGAGTACACAAAACCTCCCTGGAGGGCTTTCCATTTAAAGAAAGAAGCAAATCAGCAGCATTCTGCTACAAGACTGTAGAAGATGCAAAACACGAAATTGATTTTCATTGTGAGAGATGTATGTCATTCATTTGCTTCCCAGTTTTCAGCTCAAGCTCAGTGATGAGGCTCTGCCAAGAGCTAGGAGCTGGCTTCCAAGAACATCAGGGAAACAACAGCCTTTGCTCGGCCTTCTATTTTTGCCCAGTTTTTTTTTCTTTAACACTGCAGGGCTTTGGAGGAGAACCGACAACATTTTCAATGTGAAGTTCATTCAGTGTTTCTGTGTTGCTACAATTAGATGCTTCAAAAGCATATGTGCTCTCTCCCTCCATTCCAGCGTTCTTGTCCTCTCTCACACGTCACAGACAAAAGCCAAGATAATGAAATTCTCCCCTGTTCTCAGGATCTAGACACACTAGCACTGGGCACATCCCAAATAGCCTGAGTCTTGTTTTTACTTCCCTTTCTTCAGTTATTGGAATTATATTGGAATTGAGAAAATGTAGTGTGAATGTGACCTAAGAAAGCACGACAAGATGACAGCTAAAGTTCTCTCTGGGAGCCTTGTGCTTCTTCATCATGGTAGATTCAGAGTCAAAGTTTGAGTCTTGGCTGTGTGCCTTCTTACCTATGTGGTGTTGTGTAAGTTATTTAATTTTGCTGAACCTCCTCTGTAAAATGGGTATAATACTTGCTCTGCCTTACAGGATTAGTCTAAGAAACAAATGAAGTAATATAGTTGTGGACATTTTGAAAATCATAAAATATCTGGCACATAGCAAGCTTTTAAAAATGCCTAAATTAAAGTTATATAATCACAAATACCTAAGCACAAGGAGTTATTTGCATTGCTATTAAGGCTGTTAAGACTCATTCTCACATGCTTTTAAAATTTGATCAAGTCCTGGCTCATTCACTATCCTATCGATATTTATATGGTTATGACCATTAGGCTACGACTATGGAAAGTGAAGTGGATAGTTCAGAAAATTATGTGGATAATTCAGGCCAAAAGAAGCCTAAAAAGTACTAAGACTTTTCACGTTTGAAATAGACTTGTTCATAACTTGATTAGGAAGGAATTCCTCACTCTCAGTTGACAGTTTTATTCTGTACCTCTCCATTTCATGCCTCTTGTGATCCTCAATCCCTAGCTTCCTCTGATTCATGAAAAGAATATAGCAAAGCACTCTTCCTTTAGGGAATATCCATAACAAGGTTCTGTGGTAGAGAAGGTTCCATGGTGACCAGAACATGTGAAGTGTCACACAGTTCTAGAATTCTCCTTCACTTCTCAGTAGGGGTGGGGGTGGAGGTGTGGGGGTAGGAAATAATAGATTCAGAGCTGGAAGGGTCACCAAAAAAAGTTGAAGTCATCAAATGAACCTTCCTCCCATTTTAAAGATGAGGAAATTGAGACTTAGGGACATTAAGTGATTTGCCCACAGTCACACCACTTGGCAAGGCACAATCTAGATACAGGTCTTCCTGATTCCAAGTTCAGCACTCTAACCACTACAACCAGAGGTGTCAAACATAGGGCCACATTCCTAAACCAGATAAAAATGTAATATGGAAAGTATTTACAAAGTAAATAAATATACAATAGAACATAGATAATGTTAATATGTGTTTTTCGAAGTCAATATGGGGTCTGTAAGAATGTTTATATATGTTTTACATTTCTATTTGAATTTAATATCAATATACTGAATCATGCTGCCTCTTTCATAATGGAGAAAGGAAGTGGTTAATAGTGCTGATATGTGCATATGTGTGTGTGTGTGTGTGTGTGTGTGTGTGTGTGTGTAAGGGGATATTGGGAGTGGAATTAACTTGTGTTGTTGAGTTGTTACAGTTGTCTCCAACTCTTCCTAAGCCCATTTGGAATTATTTTGGTTGAGATACTGGAGTGGCTTGCCATTTCCTTCTCCAGCTCATTTTACAGATGAGGAAATTGAGGCAAACAGGGTTAAGTTACTAGTCCAGGGTCACACATTTGGTAAGTGAGGCCAGATTTTAACTCATGAAGATCAGACTCCTGATTCCAAGTCCAGTACTCTATTCACTGGGTCACCTAGCTGTCCTTGTAAATAGTTATATACAGATAAATGTAATGAATCTGGGTTTGTCTCCTGACCATCTGGTTAGGTGGACCTAGGAAAGTGGCTATAGCAGGAAAGTATTCTCCAATACCCTGGATATATAGTCACATGGAAATAATTTATATTTCAATATATTCTATAGAAGAAAAATTTCAAGGAGTCCAGGGTCCCCTGCAGGATCCAGAATAGCACACAGCTAACCCCTTCTTTGATGTAAATGAGTCAGACCCATTATGACTGAATCACAGAATGTTGGAGCTAAAAGGGCCTTTATAGATTATCTATTCCTCCCCCCTCCCCCAAATCCCCACCCCCACCAATTTTGTAGAGAAGTAAACTGAGGCCCAGAACTGGTAAGTGACTTTTCCAGAGCCAAGACTTAAACCTAGGTCTTCTGACTCTTAAGTCTGGGATTTTTTACAATGCACAGTCTACAGAGTGCTCTTTATTGACAGCAGAAAGCACATTTCTATTTCTTACTGAATAGCAGTTGTTATTTTGGTTTTAAAGAGGGTAATGAGATTTCATTGTGATTCTTCAGTGCCTACTAGGTAATAAAGCCTCTGCCCACTCCATAGCTTGAACTAACTTCACAAATGACATGTTTAAAAAAATGACTGTCATATTTATGTTGGACGGCCATTTTCCTAGGATAGACTTACTTGTTTTTCTTCCATATTTAATAAATGTCCATGGAGTGCTGGACAATGGCCAAGACACATAGACAGCCCCTGCCCACACATAGGCAAGTGTAAAAAACAAGCTGGCAAATGGGGATGGAATATGCTTTCCTGACCATTGTGAAAAAGCATTTTTTTCCAACAAAAGTGTCAACAGAAACTGGGCTCCAGATTCCTTCCAAGAAAGCTACAGGAGACAGAAGCCCGCAACCTTGTATGAATGGCAGAGAAACATGACCTAAGCTGCTTTGGGAGTGACAATTCTAAATCTCTCCATTCTGAGGGTGCTTCAGTCTGTGATTGCTGGGGAGCCTGGAGCAAACCATTTAAGCTGTCTTTCACATCCATTAAATGAGATGACATTCAGATGGTTGTTGTATAGATCAGTGAATGTTTATTAAGATTTTGGAATGCAGAAGCCAACTACATGAATACTAAGTTATAAATAATACAAACACAACTTGGTTGTAATTATTTTAGAAGGCCCTAAAAATCTAAATACAGAGATCTGAGATGAGATAGTCATTTGATTTTTAAAATCTTTAAGATATGTGTTAAGTTTTCTGACCATTATGGAGAAGATTGATATATAACATATATAATATATGTGCCTATATACAAACACGTGCCTATCCATGTACAGACACACAAAATCATTGAGTTCCCTAGAGTTTCAAAGAACATGAATAAACATATGGACTGTTCTCTTACACCTACCCCACAAGTCTGAGTATTGAGGATTTATATAGTTGAGACTATGTGGTGTAAATATGTATAAATTTATATTGTGTTAATTTATGGCATGCGGTACAGAAGGCTGTTTGCAACTTGAAGTGTACTTCTTCCCACGTTTCTGTTGAAATATTCATCTCCCAGTTCCTTTCCCATGTTTTCCTTAGTCTCTCCACAGATGTTTGTGCAGCTTGTGTTAAGAGGAGTGAATGCATCTTAGAAGTACATTTGCTTGCATGTAATTCAGGTGAGGAGAATGATGAAGTGGTGAGGATGTGGAGTGACCTAGGGGTGGTCCTGCTAGCCTCTGCTACCATGGGGGATTACTCTGTTAAAGTCACTAATGGTGCTGCACCTGTCCCACAGGCTGGATGTCCTTACTGTCTGAATACACATGCAAACTAAGAGATTTTCACATATCAAATTAAATGATTTTTAAGGTTAAAAAACATGCAACCACCATACCTGTGCTGGAGTTTTTCTCTAGACACTGAAGCAGCATGGGACTTGGAGTCAGAAGATCTGGATTTGAGTCCCGACTTTAACAATTGTTATGTAAATGACCTTAAGCAAGCCTTTGGTGTACATCTCCACTCTTTCTTATCTTAGTTCAACATCTTTATGAGTTCATTTAACCAAGAAAAATCATCATCTGTAGACCAGTCTTTTGTTGATGGGCCCTTTGGTGGGGGCCATCTCTAGTTATCCTGATTCATATCTTGATTCACGTCCTGATTCATATCCAGATGGCTCTGGAAGAGAGAATGAGTCTGGTGTCTTTGCACAGCCCTCCCTCCCTTAAATCCAATTCACTTGCAAGTCATGGTATCACCTTCCTGATATCATAGTCCTCTTTGAGGATGAGTTGATTCTTGGAGGATAATATAATTCATTGCTAGGTCAGTACTCCAAGTTTTTCTTGTGGGATAGGATAGGACAGAGCATATGCTCATCTAGAAAAGTCTTCAAGAAATCCAGGTTCATTCCCACGACCTGAGGAGATATCAGAGCAAGACTTTAATGGGAGGAATTGATGGCCAAATGTAGCCTATTTTTGATAATTGAAAATTGTTAGGGAGCAAAACAAGGGCAGGCCAATGAAATCTACCCAGAGATCCATACTTTATTAAATACTTTCAATCCCTATTTTTACCAGAGAATCATAGATTTGGAGCTGAAAGTGACATTAGAAATCATTCATTTCAGTCTCCTTTTTTTCTCTTTTTAGGGCAATTGGGGTTGTGACTTGCCCAAAGTCATATGGCTAGTAAGTGTGTTAAGCGTTTGAGGCCAGATTTGAATTTAAGTCCTCCTGACTCCAGGGCTGGTGCTCTTTTCACTGCACCACCTAGCCGCCCTTCAATCTCCGTATTTTATAGAAGGAACCGAGGTTCCATGATGTGATGTTAGGTAATTTACCCATAGTTACACAGCTAGTAAGTACAGGGGCAGGGCTTGAACCCAGATATTGCTGACTCCAATGCTCTATTCACTATGAAAGAACACTGGAAACGAGAGTCAAACAATAAATGAATTAATGCATAACGTGTGATCCTGGGCAAGTCACAATCTCTTTAGGTCTCAATTTCTCCATGTATGAAAATGAAGGGGTTGGACTAAGTGATTTCTAGTGTTCTTTCCAGCTCTAGATCTATGGTCATGTAGTCCTAAATTGAATTGTTTCAAATTACTAATAATTACTTATTTGAGTTAATCATTTGTCTCTTCTTGTCTTCCCTCTGTGTATGTATGAGTCCATGCTTCTAGGCAGGGGAATGGTCCAGCAAATCCATAAACTGGCTGATTAATCTCTGATTAATCAGAGGATACCTTAGAAAGAGAGATTTAAAACATGAATCTTCTAACACAGGACTGAGGCTGGATTTGAACTCAGGTCCTCCTGATTCCAGGGCCGGTGCTCCATTCACTGTGCCACCTAGCCGCCCTAGGACTGACATTTTCTTAGACTGAAATCTGCTTATCTGAGTTGATAGGATCACTAAGTAGAATAAGGAGTATTTTTAGACTGTAGCACTCCAAGATTAACATTACTTGCAAGTTGGCTGGCAGGAGACACCTTTGGAGATATCCAAAGGAGCAGCCTAACATACCCACAGGCACCTTGGAGCTGCAAGTTCCTTCAACTTGCTGCCAGCTGGGCCCCATCACTACTAACTGGCCACCCCACAAATATATTGTGCTTTGCATTACATGTGGCACCTTTATTTATCCTTTGATTTTTATTACAACTCTGTGAGGCAGCAGTGTTAATACTATTATCCCCATTTTATAGGTGAGGAAATGAAGGATCAGAGAGATTAGAGGCTTTATCCAAGCAGTCTAGCACATGATAAATGCTTCACAAAATGCTACATCTTATTGACTGACTGGTACCCCAACTCTCACTTGGACCTTTGGACTACAAGCCCAGCGTTCTTTCCAATATACTGTGATATTTTCAGTGTGTGCCTACAGATTAGGGTTGGGTCAGTGAATGTAAAAGGCAGCACGCAGGGTGAACTGGGAGAGAGGAGAAGGGATTCCATTATTATCTGGTTTGGGGTCTTGAGACTCTTGTCATCGTTGCTAGTCTGATGATTGCTTTGTCCTTCCTCACTCATAGGAGTAGGCTCCCAAGCAGCACCTTGTATATGGATCACTGTTCTCTTTCTGTTATAGAGTATTGACTGGAAATCAGGAACCCTAAGCTCAAATCTTGACTGCCACTTATCTTGGATGTAACCTTGAGTAAATCACTTTGCTTTGCTGGGCCTTGTTCTCCTCACCTGTAAAAGGAAAGGAAAGGGTTGACTCAGTGGTCTCTAAAGTCTCTTTAAGGTTTAAACCACATGCTTATATGATTGTCATAATTCCCTTACTTGGGAAAGTGTTTATTTAGTAAAGATGTAGAGGAGGGCAAAATCTGTTATGCTCAATGAAGTCTGTGTCTTATGCTGTCTCCTTGGAGAGCAAACAGTTTCTACCTTCCCTTCCTGTGTGTTAGAAAGATTAATACCTATTTGTGAGCTGTTCTCAAGGTATAACAGTCTCCAGTGGTAGGAAAATGGACTATCAGCAAGTGCCATATAAGTGTTTTCATATGTGATAGGGAAGAGAGCAAGAAGGCCCTGAGCTTTTCTTTCTGGATTTTTCTATATTTGGTGAAAGCTACAACTAGTTGTGTGGGTGTATGGTGGAAAGAGGGTTAATGACCCAGGGACTAATGTCTGTAAAGAGCAAGAACATTTAGCTTATTTTATTCACTAAAGAAAGGTCCTGTTTATAGCTCTATTGTGAAGGAGAATCATTTGTTAACTTAAGTGAATAAACGTGCTTTAATTGCAACTGTCTGTCAATAAGTGAAGATTGAGTAAACCAGGGTCCTAACCAGAAAATGAAAGAGTGAGATTCTCACTGCAAGAGAAATTCAAGCATCCCAGTCTTTCCCTGGAATCATTAGCTATTTTCAATGAAGGTAGTAGTAACTATTAGTCCAAACAAATAACTGAATAGAATTGAAAAGATGTTTAAATAGGACCCTAGGTAAGAAGTTTCCTCCTTGATGCCCTTGTCTCTGGTTCTTATTACCATAGGCACTTTAAGACACTTCCCATGCCTTCTGATGATGTCATGAGACTGCTCACTCCTCTCTGCCGGGTCTGTATTTCACTGGGCATTGCTTTCTACTGCTACCTGACATACACTATGCCTCTATTGCTTCATTTGGCCCTCAATTATCCAGCTAATTTCATGGCTACCTAATAATTTCTCTGTTTACCATCCACTAGGGATTCTGTGATTAGTAAAATTCTTTCTTTTCAGAGAAAGGTTACAATTCTTTCAGTGATTTCTTTCAACTGTCTCCAGTATTCACTAGGTGGTGTTCATTTGTGTAGGGGATGGCTACAACTCTTCCAGTCAACACTTGTAGTCTACTCTTTTAGCTATTGGGCCTAAACTATAGTCTACAACTATAGCGCAATCTTCAGTACCATCTGCTACTTTTCACTCTATCTCTAAGGACAGGCATGCTATGGTTAGTAAGCCTCTCCCTTTCAGGGGAGGGCTACAGTACTTTTCATTAAGCTCTTCCAGCCAATGGCTATGAAGCTCTTATCAGTCAGCTCTTCCAGCCAATGGCTATGAAGCTCTTGTTTTCATCTAAGCTCCTCTCAGAATGCAGCAGATGCCCAGGCAAGAATCACATATGCTCTTTGAACTTGTCTTCAGCTATGCTTTCCTCTCCTATTACTTCTGAATCTTATGAGTTTTATTAATATTTGATTTATTGTCAGAAATCTATCTTCATTATTTGCCTTTATTATGCCTAATTAAAGTAAATGTCCTCAGAACCCTATTTTGTCAAAGATAAAGAGTTGAGTGAAATCGTTAGGGAAAAAGCGCTTAGTCTCCTCCATCATGCTCCTCTGTTCTATATGAATGGCAAGGGTTAGAAAAAATCAGAAAAGGCTGGTGATCTTAGTCCTACTTTCTCCAAGCAATGAATCACAGGCTGGTCTTTTTCTGTATATCTACACATAAACTTGCCAATCTGGCTTTGAGGCCTTCTATTATTCAGCTCCAACCTATCTTTCCAACCTTTTCTGTACTCTGTGTTCTAGCCAAAATGGCTTAGAAGCTGCTGACCAAACTTAACATTCCATCTCTGACCTCTATGAATTCACCCAAACCATTCTCCCATTTCTAGAATCAGAAATGTAATAGTAATTCTGATGTTCAGGGAAAATTAAGTTGAGTGGATTCCATAGTTGAGCCTGAGATCCTATGCATGAATGATGACTCCTGGATGCCTTAGAGAAGGGAGAAGATGGGAAGGGAGGCATTAGCAGAGGAACACCAAGGTTGTGTGAGTGTCCAGGGCTGTTGGGAGTAGCCACAAAGCCACTAGAGTATGTGTACATAAGTAAAGTATGGGGGCAGTAAATCATAGGAACCCTGTAGGAAGGAAGAACAGTTCTAAATTTTGGCAACCTTAAGAGGTACCTTGAGCAAAATGTCGTGTTGGCCTTTTGTAGAATTATCTTCCTCCTTATTTCCACCTCTCAGAATGCTTGTTTTCCTCTGAGGCTCATCCCAGTTGCTACCTCCTCTGCGAAGGATCATCTTTCCTAATTGTCCCACTTGTTAAAGCTTAGTTCCTACTGAAATTATATTATAATTACTTATCTATGCACATGTTGCATTCCACACTAAATGTAAGCTCCTTGAGGGCTGGTACTCTTCCATTTTTGTCTTTTTATGCCCAGAGTCACATGCCTTGGTCATATTAGGTGAATGAGTTGAGTAACTTCAACATCAAGGTTGATGACACCCTGCTCATCCTATATCTTTAATCTTCAAGTTCTATTGCTCCTAAGAACATTACTTCTATGCCGTGCATCAATGGTTCAGTGAGCAAAACTACAGCTGGGGGTTGATATGAGGAGATAAGGCTGAAAATGTAGTTTGGGGACCAATTACTAAATTAAGAATAGATATATAATGCATTTATAAATGCTTACTGTGTGTCATGCACTGTGCATATGGGGAGAGAGAGAGAGAGAGAGAGAGAGAGAGAGAGAGAGAGAGAGAGAGAGAGAGAGAGAGAGATTTCCTACTCTTAAGGAACTTACAGCTTACATTTTAATTGGGGAAAACCACGCTTTTTTTTTTAAGCAATTGGGGTTAAGTAACTTGCTCAAGGTTACACGGCTAGTCATTATTTGTGTGTGGGTGCTCATTTTCTGAGTCCGGATCTGATCTTGGGTCATCCCAACTCCGAGGCCGGTGCTCTTACTCACTGCGCCACCTAGCCGCCCCCGCGCTTTTTTTTAAAAAGAGGAGTTAGGGATGGGGGAGGAGGGAAGAGGGGTTAGGAGCAAAATGGAGAAAGAAAGGTGCATAGATGGCCTCGGTATTTCTGGAAACTTTGGTCCCAGTCAAGAACTCATTAATGAGAGGAGGGGTGTATTGCCAGTGCAATATTTACAGAACCGACCCATGACTATAAATTGTCCTGTACAGTGCTCCACTGCAAAATATAACAGATTCTCCAGGTAGATGATAGTACCAAAGAATTTATTTAGACAATCCCCAAACCATTATTCTATCATTCAGAAAACCCAGTCCCAAAACCATTAAGCCAATTTCATCACAGTACAAAAAATATTAAAAAGCCATAATAATGCTGAGAGCCAAAGCATCCTTTAACCTTCCCACAAACCAATATTAGATCAATATTTACTCACAAACCTATCTGACTCCTTGCCTGAACCTCCTCTCTCTTCCACCTTCTCTCTGGCTCTGGCTCCCAGCTTCCTGTGGCTCTGCTCTACCTTTCAGCAAACTCTTCCCATCACAGGCTCCATGTGACTACATTCAGCCTATTAGGGAGCAGAGTTTACTTTCAAAGCAGGGAAGGTCTTTAAACTCCCCCCTAGGTCTATTAAGGGGCAGGGAAGCTCCTCAAATTCCCATTCCCATTACAGGGGGTCACCAGGGAGAGGCATTTCCAGGGCAAGGTGACTGTTATTGTAGTTATGACAAAGTCTGGAGAGTCAAGAGTGGATCCAGGAGAGAAATAATTGGGAATTCAGCCTGTAATTAATACTTTTAGTAGGGCAGTGCAATAAAAAGCGGTATTTTAGAATGATTGACTGGTAGTGGTATGCATTAAAGACACTGGAGGAGGAGAAAACAGATAGGAGGCTACTGGGGGTTTACAAGCACAAGATAAGAGCCAGTTTGTTAAACAAAGTTTTTTGTTGTTTAGTTTTTTTTTTAAGTTGTGTTTGGCTCTTGAAGACGCCATTTGGACTTTTCTTGGCAAAGATACTGGAGTGGTTTGCAAATCATTTGATAGATGAGGAAACTAAGGCATTAAAAGGTTAAGTGACTTGCCCAGGGACTAATAGCTAGTAAGAGCCTGAGGCCAGATTTGAACTCAAGGATAAGAGTCTCTCTAACTCCAAGCCCAGTGTACTATTCACTGTGCCCCCTAACTACCCCGGGTTAGAAACTTCAATTCCAAAGACCATTTATCCTCAATGCAAAATTCCCACCTTCAGGACTATGGTGCAGATTGTTGCTATTCTTGGTAGAGAATACCAGGGAGGACTTTGAAGAAGAAAAGAGGGAGAGTTTTGGATTTTGAGCAGATTATACTCATTTGTGTGTATTTCTTTTCATTTGACAGATATGAGTAATAGACTTCATTTACTAAGAAATCTAAGCACAGCTTAAAAACATGCTACTAATCTAAATGGGAGGGTATTCTTCACTTTTCAGAATAGACTCAGAGCACCATGTGTGAGAGAACACAACAGAATAGAAACTGATTATGCAAAATGTGAGAGAAGATCTGCAGCATTCTCTGACATGTGGCAGTCCCCATCGGTAAGGGAGAACTGTGTCACTCTGGGTGCTTCTTGACTGAACACGTCTCTGCCCAAATGACAGGACAGATACAAACATATTTATGATATAGCCCAGCTAACACAGTGAGCCTTGCCATGCACAAAAGCTGTAATTATAATAGCTAGTCTTGATATAGTGTATAAGGTTCTTTATGTCCAGACGCTATCGCATTTATCTTTACAATTGTTTTTGTCGTTCAGTTGCTTTTAGTCGTGTCTGACTCCTTATGACTCCATTTGGGTTTTTTCTTGGCAAAGGTACTGGAGTGGTTTGTCATTGCCTTCTCCAGCTCATTTTACAGATGAGGAAGCTGAGGCAAACAGGGTTAAGTGACTTGTCCAGGGTCACAAAGCCAGTAAGTGTCTGAGGTTGGATTTGAATTCAGAAAGATGAGTCTTCCTGACTCCAGGCTTGGTATTCTGGCTGCTGCACCAAATAGCTGCCCTTTCTCACAGCTGTATGAAGTGTAAGCATTATCCCCATTTTATAGATGAAACAGACTGAGACTCAGAGAGGTTAAATAAGTTTCCCATAGTTTCATAGTCAACTCTTTCCTTACTCCAAATCCAGTACTCTTTCCACTATATATACCATGTTCCCTCCCACGTTACTGTAGGACATAGAGAGTTGGCAGAAAGAATTGATATCTTGCAGCTGCGGTAGTCACAGTTAGGTGGAAAAGAAAATGCCATTTTTCTGTTCTTTGTATATATGTGTTGGAGGGTAGGCATTGTTTAATGAGGAGGGAGACACCCTGCTACCAGCCTGCTGTACCCTTGAAGGACAGAAGAGCCTCTTTTGAGCCCCTCTTGGGCCTCCAGGCTCAGGGGCCTCCCCTCCTTAAATTATAGCATTTCAGAGTTGGAAGGGATCTTAGCAGTTGTCTTGTTCTACCCTTTCATTTTAAAAGTGAGGAAATGGAGCCCAAGAAAGGTTGGAAGATATGTGTAAGCTCACACAACAGTTACAGAATCATAAACCTGCCTTCTGGTTCCTTAGTTCGGCACTCTTTCCTCTAGAGCAGGGGTGAGGAACCCTCAATCTTGAGGCCATATGAGTCCAAGTTTTATAGAACACATCCTGTTATTAAGGGGATTTGTTATTTGGAGTTTGGATTCAGTCAAAGGGCCACACTTAAGGACCTACAGGGCCACAGGCTCCCCACCCTGCCCTAAACCATGCTTCCTCCCATTTAGAGATTAAAGACCCCCTAGAGGATCATTTCTCATATCCTGCTGAACTAAACCTAGGGACAATAATGTTGTTGTACAGCCATTTTTTATTTATCTCCAACTCTTCATGTTGGCAAAGATACTAGAGTGGTTTACTGTTTCTTTCTCTGGCTTATTTGACAGATGAGGAAATTGAGGCAAACAGGGTTAAGTGACTTGCCCAGGGTCACACAGATAGTAAGTATCTGAGGTCTAATTTAAACTTAGGAAGATGAGTCTTGGTGTTCTATCCACTGTACCACCCAGCTGTCCCCACCCTCCTGCCCTGGATAATAATAATAGCTTGTATTAATTGTAGAACTCTAAGGTTTTCAAAGCACTTTACATTATTTTACCAGGGCTTCACTATGATTTTAGGAAAGAGATGCTGTTATCCATATTTTATGGATGAGGAAATTAAGGATCAGAGATGTTAAGCAACTTGCCTAGGATCACACCATCTGTAAGTGTCTGGAGTGCGATTTGAAACCGAATCTCTCTGCTTCCAGGTCCAACATTCTAGTTATTATACTATACTTCCCCCCCAGACCCATGAAGTCTATTTGATAGGCAGAGAGTTGCTATCTTTCTAGTCTGTCTATAAATTACTTCTCATTATGTTTTCTTTGGGTTACATTGCGTTACTTGGAACATCTCCCTTCCCACCTTTTCTTCCTAAGAGAGTCAGGGGTCATCAGTCATGTGACAAGCTGGAACCCAATCCACCGAATTCACTCTGAACATCAGAATTCCTATTACAACTCTGATTCTATGGAAGGGGGTGGGGGGATAGTTTATGTGAATTCTTGGAGGCGAGAAATGGAAATGTTAAGTTTGGCAGCAGGTCCTAGGCCATTTCTTCTAATATGGCACTTTTTAACTAATATATTTTATATTTCCCAATTTTCTGCCTTTGTGATGTGTCCCTCATGCCTGAAATTCACCTGGAATTTCACCTCTTAGATCCCCTGATTTCCTTTAAGACTCAAGTTCCACCTTCTGTAAGAAGCCTTTCCCAGTTCCCATAGGTGAGTGCTTTCCTTCTGAGTTTCCCTTCTATCTATTCTATGTATATCTTGTATTGCCTAGTTTGTTTACATGTCTCTCCTTTAAGAATGTATGCTCCTTGAGGACAGGCACTATTTTTTTTCCTTTCTCTGTATCCCTAGTACTTTGCACAGTTCCTAGAACATAGTAAGTTTTTAATAAATGAGTACTGACCAACTGACTAGAGAAAAGGCAGAGTCAATTATATACTCAATGATTCTGAGATTAAAAGTCTCATATGTAGAATCTTAGCCTTGGAAGGGATTTCTGATTGGTCATCTTTTCTAGTTCACATATTTTGAAGCTTGAATCCCATCTCGATCAACCCCCAAACTCCCAACCTCCCCTTGAAGACATTTGGTGATAGGAAACCCATGATCTCTTAATCATGTTAAGATTCACATGCTAGATAATCTATGTTAAGTAGCTCTAACTATTAAGATCTTTCTTATATTAAATCAAATGCCATATCCCTGTGATATTCCACTTCTGCCCTCTGTGGTCATCCCAAATAACAGTTTAAAAACAGAAATCATGTTCCTTTTGTCTTCTCCCTTTTTGCTTCAGCCAATCTTCAGTTAACAATCTTTTTTAAATCCTCTGATAGACACTTTTCATTTGGTCAGTATCTACCCTAAACTGTGGGGCTTGGACGTTTGTTATTGTTGTTTGTCCTTTGTTCTCAAAGAGGACAATGACATCAGAAAGATGATGATATGACTTGCAAATGAATTGGATTTAAGTGAGGGAGAGCTGTGCAAAGCCACCAGCCTCACTTTCTCCTCCGGAGCCATCAGGGTCCAATGGCCAGATACAGATTAGGATGACTGGAGATGGCCCCTGGAGACACCTGTATTGATTAGGGTTATACCTTGGAAATTGTGCCATGATTTTTAGGCCTATTTAAGAGATGTGGAGATATTCTATACCCTTGACTGGTGTTAAATGTTCAAGGAGAAACTAGCCCTAGGATGTTGATGAGAAATTAGTGTTGGTATTCAGTCAGAGAGTCACAGCGTGTTCAAGAGAAGCAGTGAGGGGGTGTTAGGAGCTCAGAGCTCTGGCAATTTGAGCAAGAAAGTCTGTGTGTTGAGGCTAGAGTTCACAGTCTGAATGAGTAGGCAGAGATTCTGTGTGAGTGAGAGCAGGTGTGGGAGGAAAGGAGATGCTCTGTATTCTGAATCCTAGTAGCCCCCTCTGAAGTGATACCTGTATTGAGGAGCCATGATGAGGAGCTTGTAAGATTCTAGAGTGCACATCTTATCTGAATGGTACCTTTCTGAGTTCCCTATTATCTTTAAACAGGAGGGAGATAGGAGTAGGTTGAGGATGGGGAGACAAGGGATCTAAGGGTAACTACCAAGTGGAATTATGCAAGATAGGCCTATAAAAGTAGCACCTATAAATCAAATCCAATATTCCAGGAGTGATCTGAAGGCTCCCCTATGTGAAGTATGGGGATCATTACCCTATTACTTTTTCTAGGTGCTATGCTTCTATTAATGTAGCCTAATATTACATTAACTTTTTCCACATCATTCTACTGATTCAAGTTGATCTTGTCATTAACTAGAGGTACTTAGCCTTTTTTCTAGCTATGTCTGCCCAGTTTTGTATTTGTACAATTGATTTTTTTAACCCCAATTCAGTATTTTACATTTATCCTTAGATTTAGCTCATCATTCAAACTTGTCAAAATCTTTTTGATTCCTGATTCTGTCATTGAATGAATTAACTATACTTTTTAGCTTTAGCTCACACAAAAATCTGATACACATAGCTTCCAATTTTCAAGCCATTTATAAACAAATTAACCAAAACAATCTCAGGCACATAGCACTCCATCAGAACCCTCTCCTGCTTGACCAAGAATAAGTGGCTTTGAAATGTCTATGAATATGGAAAAACTGAACATAGGGACCAAATAAGGACCCACTTTGAAGAAAAGGAATACTTAGGTTAAAATTCTGCTTCTGACACAGCTAGCTTTAGGATTGTGGAAAAGTGCCCCAGGCAATCCTCTAAAGCTGTTCCAGATAAGTCGTGATCTACATTTATGGAGGGAGCTTCCCAAGTGGGAGTTTCATTCACTGTTAAAATCGTATGTCCAGAATACACCCACAAAAGGAAAAATAACAGACCCAAAAGCAACCTACTTCCCTTATAAGTATGGAAAAATAGAAACCTAGAAAAACACAAGCTCTGACACTCAAGGGAAGTGCTAACAACACACGTCCAAATACTAAGGAGAGTCCTTAAAAGGTGTTCCTTCACTTTCTTATTTGTTGAGATAAAAATAAAGCCATAATTACAACATAAGATTAATTTTAAAAAAAAGCTTTATATACTATGATACTCTATCTTTTGGGGGGATGGGAGGGGTCAAGATCTATGATTTCATCAGTGTAGGGAAATTCCCTATGTAGAAATTTCCTCCACCTATGCAGATGGGCAAATCATTGGTAATTTACAATCTTAAGAGAGCTTTCTGGGGCACTGAAATGGTTAAGTAACTTGGTGAAGTTTAAATAGCTAGTATGAGTGAGAGACAGAACTTACACTTGAGTTTTCTTTTTTTCTTTTTTGAAGGGGAAAGGCAGGGCAATTGGGGTTAAGTGACTTGCCCAAGATCACATGGCTAGTAAGTGTTAAGTGTCTGAGGTCAGATTTGAATTCAGATCCTCCTGACTCCAGGGCTGGTGCTCTGTTCACTGTGCCACCTAGCTGCCCCACACTTGAGTTTTCTTGACTCAAATATCAGCCCCTTACCCACTATTCCAAACTGACTTTCTTCTCTATTATATGAATAACATTTTATATCACCATCTCATATTAAGATTGGAACGGTTGTGTGGTACAGTGGATTGAGCTTTGGGCCTGGACTTAGGAAATCATGGGTTTAAATTTAGCCTCTTCCTAGCTATGTGAATTTGGGCAAGTCACTTAACCCCTCTTTGCCTTAATTTTCTTTTTTTTTTTAATTTATTTATTTTTAGTTAACAAGATTCAATTACATAGTTCCTTGAGTTTCAAATGTCCTTTCTCTCCCTCCCCCCACCCCCCACAACAGCATATAGTCCAGTATAGGATCTGCAAATACTTTCATATTAGACATTAGTCAAGTTACAAAGGTGTATTGTACTAGATGGGATGAAAAATGGTAAAGAAGAAATAAAACCAAACAATGAAAAGAAAAAGATCAATTAGTTTGCTTTCATCAGGATTCAAGCACAGTTCTTTCTAGTTATTTCTCTGGATGTCGCATCTCTCTCCTTCATGAGTCTTTCGGGATTGACTTATATCACTGCATTGCTGAAAAGTGTCCAGTCTGTCATAGTTGGTCATCACACATATGTTGTGTCTGTGATTGTATACAAATTTCTCCTGGTTCTATTCTTCTCACTCAGCATCATTTTGTATAAGCCTCTCCAGGCAAATATGAAAACCGTCTCCTCCTCGTTTCTAATAGCACAATAATATTCCAATACATGCATATACCACAACTTGTTTAGCCATTCCCCAATAGATGGGCACCCCTTTAATTTCTAATTCTTTGCAACCACGAAAAGAGCCACTATAAATATTTTTGTATATATGGGTCTTCCTCCCTCTTCTATGATCTCTTTGGGATATGGCCCTAAAAGTGGTATTGCTGGGTCAAAGGGCATGAAATTATTGCCTCAATTTTCTTGTCTGTAAAATTTAGGCACCAGACTCCCAGGGTTGTTGAGAAGGTCAAATGAGGTGATATCTGTAAAGTGCTTAGTACAGGGCCCGGCACATAGTAGGTCCAAATAAATGTTAACTATTATTGGACTCAGTGTGTTCTAGGGCCTGTAGACCTGGATCTAGTTAGAACATTTTAAAATGTATGACCTTGGGCTAGCCATTCAATCTCTGAGCTTGAGTTTCTTTATCTGTAAAATGGGAATAATCGTACTACCCAAATCACAAGGTTGAAATGAGAAAAAAAACCCTTTAAAACCATAAAGCATGACAATGTGTCATGCTGTCCTGCTTATTTCTTTTATAAGCAATCCATAAAGTTTTATTCTGCAGACAGTGTACTAGTGTGACATTTAAGGTTAGTTGGATACTTGAGTAAGTATGGCATTTGTGGTTGTTTCTTTAAAAAATAACTGGGTGGGCATCACCAAGCCCTTGGTCAAATATGCAACCTCTGATTATAATATTGTTAAAAACAGATTTGATTTCACATCACTTTGACTAACTGCCTTTTCCAGGAATGCAGCCTTCCATGAATTCAAGGACTCCCTGTAATCATCTTTGGAACAAAACATGTTTGGAATTCTCTTTTAGAATTGCCTTCACAGCCAACTTATACTCCATCTGAGACAACCTCACCACTTCATGGTCATCCCTTGTTTTTGTCCTCCAGACTTACCATCTACCTTAGGCACTAGACTTGTCTTTGAGTGATATTTTCTGTTTCCAGAAACCAAATTCATGCTCTTAGGATGATTTTCTCCCACCAAATATGTATTCAAAAGGATGTGCCATGGATTTTGAAGGAAGTTCCAAAGACAGAGTTTCATAAATGTTTAAGTATTGGAATTATATGATTATGGCCTTAGAAACTGGATATGAAAGGTCCTTTAGACCAACACCCTGATTCTACAATGAGGAGGCTGAGGCCCAGAGATAAGAAGTGACTGGTCTTATGTCAGATTAGAAGGTAGTGGTAAAGCCAGTATTTGAAACCAATCCATTGCCTCCAGATTCAGGACTCTTTCCATGGCATGAAAACTGACTTCCATCATTGTACCCCAGAGGGTTGTGCCAAGGATCAAATAAGACAAAATATGTAAAGCATTTTGCAAACCTTAAAGACTATAGAAATGTTAACTATTATTATTGTTTTGGTTGTAGCAACTGCACAGAGCCCTGCTTGATGTAAAAGTTCTCAAATGTTTGTTTAGGAAAATCAGTTTTCCAAAGAATTATAAACGATAAACGACCATGTGAAAACACACTATGAATCGTCAATGATAAGAAAAATGCAAATGAAACAATGCTGAAGTTTTACCTTACATCTCCCTCCTAAGTATATATCCTAATATAGAAACAAAGTTCCATATGTGACTGAAACATCCATAGCAACACTGTTTTTTGGTAGCAAAGACCTGGAAACAAAGCAGGTGCCCGCCCATTCATTGGGGAATAGCTAGAGAAACTTCTCTCCTCCCTTCCCTTTGCCTTGACTTTCTTCCTCTCCTCTCCCCTCTTCTCATTCCTCTTCTTTCAGAAGAGGTGTAAGTATAGGAATTTTTAATAAAAGGATATGTTCTATAGAATTCGGATTCAGTCAAAAGGCCGCACTTCAGGATTTAGAAGGCTACATGTGGCCTCAAAGCCACAGGTTCCCCACCAATGGTGTAGGGTATATCTGGAAATGACCAATGGAAAAACAGACATCAGTAACTCTTATCAAATCAATTACATTTTACATTTCTTCATAGTCACACTTCACGTTTTCAGAGCTAGAACATTAGCTAAGGTTGCCCTCCATCCTGACTCATAAAATAAAGTGAGAGGAGCATTGCCCATGGAATGGCAGTGTTAGATGCCTTCATTGAGTGAAATGATTGGTATTTGTTTAATGTCACCCCTCTTGTACAGTAACACTGCCCCCCACCTTAGTATGCCACTGCCCTATTTGCAGTATCTTGAACAAGACACTCCATCCCCTATTTATATGACTTTGTACGAGCTGTTCCTTGTATCTGAAATGCTTACCCCTTCACATGCTCCCCAGTTTGCTGGTTTCTTTGAAGGCTCACCCCAAATCCCACTTACTACAGAAGGACTTTTCTGGTCCTCTTCCCCTAACCTTCTCAGGGTCTTTCCAGTTCTCAATCTAGGGTTCATGAACTTGTTTTCTAGGAAATATTTTGATAACTGTATTTTAATATACTGTTATCCCTTCTACATTGCAACTTTCCTCATAGCAGGTCGGCATAAGAAATTAAATGGGAATTTTGGGGGGGAGTTTTGGGGAAGCCGCAGACAGCACATAGCCTATGACCAAATACTTAACCCAAATTTTATAATAAGGTACTATAAACAGCCCATAAAAGAAAAAGAAAAGATTCAGACTTCTTCTCTGGTATGAAGGGAGGGCCAAAAAATTTTATGTGGATTTTCTAGATCTCAGGGGCACTATACCTCTAACCCCCACAGTGTGAAAGAGCTAGCTGTAACTGGTTTCATGTGTAATCCTATGGAGTTTATTTTATGGATTTTAAAAGGAGTCTCTTTGACCCCCTGCAAGGGTATGTTTTTCTCTCCAACCTCACTTTTTAATTTTCTTTTATATGTTGTCTTTTCCCATTAAAAGGTAAACTCCTTGAGAGTAGGGGCTATCTCTTTATGCTTGTTTTTTGTATTCCCAGTATTTAGCATAGTGCCTGGCACAAAGTAAGTGGTTATCATCCCTTTGACTTCAGGCTTTCTACCTCCTGCTGCACCTGTCCTTTGGGGGTAGAGGAGTGGCTCCCTCTAATCAGTGATGAACAGTTTCATACCTGGTCATACACTTCATATCTCAGTGACTGAACTGCTGTGGATCATTATCCAAACCTATTTCTACATCCCCTACCACCTGATTCCTCATTCTCATCCTCTTCAAGCTTCCCACACCAAAGTTATAACCTAATTCCACTCAGCTCTTCATTGTGTCCTCTGGAATGCTTGTTCCATAGGCAACAAACTTCCCTTCATCTTAAATCTTTTCCTCTCCTACTCCTTCCCTCTACTAACACTTACTGAAATCTGTTTTCTCCCAATGACACGACCTCCCTGGCCATCTTTTCCAGTACTGGCTGTACCTTCACTTACTTTCCTTGGCTCAATCCTTGCTTCCCATTGCTACTTTCAGGTTCTCCCCTTTCCTTCTTCACCTAATAACATACCTTCCTTTGAGGTTCACACTATTTAAGTCTACCATCTAATCAAAATCCCAGTACCTGTTATCTATACAACCCCAGAACTCCCCTTCCTTCCTCAACTAGTTCAGTATCTGGCTCACAATTTTTCTTTCCTCCACAACTCCTGTTCTCATCTTAGGGGATTTCAATATACAATTGATCTTCCCTCAAGTACCTTAACCACTCAGTTCCTCAACCTATTTATTTCCCATGAGCTATTCCTCCAACCCACCTCAGCCACACATTTATATATGTGTGTACATATATGTAAAGTCATTCTATATATACTTCTATTCATCAGCTCTCTGAATGCAGATAGCATCTTCTTTCATATGTCTTTTATAGTTAATTTGAATATTTATAATAGTCAAAATGACTTAGTTGCTCAAAGTTATTCTTAAAAATAATATTGCTGTTACTGTATACAACATTCTCTTGTTTCTGTCCATTTAATTCTTCATTATTTTGTGCAAATCTATCAACATTTTTCTAAGATTATCAAGCTCATTATTTCTTATAGCAGAGTAGTATTCCATCACAATCATATACCCCAACTTGTTCAGTCATTCCCCAATTAATGGGCATCCATGCAGTTTCTAGTTATTTGCCATCACAAAGAGAATTGCTATAGATATTTTAGAACATCTGGGTTCTTTTTCTTTTTCCCTAATCATCTTCAGAAGTAGGGCAGGTAGTAGTATTGCTGGGTCAAATGGTATAGGTAGTTTAATGACTCTTTGGGCATAATTCCAGATAGTTCAAAATAGTTGGATCAGTTCATAATTCCACCAACAATAAATTAGTTTTCCAATCTTTCCACATCTCCTACAACATTTGTCACTTCCCCCTTCTATTTTTTAGCCTACCTGGTAAGTGTAAAATGATATCTCAAGTTTATTTTAATTTATATTTCTTTAATCAATAATGATTTAAAGCATTTTTTCATATGACTATAAATTGTTTTAATTTCTTCATTGGAAAACTGCCTGTTCATATCCTTTGACAATTTATCAATTTGGGGAATGACTTGTATTCTTACAGACTTGACAAAGTCCTTTATATATTTAGATATTAGACTTTTATCTGATAAACTGTCTATAAATCTCCTCCTCCCCCAATTTTCTGCATACCTTTTGATTTTGGCTTCATTTGTTTTATTTGTAAGAACCTTTGTTAATTTAATGTAATTAAAATGATCTATTTTTCACCTAAAAATAAAATTAAGTACAAATGGACCAATATTTCAAATCATTTAGGAAGATAAGGTCAAAATGGGTATATGACCTAGATATAAAGAGAGATTTTACAAGAAAATTAGAAGAACATAGATCAGACTTAGGAATAGTTGAAGCATGCTTTCTTCAATTGAAGCTAGAATTGTCATAATATCAAATAATAAGGAAGACACACAAGTTTAAGAGTTATTAAGCATGGGGAATTTATAAGATCAATGACTAGAAAGGAACTCTAGGATTGTCTAATCCAACCTTCCCACCTGATCCAAGCCTCATTTGGTCATTGTTTGGGTTCTGATGGCTCAGAGTGAGTGTAAATAGCAATTGTTTCTCTTCTGGCCAGAAAACTTAAGGGTCTTTCCCTTCCAGACTGATTTTTTTTTTGAGTAGGCAAACTAGGTCATCTTTTGCCTCATTTCTTACTTATCCTTAAATCACTGAATGGGTTTTGCCTCAGACAAACTGAGACCTGAGAAAGACCTTAGCTTAAAAAGGCCAAGATCTCTCACTGCGTCTGGGACCATGTCCAGTAGTCTTGTCCTGTGTCTTACCACTGGACTCATATGACTCTGGAGGAAAGAGTAAAGTTGTTAACTTTGCACAGCCCTGCCCAACTTAAATCCAATTCATTTGCAAGTCAAGACATCACCCTGCTGATGTTACTGGTCCTCTTTTAGAACTAAGGATGAACAACAATAACAACAGTTAATAGATGAGGAAACTGATGTCCAGTAAAAGTGAAAGGAATTTCCCAAGGTTAAACAGCTAATGATTATCAGTGCATATTGTGAGGCCAGGGTCCTCTAACTCTAATCCCTCTACTTTTCTGAACATCCACAGACTCATAGATGAAGATATTAAAACTCCCAACCTTGACCTCTCCTTGTAAAAAAATAATATGGCATACAATCTGATGAACTTTTAGAAGCTAAAAGAGCTAAAAAATAAAAAGACCCCCCAAACATTGTTTAGTTATTTACTATTTGTCATCTGAATAAGAATTTCAGACCACCAGAAAAGGCAATTTCATATTCAGCTAAGCATTTTCAAAGTTGACAGAAAGATAATAGGATAGAAATTGAACTAGTAAGAGATGAAAGGCATGAGCAGAAGTGTGAACTCTGATGTGGAACCAAGATGGAGAGTAAAAGCAGGAACTGGCATGAGGTCCCACCACAATGACCTCCAATACCTGTAAAATATGACTCTAAACAAATTTCAGAGCCACAGAACCCACAAAGTGACAGAGAAAAACAAATCTCCCACTGAAGGCAGCCTGGCAGGCCACAGGACGAGTCTATCACACAAGGGTGGGAGCTGAGTGCATTCCCGAGATGTGCCATCCCAGACTTGCGGCCCAGACTGGCCAGAGCAGACTCCATGAGGGTGAATCACTGGCAGCTGTGGTGATTTCCATACTTCTTAATCCATACACACCGAAGAGAAAGTAAAAGGCCAGTAGGGAACTCTGTTGGAACTGGGTAAGAGAAGAGCATGGTTTGGCCCATTTCCCTGGGGTGGCAGAGGTGGCAGCTGCACAGTGCCTACAGCTGCTGCTGTGTGGCTGCCTCCAGAGCTCCTGACTTACAGATCAAAGGTGGACCAAGTGAGCATTCAGAGGGTAATCTCTCTTGCTTTGATCTACTTGGATCTGGATCACAGTCTTGGGTGGTGGTTCTGGGGTGAGGAACACCAGTGTGCCAAAACTTGCAGTGGTTGTAGTGAGGGCACCCTCCTCATAGCTCTAACAACAGTTCTGAAAACACAGCTGTGAAAACCCCAAAAATTTGGGACACAGCTCTCTCCCTCCACTCTGGAAGCAGAGTTCTACCATGGAAAAGAGCTCAAAAGTCAAGTAATTGGCTGGCAAGATGAACAAATAGAGGAAGTGCAATCAGACAATAGAATCTTTTTTTGGGGAACAAAAAGGATCAAAACACGGAACCAGAAGAAGATAACACAGTCAAAATTCCGGCATCAAAAGCTTCCAAGAGAAATATGAATTGGTCATAGGCCATGGAGGAGCTCAAGAAGGATTTTGAAAATCAAGTAAGAGAAGTGGAGGAAAAATGGGTAGGAGAAATGAGAATGATGCAAGAAAATCACGAAAAGTGAGTCAATAGCCTGCTAAAGGAGACCCAAAAATACATTGAAGAAAATAACACCTTAAAAAAGAGACTAACTCGGGGCGGCTAGGTGACACAGTGACTAGAGCATCAGCCCTGGAGTCAGAAGGACCTGAGTTCGGATCTGGCCTCAGGCACTTAATGCACACACAAACAAACACCTAGCTATGTGACCTTGGGCAAGTTACTTAACCCCAATTTCCCTCCAAAAAGCAAGAGAGAGAGAGACAGAGAGAGAGACACAGAGAGAGACAGAGAGAGAGACAGAGAGAGACACAGAGAGAGAGAGACAGAGAGAGAGAGAGAAAAATGCAAAATGGATAATTTTAATTACATTAAATTGAAAAGCTTCTGTACAAACAAAGCCAATGTAACCAAGATCAAGAGGGAGGTGGGAAATTGGGAAAGAATTTTTACAACCTATGTCTCTGATAAAGGATTCATTTCTAAAATATACAGAGAATTGAGTCAAATCTATAAGAATACAAGTCATTCCCCAATTGATAAATGGTCAAAGGATATGAACAGGCAGTTTTCAGAGAAAGAACTTAAAAATATTTATAAGCATATGAAGAAATGCTCTAAATCACTATTGATACAATTTTTCATTCCATCTAGCACAATTCTCCTTTGTAACCTACTAATGTCTAATATGAAAGTTTTTGCAGATCCTATACTGGACTATATGCTGTCATGGGGGCTGGGGGGAGGGAGGGAAGGGAAATTTGAAACTCAAGGAACTATGGATTGAATCCTGTAAATTAAACAAATTAATAAAAAAAAGAACATCCAAAACTAAGAAAAAAGACCCTAGAAATCATCCTTCAAGAAATTCTCAAGGAAAATTTCCCTGATATTCTAGAACCAGAGGGCAAAATAGAAATTGAAAGAATTCACCAATCAACTCTTGAAAAAGATCCCAAAAAGAAAACTCCTAGGAATGTTATAGCCAAATTCTAGAATTTCCAGATCAAGAAGAAAATATTATAGTCAGGAGGAAACAATTTGAGTATTGTGGAAACACAATCAAGATAACACAAGATCTATCAGCTTCTACATTAAGGGATTGAAGGGCTTGGAATATGATATTCTGGAGGTCAAAGGAGCTAGGATTAAAACCAAGAATCACCTGCCCAGCAAAATTGAATATAATGCTTCAGGGGGAAATATGGTGATTCAGTGAAATAGAGGACTTTCAAGCATTCTTTTCCTTCCTTTTTTTTTTTTTTTTTGCTTTTGGAGGGGGGAAGGTAGGGCAATTGGGGTTAAATGAGTTGTCCAAGGTCACATGGCTAATTTTTGTGTTAAGTGTCTGAGGCCAAATTTTAACTCAGCTCCTCTGGACTCCAGGGCTGGTGTTCTATTCACTGTGACACCTAGCCATCCCATTTTCAAGCATTCTTGATGGAAAAAAAACAGAGCTGAACAGAAAATTTGACTTTCAAATACAGGAAGCATGAGAAGGTAAACAGGAAAAAGAAATCATAAGGAACATATTTAAGTTGAACTATTTATATTCCTACATGGAAAAATGATAATTGTAACTCATGAGGCTTTTCTCAGTATGAGGATAGTTGGAGGGAATATATATGTATATATACATATATATGTATGTGTAGGAAGGTGTATATGTATATAAATATACATGTAAGTGTGTGTTTATGTGTGTACATGTATACATAGACAGAGGGCACAGCATCAGTTGAATATGAAGGGATGATATATAAAAAATAAAATTAAGAGGTGAAAGTGGAATACATTGAGGGAAGGAAAAAGGGAGAGATAGAATAGGGTAAATTATCTCATATAAAAGAGGCAAGAGAAAACTGTTACCATTGAGGGGAAGAGCAGGAAGGTGAAAGGGAATGGGTCAAACTTACTCTCATTGAATTTGGCTTAAGGAGGGAATAATATACACACTCAATTTAATATCTTACCCTACGGGAAAGTAGGGGGGGGAAGGGAACAAGCAAGGGGGTGATAGAAGGGAGGGCAGATTCGGGGAGAGGGTTGTTAGAAGCAAACACTTTTGAAAAGGGACAGGGTCAAAGTAGAAAATAGAATAAGTGGAGGACGGTATAGGATGGAGGGAAATATAGTTGGTCTTTCACAATATAACTACCATGGAAACATTTTGTGTAACTACACATGTACAACCTATATTGAATTGCATGTCCTCCTAGTGGGGGTGGGTGAGGATGGAAGAAGAGAAAGAATCTGGAAATCAAAGTTTTATAAACAAATATTTTAAAAATTGTTTTTTACATGCAACTGGGAAATAAGATATACAGGCTCTGGGGTATAGAAATTCATTTTCCCCTACTAGAAAGTTGGGGGGGTTGGGGAGAATATAAGAGAGAACAGATTGGGGGAGGGATATTCAGTAGGCTCACTATCTTTGCGTGGGGGGTAGAGGAAAGACAGGAAAAAGTTTGTAACTCTAAATCTTGTGGAAATAAATGATTAAAACAAAAATATATAAATCGATTGGAAAAAAATTTACCAGAAGTGTGAACTTTTCCTACAGCACATTGTTCATAAGGGTCATGGAATATTTAGGATACACACACACATAGACACACAAGTATGTATATGCATGTGTGTTTGTATACACACTCTCACACACTTATGTGTACCATACACATATAGGTACACATACTTATTTGTATTGAAGAGATAGTCAATCCCCAATTTATAAATAGACCACATTTAAAAAATATGACACAGTCAAAAGATAGACTTGGAATGAGGAGACATTGAAGCAGGTCAGTTAGAAGCCCAGAGATAGAGATATATACAGATAGAGACAGAGTAATTGGTTAATATATTTTATGTAGTTCCTGATACAAAAGAAACATTGCAAACCTCTGTGTTTGGTTTTATTGACTTGCCCTAAGATTAGTGTCACTGTAGAAAGTTCTAACTCCTTTTACCTCCCTTATTATAAAATCCCATAATTCCTAAAATTTCTGGCCCATCTGGAACTACCGGCTAAACTGGGATTAAGCTACCTATATGTATCCCTTCACTTCCCTACACCAAATCAAAGTAGGAATCTGAGAATGTTAATGAGGTAGAGAGTATCCAGATAATTTTTAAAATATGAGTAAATATTCTCAGTCATTTACATGTTATTGTATGATAAACCCATTAAGTGGGGCAGCATCCCTGTTTTTTGAATTCCTGATCAGCCTAGGCATGACTTTAAGTCTTACTTATGAACAATAGTATATGATTTGGGGCTACACATTTAATCTATCTAGGACTGACTTTCCTTGATATGAGGAGATTAAACAGACTGCTTAGGGAATGATGAAAGTTTGCTGGTATTTGACCTGAGCCATTCTTGATAACCTTGAAGAACACATGACTCAATAACCAGAGAAATCAGCAGTTGAACCTGAGAATATAGATCATGACCAAACAAGGTCCTAACATTTCCCCAAGAGGTGTGTAGAAGCTGATCCTGATACAAAGTCCCAATTCAGGAAGTAAAGCTAGAAGAATGAATGAACAAACAGACAAAAAGTATACTGACAATAAAAAAAAACTATTATGACCTGGGGACACCTAAGAGACAAATCCAGAAGAAGAGAATAACTCTGACTATAAGTAAAACCTCAAGGAAAAATACACCTTGGCCACAAGGCCTAGTCTACACAATTCCTAGAAGAAATAAAACAGGAGTTTTAAAAAAATCACATTATAAACAAAATGAAATCTTTTGAGGAAAGAATTAGGAAAAAATGAGAGTGCTAAAGGAAAGACTTACAAGGAAAATTAACAGCTTAGTACAAGAGGTACAAAATCCTACCCAAATAAGAGGATTCCTGGAAATTAGAACAAATCAACTAGAAGTTAATGATTCTACTAGACAAGAAATATTTAAACAAAATCAAAATATTGAAACAAATAGAAGAAAATATACAGTATCTCAAGAATGATTTGACTCCCTGAAATGTATGACCCAAAAAAGAGTACGGCTTTCAAGAAATCATGAATGAAAACTTCCCAGAACTGTTAGAACCAGAAGGCAAAGTGAAAAATAGAAAGAATCCATCAGTCACCCCCTGAAAGAAATTTCCAAATAAAAACTTCCAAAAACATCGTAGCCAAAATTCAGAGTTTCCAAGTTTAAAAAAAATAGTGGCAGCAGCCAGAAAGAATTTAAGTGTCAGAAAGCCATAGTCAGCATCACACAAGATTTGACAGTTACCATTATAAAGGAAAGAGGGGAGATAGAGCTAGGTCCTGGTTAGTGTGAATAATAGATCACCATAAAAAGGTTGCATTGTTTGAATTCAAACTACATATTTGCATTAGACTGGAACCAGTGATGACATTTATTTATGTAATTGTAACTTCTAATGGTGTGAATTAGAATACATGTGACCACTTCAAGAAAATTTTATTCACACTAATCTGGACCTGGTCATTTACACTTGTAATCAAGAATAACTAAGAAAAACTGAGTATATGCCTATGAAGATTATGAGATGAGAATGAACCTTAAATGAAACTGAAGACTTTTAAGTATTTTTGATGAAAAGGCCATAGTTGAGTAGAAACTTTGGAATGAAATCACAGGTATCAAGAGAAACATTAAAAGGTAAATTTGAGCAATTAAGAAGACTATGTAAGGATGAAGTGTTTACATTCTAATGGGGAGAGAAGAAACTATTGCCCTCTCAGAACTCTAGTATCATCAAGGGTTATAAAGAAAGGTAAAAAAAAAAGACAAGCAGTGAAAAGGACCTATATGTGTAAAAAATATTTATAGCAGATCTTTTTTGCTGGAAAGGTATTAGAAATTGAGAGAATGCCCATCAATTGGTGAATGGCTGAACAAATTATAGTATATGATTGTAATGGATGAGTAGGATGCTTTCAGAAAAACCTGGGAAGATTTACATGAACTGACACAAAGTGAAATAAGCAGAACCAGGAGAACACTGTACACAGTAACAGCAATATTATACAATGAAGAATTATGAATGGGGGTGGCTAGGTGGCGCAGTGAGTAGAGCGTCAGCCCTGGAGTCAGAAGGACCTGAGTTTGGATCCGGCCTCAGACACTTAATGCACACACAAACAAAAAAACCTAGCCGTGTGATCTTGGGCAAGTTACTTAACCCCAAATGCCCTCCAAAAGGCAAAAAAAAAAAAAAAAAAAAGAATTATGAATGACAGTTATTCTAAGCAATACAATGATCCAAACTAATTGTGAAGGACTTAAGATGAAGAATGCCATCTACCTCAAGAGAAAGAACTGATGGAGTCTGAATGCAGATTGCAATATACTTTAAAATTTTTCTTTATTATTGTTGGTTGTTGTTGTTGGGTTTTTTTTTTTTGGTCTACATTTTCTTTTGCAACATGGTTAGCATGGAAATATTTTACATGATTGCACATGTATAATTTACATAAAGTTGTTTGCTTTCTCAAGGAAGGAGGAGGGGAAGGAGGGAGGGAGAGAATTTGGAACTGAAAAAACTTTTTAAATGTTAAAAATTGTTATTTATACATAATTAGGAAAAATAAACAAAAATTAAATGACAAAATATACAGGCAATGGTTTGGTTTAGTTTTGAAAAGGAGAGAGAAAGGGGAAGAAAATGGATAAGGGAGAAGACAGAAGGAGAAAGGGAGGGAAACTTACCATATCTTACATAATCTGGATATGCAAGTAGGAGACTATGCAAACAAAGTGATAGGGATTGAGGGGGTGGGGAAATCATATAAATTTGCTTTCATCTGATCCAAAAGAGAGTAGAACACACACATATACAGAGTTGTTACAGAAATATTCAACTTAATAGAAAAACGGAAGGGAACTGAGAGAGGAGAAAAGGAAAGAAAATAGGGAAGATAGATTTAGGGAGAGATAAGAAAAATGTCTCTTGGACCAGATGGATTTACAAGTGAATTCTATGAAACATTCAAAGAACAACGAATTCCAATATTATATGAGCTGTTTGCAAAAATAGGAACAGAAAGGATTCTACCAAAGTCCTTCTATGACACAAAAATTATCTTTAATGGATCTTTGTCCTCAACATGAGTGCTAATGGTATGTGTTTTCCAGGCCTCTGTCCTGAGCCCTCTTATCTTCTGCCTCCATACTGTATCACCCAGCTCCAATGGATTAAACTATCATCTCTATGAAGATGCCTCTCAGATCTGTTTACCAAGCTCTAATCTGCATCCTAATCTCCAGGTTGCCTCTACAGCTGCCTTTGAAACATTTCATACTGGATGTCCAGTAGACATCTGAAACCCAACATGTTAAAAACTGAACTCAATTATCTTTTCCCCAAAGCATTCTGCTCTTCCAATATCCCTATTGAGATCATCACCGTCTTCCTTGTCATCCAAGTGCAAAACCTAAGCATCATCCTTAGCTCCTTACACTCTTTCACCTCTCATGTACAATATTTTGTCAAATCCCATTGATTTTGTCCCGGTAACATCTCTTATATATCCCCTTCTCTGACACTGACAATATCTGGGCCAAGCCCTTATCTCCCCATATCTAGACTATTGCAATAGCCTGCTGGTTGATTTGCTGCCACAAGTTTCTCCCCACTTTAGCCTATCTTCCACTCAGCTGTCAAAGTGATCTTCCTAAAGCCCAGGACTGAACATATCACACATACACACACACACACACACACAACACACACACACACACACACACACTCAATAAATGCCAGTGGCTTCCTTTCACCTATAGAATCAAATATAAAATGCTTTGTGTTAAAAACTCTTCACAACCTGCCTTAATTCCATCTTTCTGCCTTTCTTACACCTTATACCCCCTCTCTCTTCTCTCCTCACCGCACATTCTCTATAATCCAATGACATTGACCTCCCTCTTCTTCTTCTAACAAGATACTCCCATCTCCCAAATCTAGACATTTTCACTGGCTGTGTCCCATGCCTTGAATGCTCTCCTGCCTCACCTCTGCCTACTGGATTCCTTCAAGTATCAAGTAAAATTCTACCTTCTACATGGAGCTTTTCCTGATTCTTCTTAATTTTAGTCCCTTCCCTCTGCTGGAAATGTCCAATTTATCCAATATATAGTGTGTTTGTATATAGGTATCTCTCCCATTTTCTCCCAGACTGTGAACTCCTTAAGTGTTGAAACTGTATTTTACCTTTCATTGTATCTCCAGTATTTTTAGCACAGTACCTGGAATATTTTAAGCTCTTAGTAAATGTTTATTGACTGACTGACTCTGTGGGTCTTATCAAGAAAAGAAGAAAATTAAATTAGATAGCCTCTGAGGACCCCTTTCAGTTCTAAATCTATGATTCTAGGATTTTTAGTTTGCTATGCAGGTGGATGGGTGAGTTGAGAGCATATTTGGGACACTTTTTGTTTTTGTTTTGATTTTTGATTGGTGTGGTTTTGGTTTTTACATGAATATTTTGTTTTTCCCAATTACATGTGAAAACAATTTTTAAATTTGTCTTTTTAAATTTTGAATTCCAAATTTTCTCCCTTCCTCCCTCCTCTTTCCCTCTACCCTTGAGATGATAAGCAATTAGATATAGGTTATACATGTGCAAACATGCAAAACATATTTCCATATTAGTCATGTTGTAGAAGAAAACACAGATCAAAAAGAAAAAACCTCATGAAAAAAAAAAGAAAGTGAAAAAAGAATGCTTTGATCTGCATTCAGACCCCATCAGTTCTTTCTCTGGAAGTGGACTGCATTTTTCCTTATGTGTTCTTTGGAATTGTTGGAACACTTTTTGGCCACTAATTTGACCTTTTTAATAGCAGATAAGAATGAACCAAGAATAGCAGGGAATACAACATGAAATTAGACAAATAAGATCACTTTATACTTGATCAAGTGGGCTCCATAAAGGACAAATAATGCCAGAGATGCCAGTTACCTGAGGAAACACAGAATAGCATTTGCTTGTATGTTCATATTGGCCCCAAGAGCTAGATGGATGGACATTTGGATAGGAAAGATAAAAATGTTGCACTCACGGGAAGGACTCTTAGTAATTAAGATAAATCATTTGACTACTACTTAGCTAAAAGTTAGGTCATTTGTATTTGCTTTTAACCCTGCTGTGTACCAAAAGCACCAATGTACATTATCAATAAAGTTACAGTTCTGACTTAAAAAATAAACTTCCACTCAGCTGACAAATCAGTCTTCTAAAAGTGCAGATCTGACAATGTTTAATTCTACCCCTTATTCAGTAAACTCCATTAGTTCCCTATCACCTCCAGGCTCAAATAAGTTGATCTTTTTCATATTAAAAACTTTTCATAATCTGCCTGCTTTGCACCTTTCCAATCCTCGGACACCTCATAACTTTTCTCTCTCTTCTTTCCACATTTGACATGTGTAAAGTCCTTCAGAATCCATTCTCACTGGGCTTCCTGAAGCCCCTCATCCAGAAGAATTTTATTGTTATTTTTCTCTAGCTCCATAAAGCAATGCTTTGCTATTTGATTGGTATGGCATGAATGAGTATATTGATTCAGGAAGTATTATCGTTTTTATGACCAATTAATATTTTCCCATTTAAAGCTATCCTTATTTTTTGAAAAGTGTTTTCTGGTTATATTCATACCATTCCTGTCCATGCCTTCATAGGTAAAATCTCAAGAATTGTATATATTCTGTAGTTATTTTAAATGGAAGTTTTATTTATGTATCTTCCAACTTGGCTGTTTGTAAAAAATGTACATATAATTTATGAGGATTTATTTTGTATTGTGGAATTTTGCTCAAGTTATTGTTTCAGTTACTTTTGCAGTTGGCCCTCTGAGATTCTCTAAGTAGACTATATCATTTACAAAGGCTGATAATTTTGTTTCCTCTAAGCCTATATGCATTCCCTCATTTTATTTTTTTTCTTATTGCTATAGCTAGCATTGCTAGTACTTTATCAAATAAGTAGTGATGCTGAATATCTTTGCTTTACCCTTGATCTTACTGGAAAGACCTCTAATGTATCACTATTACTTTAAGGCAGGCTCTTGGTTTTAGATAAGGAATGCTTTAAATTATATAAAGATCCATTTATTCCTATGTGTAATCTTGATTTTGACAGAAATGAGTTGTATTTTGTCAAAAGCTTTTTGGACATCTTTTACTATGAGCATATGTTTTTTATTCTTGTTATTAATGTAGTTTATTATATTTATAGGGGGAGAGACAGGAGGCAGCACGTACCAGGAATGTCAAACCATATTGCCAATTTGACCACCATCTCCTCTCAGACTCTGATGGGCACAGGCAGGGCCCTGAACCCAAGTCTTGAGAATAACAATATGTCTAGCCTAGTGCTCTCAGACATTATTTGGGAAAGAAATTCTGGTGAAGATACAGCCTACCAATTGCTCCTGAAGGTACTATAATCATAGCTACTGATGGACGTGGAAGATCCTATGTCTAATAATATTAATATATCATTATATTGCAAATAATAATTACAGTATAAATAACCACTGTTATACTATTAATAATATTTTTTATTATTGATATTACTGTAGCTCACATTTATGTAGTATCTACTATGCACTAGACATTGTGATAAGCACTTTACAGTTATCCTTTCATTTGATCCTCGTGACAACCCTGGGAGATAGGTGTTATTTATTATCCCTGTTTTATGGATGAGGAAACAGGCTTTCAGAAGTTAAGTGACCTGTTCAGGGTCAGAGCTAGTAAGTATCTGAGGCTGGATTTGAACTTTTGCATGATTGACTCCAAACCTGGCACTTTATCCATTACATCACCTAGCTGCCCCTACCTGAACAAAAATCCTTTCTACAAAATTGCTGCAATTCATCTCTGTCTTGCTGCAAGACCTCTAGTAAGGGAATCCTCCACTTTAAGACAGCCCCTGGTTGTTATGACATTTTTCCTTACTTAAACTTAATGTTGTCACTTTGTAACTTTCACTGACTACTCCTACTTTTGCCTTCTGGAGTCAAGCAGAATGAATCTAAAGCCTCTTTTTTGTTGTTGTTTGGTGAGGCAATCGGGTTAAATGACATGGCCAGGGTCACACAACTACTAAGTATCAAGTGTGTGATGTTGGATTTGAGCTTAGGTCCTCCTGACTCCAGGGTCAGTGCTCTGTCTGCTGTAACACCTAGCTAGCTGCCCCTAAAGCTTCTCTTCTTGACAACTCTTCCAATACCTGAAGAGTATTATCAGATGCCCTCAAGTTACAGATATTAATTTCTTCCTTTCAGAAACCTTGCCTTTCTTCAAGCCTCTGCCCCAATATGCTATGGAAAATGACCCACCGTTTACTTTGGGTACAATTTGGTAAAACTATTTCATCTATAGTTACAAACCATGGCATGTAAAAGCATTGATTGTCCTTAGAGAGAGGAAGTCTCTATGGATCACCTGGCCTTCCAAATGTGAGTCATTTCCCACAGGTATTTATTTATAAGAAAAGCATACAGTCATGCTGGGTTTACAAATAACCATACACTGGCCTTGGGGACAGTTTGCTATGTTCCAGGTGAAAGGACAGAGACTCCCAGATCTGCTAGCCCAATGGGGTTTGAGATTAAGCAGATCTTGTTATATCTTTTGGCTATCTTTACACAAGAAGTAAGGTAAAGGGAAAAAATAGACTATATACATGACTATCCAATTTACACTGAAATTAAGAAATTCTAAAATAAATTTGTTCAAGAAAAAGAAAATATAAGACTGCCAGTCTTTCTTCCATCACGGGTGTCACCTTCTTTATATAACTTTCCCTAATCCTCTTGTCCCAGAGCTCTAAATTTGGAGTCAGGAAGATCTGAGTTCAAGTCTGCTTCAGACACTTACTAGTCATGTGACTCTGGGTAAGTCACTAAACCTCCCTTAGTCTTGATTTCCACATCTGTAAAAAGGGAATAATAATAGTAACTACCTCATTGCTATAAGGATCAAGTGAGATGATACATTTAAAGCACTTTGCAAGCCTTAAAGTGATATATAAATGGAAGCTATTATTATTATTATTATTATTATTTCACTTGTATTTTGCTTCACATTAAACTTATGTGTGTACATGTGGAGGGTAAGCACTTCGAGGAGAGAGGACATTTGGTTTTATCCTTGCCCAGAACCAAGTACAGAGTCTTAGATAGAGTATGTAATTATTAAATATTGTAGAATTGAATCAACTCTAACAGGGAAGGCATTGCTATCAGCTTTCTATCATCTGGACACTTAACAAGCCTGCCTTCTATGAGTTCATTAAAATTCCTGATACAAAGAGTGAACCAGAGAGAAGTTTCTTTTGGAATGCCTAAAAGGCACAGGACTAAGAACAGATATTTTAGGCATTCTGAAAGAAACTTCTCTCTGCATTCATTGATTTAAAGCTAACTGGAGGGGTGGCTAGGTGGCGCAGTGAAGAGAGCACCAGCCCTGGATTCAGGAGGACCTGAGTTCAAATCTGGCTTCAGACACTTAAAACTTACTAGCTGTGTGACCTTGGGCAAGTCACTTAACCCCAATTGCCCTGCCTTCCCCCTTCCAAAGGAAAAAAAAAACCCTAACAGGAAGAGATGCTAGAAATTATCTTTCCCAGTCTACTCATTTTATTGCTGAGGAAGAAACTGAGTCTCAGAGAATCTAAGTGACCAGCTCAGGATCACATAGGTAGCAAGTTTTAGGTGCCAGGGTCTAACTCAGGTCCTCTGACTCCAAATCCAGTGCTCTTTCCAAAGGTGACATTGACCCCATTAATGATTACTCTTTAGACCCAGTTCTCAATGTTCTCATTCTACTAACACATAGATTCCACCTCTCCATTTTATCTTCAAGGACAACATGGGTGATTCTTAACACATTTTTTGGTAAAATCTTATTACACTGTATCTATAGCATTTCCACACTCTTTCAGGTAACCCTGTCCACAACAAAAAGGCTACCTGGATGATTATCAGTGAGTGTGCCTAAGGAAAATCATTTCAAACCTGGAACTCAGAAACTTATACTTCAGAAGTACCCTCTACCCCTGCAACCCCTCCCTCTAAGGGGTCATAGGAAGCAGAGAGCCTCTTACTCCCAGAACCTTCATTTAACAAGAGTGCTTAGGCCAGACTTCTTTTCATTTCCTACTAGGTTTCTCTACAGAATATTTCAATCCCTTTTTATGTGTTATTTTCACCATTAAAACGTAATCTCTTTGAGGGCAGGGATTGTCTCTCTCTTTTTTTGGTGGTTGCTGTTCACTTCCTCACCCCTTTTGTGTTTTTCTTGGCAAAGATACTTGGCGTGGTTTGCCATTTCCTCTTTCAGCTCATTTTATAGATGAGGAAGCTGAGGCAAACAGGGTTAAGCTACTTGCTTAGGGTCACATAGCTAGTAAATGTCTGAGGCTGGATTTGAACTCAGGTCTTCCTGACCCCAGTCCTGACACTTTGTCTACTATGCCACCTGTCTGCCCTTTATCTTTCTTTTTAGCAATTGCTAAAATAATTCTTAGCAATTAATCAATAAGCATTTATTAAATGCCTACTATGTGCTATTGTTCAGTCATTATCAGCCACGTTTGACTCTTTGTGATCCCATCTGGGTGTTTTGGGTTTTTTTTTTTTATTTTTTGTTTTTGGCAAATATACTAGAGTAGTTTGCTGTTTCCTTCCACAGCATACAGGAGGCACTTTATACATGTTTGATGTGACTTTACTTTGAAACAATTCAAAGGAAAACAAATCTTCACAGTGCCAGAGGGTTGAAAAAATACAAAACTCTTTTTGGTTAAGATTTCCAGAGATGGGATTTGTAAGAAGCAGGTTTTTTTAATTTACTAACCAGTTTTTAATGACCATATCATGAGATAATTTGTACTCAGCTAGTTGTATAAGCTCAACAAAACTATGAAACAGCCATCCTGTTGAACCAACTGAAAATAAAGCCATAGAATTAAGAATGTGCTTAGGCAGAATTGGGAAGGAACTTGACAGGCTAGCTTCATACAACCCAACACATCCTTGTTTTATCATTTACCATTTCTGATTCCTCAAAAATATTCAATGCCTTGCCAAAGGTCTCTCAGGTAATCAGTGGCAGAGCTTGGATTTGTATACAAGCCTTCCAGTATCAAGGCCAGTATCCTTTCTACTCTAGCACACTGTTTTCCCTTAGCAGTGGTGACTAGGTCTTGTTTGACCCAAACTGCTATATCAATTATTTCACAATCTCTTTGCTGTGGTCATGCTGGTTGTCCATAGTCCTAGCCCTGCATTATTACCTGATAAATATGAGTGTACTGTCCCAGAGTCATAGGTGACAAGTTATAAAGGATTGCCTCTATGGCCCTTTAGGACATCAAGTCCTTTAGTACAAAGCCACTTCTCTAGACCACATCTTTGACGGGTAGAAAAGTATAGTGGAGCCCCTGTGGTGGTCATGCTAAATACAAATTCTTTTTTGTGGCTCTGTTAAAACTGAAGCTCAGAAATTTCAAGTCCAGAGAGTGAAAAAGCCACTTTCTGACCTCCCATTACTTCTTCCATTACCGGATTGTAAAACTTATGAATGTGCAAGACACAAGACCATGGCTAGAGGATTCTTTTCTTAACCAGGACACAAAGGTGGCTGCTCTACTAACTAAACATTTTTATGTGCTTTTTTCTTCCTTTTTTTCCCCTTTCCTTTCCCTTCCTTTCCTTTCCCTTCCCTTCCCTTCCCTTCCCTTATCCTTTCTTTTCCTTTCTTTCATTTCTTTTCTTTTGCTTTTTGAAGGAGGGAAGGTAGGGCAATTGGAGTTAAATGATTTGCCAAAGGTCACATGGCTAGTAAGTTAAGTGTCTGAGGTCACATTTGAACTCAGCTCCTCCTGACTCCAGGGCCAGTGTTCTTTTCACTGCACCACCTAGCCACCTGTGATTTTTTCAGAGCACTATTATTTGATCTTAGATAATGGACAACAGCCTGTTGTACATTTCCCCAAAATTTAACATTATTTTCTTATAGATATTAGGTTTTCTCTTATGGATTGTGTGATATAATTTTGCGGCATTCAACTAAAATTGTACAATACCATAGAATCATAGGATGATAAAGGATCTAGAAATCATCTGTCCCATCCCCTTTGTTTTATAGATGAGGCAATTGAGGCCCAGAATTATACAAGGACTTGTCCAACTTCACCCAACTAGTATGAAGTCCAATAACAGACTTCTTCATGTGATGGCACTATCAATGTAGTTGTTTTTGTCATTCAGTCCTTTTCAGTTGTGTCTGACTCCCATTTGGGGTTTTCTTGGCAAGGATACTAGAGCAGTTTGCCATTTCCTTCTCCAACTCATATGACAGATGAGAAAACTGAGGCATACAGGGTTAAGGGACTTCCCCAGGGTCACACAACTAGTAAGTGTCTGAGGTCAGATTTGGAGTCTTCATGATTCCAGGCCCTGTACATCCACTGTGCCACCTAGATTCTGTCAATAGTGCTATACATCTATAATGAGAATTTTATAGATTGTTAAAGCCATTGAGGACAGGGTCCAAGTCTTGCTCATCTTTTGGCTCCTGATAGCATCTTTCAGGCCTTTTCACATAGGAAATGCTTTATACATGGTTGCTGAATGAATGAATGAATGAATGACATCAGTAGTTTTTCTTCATGACTTTTTATTTGCTAAAACAAAAGTGTATGTATCCCTTTATATACATATAGGAATATTGATGGAACTTGTGATTCTGTTGGCATATAGGCTCCAGGGGTACAGAACCTGCAGCCTCGAGGCCACATGTGGCCTTATTGGTCCTCATTGGACTTGGACAGAATCCAGACTTCACCGAACTTGTTATCAAAGGGCTGCACTTGAGGACCTAGAGAGCCACATGTGGCATTGAGGTTATAGGTTCCCCACCCCTGGTATAGGGAATTCCCAGATTAGGAAACTTATATTATCAATACAGGTCATTACCTTCTTTGCCACTTTCCTTTGAAAGAAATACAGTGTTGAGAAGTCAAGTGACTTGCCAAAGGTCACATATTCAATGTGTTTCAAAGGCAGGTTTTGAATCTGGGTCTTCCAGGTTTTAAGGCTAGCTCTCTATCCATTACCCCACATTTGCCTGGAGAACAGTGACTTTTTGTCCTGAAGACAGGAATTAAGTATAAGGTTTGTCAATTCTAGGGAACTGACTTATAGGAGTTTCAAGACAATGTGGGTACCCTGAGGTGCTAGCTAGCTTTTGGGGATATATCATAAAGTTAATGAGCAGATGCAAAGTCTCCCATGTATTTATCCCCAGATTCATACTAAGGAAGAGTTATTATGAGCCTGGTTAGAGGTACACAGCCTGGACTCTGGGGTAGGGAAGAGGTAGAAGGAATTTGCTTCTTCAGCTAGGAGTGAGGCCTGGAGACCTAATAGAGTAATGACATTTTCCCCAAAGAAAAAAACTTCCTTAGTGGCAGATGAGATCTTTAACAGATGGTAGTAGCAGCTTAGCAGAAGAAAAGATGATGCCAGTTTGGGAACTGGAGAGGAGTGGCAAATGTGAAGGTGAAATTAAATGGCAGCTCAGTGGAGAACAGCTGGAAGGCAGAGTAGAGTGGAAGCTGTAGGATGCTGAAGCAATGGCAAGGGGACCTTGGGAAACATGTGAAGGAGTTAATATGCAGCAAAATACAGCCAGCTGTTGGGAGGAGTTGTGCAAGGTGTTCCAGCTGAGACACTGTAATGCCAAGCAAGGAAGTATTTAATGCCTTGTATCAGCTATTTAATTATTTAGCACCTTGTTTCAGTTCAAGTTTCTTTTAAGTCTTGCCCATGATTATATCAAGTCTTGTTAAGAAACAGAACTTGTGAACCCCAGAACTTGTGAACCCCTGTTGCTAATGCAACAGGAAGGGGGAGGAACAGGGAGGAGCTAATATATAAGGAGAAGCCCAAGCTGGGAGAGAGCAGAACTGAGAAGAGAGCACTTGCAGTGGTAGAATTGAGAAGAACTCTTGTGGAGGCCAGGCACTCTGTCTGTTGTGTCCATGTTGATTTTGTTTGTGATATTTTGTACTAGAAGCCCTGAAAGAGGATTTTCTTATTGTCTGTTTAAAGAAATCCTGGAGGGGAGTTTTGGAGGTCCTGGGGACTTTACCTATGATTTGTGTTGACCTCTCGGATCTTGTATGTGGGTCTATGTTCATTTCACAGGCAGATAGTGAATTAATGATGGTGCTGGCAATGTGGACGGATGTTGCTGTGGTTTCGTTAAGCTTTGTCTTCACAGAAACAGAAACTGTGAAAGACTTGAGATGAACTGGACACTGTGAGCTTCAATATGGAATTGGACCAGGAACTGGACAAGGAGCCAGAGGAGGAGCAGAGAACTGCCTGCCTTGAATCCAGGTGATGGTTGGGTGGATTCAGGCAGAAGCTGGGACCATGTAAGAGAAACCATGGAATCTGAGAGCCAGCCTCAAGTCATATTGAAAAATACATCTCTGAATGACATACATACTAAATGGGATATCTCACCCTGCTGGAGAGTAGAGGGAAGGGGGATAAGAGTCGGGGATGATGGAGGGGAGGCCATTCTGGGGGGAAGGGAGGTTGGAAGTACCCACTATTGAAGAGGGACAGGATCAAAGTAGGGAATGGACCAGGTGGGGGGTGGGATGGGTGGGAGCAGCCTTGTATAATATATCTACTATGGTAATGTTTTGCATAGCTATACATGTACAACACATACTGAACTGCTTATCTTCCCAGAGGGAATGGGTGACAAGGGAGGAAGGGATTGGATCTGAAATTTGAAGTTTTAAAATTAAATGTTTCAAATATATATAAAGAAAAATACATCTCCTTGGGTACTTGATGCTGACTAAGAAGATTATGATTTACTGTGACATAGGATGGAGAACTTTGACCTTTGTACTTTGTGTCCATTAAGAAGGCTTGCTTCTTAAGGATGATTGAGTTAAGGACTTACTGAATGATTTACTTTGTGTCCCTTAAGGAGGATTGCTCCTTAAAGATGATTGCATTAAGGGCTTACTGAATGATATGTGGCCACTTTGGTGAAAACTATGTGGACTTAGTGATAACTTGTTATGTTATAACATTGTGAATGCTATACTTTGGTTTCTGTGTATGTTCTGTTTTAATTTACTGCTGAATAAATAGAGAGTTCACTATATTATGTAATCAGAACCTTAAAGCTGTTCACAGAAGCAGTTCTCTGGAAAACTACTTGGGTTTGGCTTTATAGACACAGAAGCCTGAATCACCTAGAAGTGTGAACTTTCTGGTCATTGTTCCTTTTTCTATGGATGTAGGAGTCTATGGAGGACTACTTGGGTAATGCAGTGGATAGGGCACTGGGCCAGGAATCAGGAAGATCTGAGTTTCAATCCAACCTCAGGCACTTCCTAGCTGTGTGACCCTAGGCAAGTCACTTAACCCTATTTATCTTGCTTCCAAATCTGTCAAATGAACTGGAGAAGGAAATGGCAAACCATACCAGTATCTTTGCCAAGAAAGTCACAAATGAGGTCACAAAGAGTCAGATATGGGGGATGGAGCCAAGATGGCAGAGTAGAAACAGCACTTCCAAGGTGCTCTCCCCCACATCACTTCAAAATCATGTAAAAGGGGGCTCTGAACAACTTCTGGAGCTCCAGCACCCACAGAACAACACAGAGAAGCTAACCTCCAGCTGAGGACAGCCCAGCAGCCCTGCAGGAAGCGGCCAGTGCAGCACTCTGGCACAGTACTCTGGGAGCCGAGCTCAGGCCTGCGTGAGATGTGGTTTTGGCCCCAGGGTGGCCAGGCAAGCAGTGGGCTGGAGGGACCCCAGAACACCAGCAGTTGTGGCGATTCCAGAATTATCAACACAGACATGCCTAGGACAAAGTGAGAGGTTACTGCCCTATGGACTTTGGGACCAATATTTGGGGAACGAGTCAGGCTTCTTCCCCTGGGGGCGAGAAGTGGCTGAGGGGACACAGTACAGATGCCATTTTGCAGCTTCAGTGGCAGCTTCAGCTCCTGGCTTGTGAACTGTAGGGGGATCCAGCAATCAGTCTTGGGGGGTAATTGCTCTTGCTTTAACTTCTCTGGATCTGGATTGTGGTCTGGGGTGCAGGTCTTGGGGTGGGTATCCAGCTTGCCAGAGTATGTGGAGGCTTCACAGAGGCCACCCAACTAATACCTCTGGAAGTTGTGAACAGCCCAACGTTTGAGACGGAAGCTCCCCTGTCTGGTAGCAGAGTCCTACTGTGGCAACAAGCCCACAAGTCAAGTAATTAAGTGGCAACATGCCTAGGCAAAGGAAACAAAATAAACAGAAAAATGCAACATTACACTCTTATTTTGGGGGCAAAGAGGATCGAAGCATGGAATAGCAGGAGGACTGTGAGGTCAGAAATCCTGCACCAAAAGCCCCAAATGAAAATATGAACAGGTTACAGGCCATAGAGGACCTTTGAAGGACTTTAAAAACCAAATAAGAGAGTGGATGGAAAATTGGGAAGAGAAATGAGAAGGATGCAGGAAAAGCATGAAATGAGAGTCAACAGCCTGAATGAGGAAAATAACACCTTAAAAAATAGACTAACTCAAATGGCAAAGGAGGCTCAAAAGGGCAATGAGGAGAAGAATGCCTTAAAAAGCCAAATTCGCCAGATGGAAAAAGAACCTCAAAAGCTCACTGAGGAGATTCATTCCTTCAGAGTTAGACTGGAGCAAATGGAAGCTAATGACTTTATGAGAAATCAAGATGCTGTTAAACAGATCCAAACAAATAAAAGAATAGAAGGCAATGTGAAATATCTCATGGGAAAAACCACTGACCTGGAAAATAGATCCAGGAGAGATCATTTAAAAATTATTGGACTACCTGAAAGCCATGATCAAAGAAAGAACATAGAAATCACCTTTCAAGAAATTCTCAAGGAAAATTGCCTGATGTTTTAGACACAGAGGGGGAAATAGAGGTTGAAAGAATCCAGAAATCACCTCCTGAAAAAGATCCCAAAAAGAAAACTCCTAGGAATATTATAGCCAGGTTCCAGGACTCCCAGATCAAGGAGAAAATACTACAAGCAGCCAGAAAGAAACAATTTCAATATTGTGGAAACACAATCAGAATAGCACAGGACCTGGCAGCTCCTACACTGAGGGATCGAAGGGCATGGAATATGATATTCCAGAGGGCAAAAGAACTGGGAATGAACCCAAGGGTCACCTACCCAGCAAAACTGAGTATCTTGTTTCAGGGGAAAATATGGTCATTCAGTGGAATAGAGGACTTTCAAGCATTCTTGATGAAAAAACCAGAGTTGAATAGAAAATTTGACATTCAGACACAAGAAGCAAGAGATGCTTGAGAAGGTAATCAGGGAAAAGAAATCAAAAGGAACTTATCAAAGTTGACCTATTTACATTCCTACATGGAAAAACAATAATTGTGATTGATGAAACCTTTCTCATTATGAAAATAATTGAAGAAGGGTATATGGGCATACGAATACATATGTCAATGTGTGTATATATGTTTACAGGTATACATGGATAGACGGCACAGTTTGAATTTGTTGGGAAGGGATGATACTTAAGGGGTGAAGTTAAGAGGTGAGAGAGGAAAGTGGCAAGAGGAGATGGGGAGAGACAGGGTAGGGTAAACTATCTCATGTTGAAGAAGCAAGGGGAAGTGGATGCAGGGGAGGGGAAGAACAGGAAGGCAAAAAGGCAAAACCATATTCTCATTTAATTTGGCTCAGGGAGAGAATGACATACATACTAAATGGGATATCTCACCCTGCAGGAGAGTAAGGGGCTGGGGGATGAGAGGGGGGGATGATGGAAGGGAGGGCATTTGGGGTGGGGGGAGAGGTTGGAAGTACCCACTACCAAAGAGGGACAGGATCAAAGTAGGGAATGGACCAGGTGGGGGGGTGGGATGGGGGGTGGGATGGGGGGTGGGGAATATAAGCAGTCTTTTACAATATATCTACTATGGTAATGTTTTGCATAGCTATACATGTACAACACATACTGAATTGCTTATCTTCCCAGAGGGAGTGGGTGACAAGGGAGGAAGGGAATGGATCTGAAATTTGAAGTTTTAAAATTAAATGTTTCAAATATATATAAATACTATTATTACTACTATTTTGCATGTAATTGGGAGATAAGATGTGCAAGCATTGAGGCACAGGGATTCACCTTGCCCTAATGGCAAAGTCGAAGGGGGTCTGGGAGAAGTTATGGGAGAGAGCAGATTGGAGGAAGCGGTATCTTGTGGGACTGCTATTCTGGGATGGTGGGTAGGGGGAAAATGGGGGGAAAATTGTAATTCAAAATCTGGCTGAAATGAATGATGTAAACCAGAAGTTAATAAAGCATTTGTTAAAACAAACAAAAAAAAAAGAGTCGGATGTGATTGAATGACTGAACAACACTTTGTTAAGTACTTATTTAAGGAGTTTCTGGAGACTGTATTCCTTTCTGTATGACTGAACTGAGAATGAGTCTACTATGTGATTTTCCCCTGTTATTTACTTTGCTGTTCTGTTCTAAGTAAAAAAAAAAAGTGTTATTTTATCTATTGTTTCTGTCTAGTCTTTTGGTAGCGTATATACTATATATGGTATTGAGCACCATTTACATATTTATTACTACCTTAAGCCCATCACACTGAATCTTTGACAGTAAAGAGTTCCAAAGTCAAATGGGACCTATATTACATTTGTAATGTATAAGACCATCTGGAATATTTGTATTTATGAATTTATGGAATGTGCTGTATTGAGTTGAAGCTATCTACATTAACTATGTACATTGGAGAATATGTTTTGTGTGTGCATGTGTGTATATGTGTGTGTGTGTGTGTGTGTGTGCATGTGTGCACATATACCTGTGTGAATGTATGGGGGAGCAATGAGTCTATATTGTTGGCTTTCGAAGTTAAATATCTTACCTAGCATCACATATCCAGTATATTTCAGAAGCAGGACTTAAACTTGAGTCTTCTTGCTTTCAAGGTGAGCTCTTGCCCTTCTGAGCACAAGCTTTTTAGTAATTAGATGGCCATTCAGATGTCACTTCAGCAAGGTATGCAATATCATTTTGATTCAATTACACACTGGTTCCTTAAATCATAGATTATATAGATTGTTTATAGATTATTTGAAGTAGCCTCAAAAAATTATAATGCTTAAATTGCTAATGCTAGTAGCATTGAAGATCTTTTTCTTCCTTTTTAAAGTCCAGGTTGTAATTTGGCAATCGCTTTATTTCTAATGATTCAATTCAGCTATTCAACAAGCATTTATTATCTGGCTGTTATGTACCAGGAACTGTTCTAAACATTGGCCCTTGACTTGGACTATTAATTTTTTTGAAGGGTTTTGAAAGAATTCTTATTGATTGAAATGGTGAAGATATTGAAGAGACTTCTATAGTATGCTGTGGATCCTTCTTGAAAATGAGGTAATGGCCATACCATGAGTTACCTAAAACTGAGGTTATCCCTGATCCCCAATGTAGGTATTGTAGTGGGACTTATTGGGAAATTTATTAATACCCCCTCCCTATACTTCTTAAGAAAATAATTTATATTGTTTTGTGTTTTTATTATTTTAATTAAGTTCTTCCTCTAGTTGTTAGGTTTGTTTTAAGGTTATTTTAGTTCTGGAGTATCCCTCTAGAAAATTTTTGGGACCTTGACACCAAGGGATGTGTTAGGAACTTGGTTGTCACGACCTGACCGTAGAGGGTATATGACCATAATCGAAATCTCTTCTTCCATGACCTTTACCCTTTGCCCACCCCTGCACTACACTTTGCATATAAAGTGGTGATTTGCAGAGTTAGGACTGGCTGGTTCTTTAAAGGAGTGAGTAAGACATTTGGATGTATGGTTGGCTAAGGTAAGAGCTTCAGTGGTGGAGTAGGGTCAGAGATTATTTCTGAGCTACAACTGCTTGTAAATTATAGTCCTGATTTTCTTGGCTGGGTAATTATGGAAGGGAATAGCATTGCATATCCTTTTAACTTTGAAGTATGTGGGGGTTTTATTGTCTAATTAGTAAAGTTGACTTAAATTGGATTTTATAGTTCATGAGAACTTAATACATTTTAAATTTTGCTCCCAAATGATTGGACTAGGCTAATTGAGACTTAGCCTAAAATTTGAGCTAACCTGTCCTATCAAAAGGGAATCAATAGGTAATGCTACAGTGTTTTTATGTGGGGCAGGGGGCAGGGAAGAAATCTCTTTTCATCCGGAGAAGAAAACTTTGATTACTGACTAGAAAACACCATTGAGGTTAGGCATGAGTGTTAAAGTATTTAGGTAGAAAAATGTAGTACTAATGCGTGGTGTGGCTGGACTGAGTGTATTTCTCTTGTCAGAACACTCAAAGCTTACAGATGGCTGATAGCCAATTTCACTGAAAATGCACATGGTAGTTATGTGACATTCATGGATAGGATCCTTCAATAGGAGAGAGAAAAGGCCTCAAGACTCTGTACTAAGTTTGGAGGGCCTATTTCAGAGAGTGACTATAAAAAAAGTACTACTTGTGAAGAACATGAACCACATTAGGACTTAGCCAAGTGATAAGACATCTGGTACATGATCAAATGGTGTGAGTACCATTATTGGGGTGTATGAGTATGTGTTTATGTCAAATAAAGTATCTCAATTACATGAGTTGTTAGAAATATGGAGATGACAGTAAGCAACTGAGAGAATAGGCAAAATCAATAAAAGTGGCTTCATGTGGCATCAAGATGTTGCCTCAGTTATGAGCCTCCAGCTGAACAAGGACACAGAGAAGCTTGACTCTGGAGACTCTGAAGTGCCTGGGGAATGGAAGGATTTTCCGGGAAAGAAGCTTTGCTAAAAGAGCCAGTGTGTATGAGTGGAATATAGGGTGTGCCCAGTGAGCAAAGCAAACTGTGAGACACAATGACTCCTAACCTTTTCAAGAGTTTTCTTGGTAATTTGCCTTCTCAGAGATAGGAAACTTCAGAAATACCTAAAAAAACCTGTTGTTAATCATTTCTTTCAGTTGTGTCTGACTACTCCATTCGGGGTTGTCTTGGCAAAGATACTAGAATGGTTTGCCATTTCCTTCTATAGCTCGTTCTATAGATGAAGAACTGAGGTAAACAGGGTTAAGTGACTTGCCCAGGGTCACACAACTAATGGATGTGTGAAACCAGATTTGAACTCAAGAAGATGAGTCTTCTTGATTTCAGGTCAAGTACAGTATCCACTGTGCCACCTAGCTGCCTGAAAAACCTGTTAGTCAATGACAACTACAGAGTTATACGTTTAAACCATAGGTGTGATATGGAAGGGGTCCGAGAAGATTGGAGTCTGTGGGGATGATCAGACTGAATCAAAGAACTAAGAAGGATCAGTATAGCATATTCAAAGCTCTAGAACCCTAGGTGTCTTCTGGATACCTAAAGGCTTTCAGTGCTGGACACAATCAGCGGCTGCTATGAGATTGTCCTGGTGGGAGAAATTAAGGACAACATATCCTTCTGTCCAGTGGAACCCTGCCAATTCAAGGCACATGCTTAAAGGAATTTCTGCCTCCCCAGCTACTCTTGAGCAGGTCATAGAAAAGTGGTCGGTGAAATTAGCTACTTAAAGGTGCTGTCATTATCTATCTATCATCTATCTATGTATCTATGTATCTATGTATCTATGTATCTATCTATCTATCTATCTATCTATCTATCTATCTATTGATGTCTACAGATGTTAATAGAGAGATTTTATATATAGATATATAATATACTTGTACATTTATACATCTATATATACGATTTCATTATTTTTGGAAATCTACGGAAGAGCATGAGGGAAGGCTATTGAGAATATTAGTTAGGAGTTTTTGGTCTAAAGGTGTTAATGAACAAGTGTCATTTCTTCAGAACCCATCCCAAGTATTTGAGTCAATATGGTATATATTGAGTCAGTATATATTTGAGTCAGCAGTGGACAGAGTACTGGCTCTGGAGTCAGTGGACCTACTTTTATTCCTACCTCTGATAGGTATTACCTGTGTGATCTTTACCCCCTGAGTTTCAGTTTCCTTGTGTTTAAAATGAAGGGATTGGCCTAGATGACCTCTGAGGTCCTTCTGAGGGCCATGATCCTATTTCATTGGGGAGTGAGAGTGAGTACTGACACCAAGAAGGAAGTATGTGCTTCTTATTTGGCCATGTCTGAGTAATACCCAAAGCTCTTTGCTATTTTTCCTTAAATAACTGAGCCATTCATATAGCAGAAATTTAGGAAGAACTGGAATGGACCTTACAGGTCATCTAGTACATCCTCCTCCTTTTTAATGGATGATGAAACTGAATCCCAGAGAAGTTGTAATTTGCTTAAGGTAACATAAATAGTAATTGGCATAAGTAATAAACAGAATTTTAACATCTCAGATTTTTTTTGGAGGGGGGAAGGCAAGGCAATTGGGCTTAAGTAACTTGCCCAAGGTCACACAATTAGTGAGTGTCAAGTGTCTGAGGCTGAATTTGAACTCAGGTCCTCCTGACTCCAGGGCCAGTGCTCTATTTACTGTGCCAGCTAGCTGCTCCTAGCTCAGATTTTAAAAAATACGGCCCTTTCCCACTGTTCCATGCTATACAAATAATCCTTCCATTTTACCTTTGCCAATAATAGAAATTGCTGTAATGACTTATTTTAAAACCATGATCTTTGAATATGTTCCATATTAATGAAACAATGTGGTATAGTGGAAAGAGCAATGGTCTTTTAAAATTAGGCAAGATCTGTGTTCAAGCCATGCCCAATAGCTCTGTCCCAGCTGGCAAGCCAGGAGAGCGGGATTACCTGAGGCAATTGGGTAGTAGAGTGTGTTGAACTTGAAGAAATCTGATTTCAGACATTTACTAGCTATGCAACCCTGGGTGAGCCACTTTCAGCCTCAGTTTCCTCCTCTGTAAAATTAGAATAATAATAGCTCCTCTTTAGAGCTGTTGTGAGGGTAAAATGAGTTAATATTTGTAACATGTTTTGCAACTCACAGAACACTATATAAATACCAGCTATTAATAATAATCATGATAATAACAAATTTTCCTCTTCCAATCTCTCTGAGCTGCAGCTTCTGCATCTATAAAACTGGGATAATACTTCAGATAGTTGTAGTGATAGTTATAGGGAGAATATGTATGGAAATTGCTTTACAAACCTAAAAGTCATGTATTAGATATCATGTCTGTCAAACAAAAGGTTAATGATGTCATCTCCAATAAAACTCTCATTTTTCATCACTCTCTATAGGTTATAGCTTCTATGCTCTTTTATCCATATGCATGTATGTCTCCAATCTGTCATGCTCGAAATAACTATTATGTAATCGGTGTCTTTATTATATCCTAAACACAATCCAAAATGAAATTCTCCTTCTCCGGGGCACACCCAATGGTATGTTCCATCTGTACAATGAAATGCAGATTTCCCATTAAGAGGCAAATCTAGCATGTCAAAAGATTGACTAGGATTGGATTTTTAAAAAAATAATTCCAGCTGGTTAAATTTAGGACATGGAAAAAATAAAGTATCCACTCCTCTAAGGATACTATTTGGCTAAGAAGCAAGAACCATTTTGGTTTAGATCAAATTTGCGATCCATTTGATTGCAAATTAGTTACATTTTCCTTAACTGGAGGCACTGAGTCTTTTGTTCCTCTAAGACCAGCAAATAAATCCTCAAAGCACCTGACCTGGATAGTATTGCCTCTGCCTTAAGTTATCTATTTCAGTGGTATCATTGATATTTAAGAGTCTTGTACTTAACTGGAGCCTGTTCCAGCCAGTTCAAAATGTTGATACTTACCTAAACTGTTTCCTGTACTCTCTTTTCATTAGCCTGGCCTTTCCTGATCCTTTATTTTGCAAAAGAGAGAAGCTTCTATGTCCTTTGGTCAGTTCAGGAATTTTTTAAACTTAGAACTGTCCTTCCTTTGACCTTCAAGCTTTTGGGCTGTGCCTCTCACAAACCTCCTACATGAACTTTTTCACAGTCAAATTTCTCCTGGACTCTTAGCATCTGGGCTTTCCCTGCCTCCATTCTGCACAAAACCTCACTTGTCAAACCTTGTCAAACCTTGCCAAAACTTATCAAAACCTCACTTGTCAAACCCTGATCCCAAGGTCAGAGAAGGTTTGAACCAGTTGGAATTGGAGTTGTGGTTTCTCTGGAAACACCACCTTGCTGTACCTGTAGTCCCTTTTTTTGATCAGATGTCACCACTCTTTGAGTCTCCCCAGTCTTTTCCATGAACTTTTGGCTATTTTGCAAAACAGCTTGTACAACAGCTTCGAGAGGCTGTACCTTCCATGAAACTCTGGTATAGCTGAAGTCTATTTTTTTCCTTAATAGTATTTTATTTTTTCCAATTATACATAAAGATAGTTTTCAACATTTATTTTTGTAAAATTTGAGCTCCAAATTTTTCTCCCCTCTTCCTCCCCTTCCCCCTTCCCAAGATAGCAAGCAATCTGATATAGGTTATACATGTATGATCATGTCATACATCTTTCCACATTAGTCTTGTTGTGAAAGAAGAATCAGAACAACAACAACAACAAAAAAAAAACCACGAGAAAGAAAGAACAAAAAAAGTGAAAAAAGTTATGTTTCGATATGCACTTAGACTACATAGTTCTTTCTTTGGATGTAGTTAACATTTTTCATCATGAGACTTTTGGAATTGTCTTGGATCATTGTATTGCAGAGAAGAGCTAAGTCTATCATAGTTAATCATCCCACAATATTTCTATTGTTGTGTACAATGTCCTCTTCATTCTACTCACTTCACTCAGTATCAGAAGTCTTTCCAGGTTTTTCTGAAATCAGCCTGCTCATCATTTCTTATTGCACAATAATATTCCATTACATTCATATATCACAACTTCCTTAATCCATTTCTCCAGTTGATGGGCATCCCTTCAATTTCCAATTCTTTGCCAGTTCAAAAACAGCTGCTATAAATATTTTTGTATTTGTGTGTCCTTTTCCTTTTTTTATGATCTTTTTGGGCTACAGACGTAGTAGGGGTATTGCTCTATCAAAGAATATGTATAATTTGGTTGCCCTTTGGGCATAGTTCCAAACTGCTCTCTAGAATGGTTGGATCCATTCACAACTCTACCAACAGTACATTAGTGTCTTAATTTTCCTTAATCCTCTCCAACATTAACATTTTCCTTTTTTGTCATATTAGCCAATCTGATAGATGTGAGGTGCTACCTCAGAGTTGTTTTAATTTGTGTTCTCTAATTAAAAGTGATTTAGATCATTTCTTCATATGCCTATAGATAGCTTTGATTTCTTCCTCTGAAAAATGCCTGTTCATATCCTTTGAGCATTTATCAACTGGGAAATAACTTGTATTCTTATAAATTTGACTCAGTTCTCTATATATTTGAGAAATGAGGCCTTTATCAGAGACACTTACCATAGAGTGTTTCCCAGCTTTCTGTTTTCCTTCTAATCTTGGTTGCATTGGTTTCGTTTGTGTAGTGTTGAAATGTATTTAAATCCTGCCCTTCCTGGGCATTCCAGTACTTCAGTGCTGTATGGTATCATGAATTGCAATTCCCTTGCCTCAACTAAAGACCTTTGTTGTTCCTTTGGTAGTACTCTTTATTTCAGCTTGACACCTGTAGAATTGCCTTGTCTGTCTTCTACTTAGACTGTTTCTGCAGTATTTCTTTTAGTATTTCCTTATCCAACTAAATATTACAGTCTACAAATGCTCATGCGATTATTTATTTAGAGCTGGAAGTGACCAAGTTTAACCATCTGTTGAGAGCCGGGGGGCTCTCAACAACGGCTTCCCAGAGTCTCATCTGGTAAAATCACACAACACTTCTCAAAGGGAGCCCCCCGGCTTTGAAAACCCAGATGTTGATGCTTCCCTCTCTGGTAACTGTGATTTGGTATTGATATAATGGTTGGACAGTTTGGAAGCCTGTCAATTTGATCTGTAAGTTCTGTAACTCTGAAGTTCAGGGTGCTGACCTTTTCCCCCTGAACTAAGTAATATATGTTTGTTTGATTAAAGTAAGCTTGTTAACCCATTTTGAGTTGCTTTCCTTTTGAAAAGCAGATCTAAGAACCTGTGTTGGCAGCTACCCTGGGGGTGCTGGGGTGCTTGCTGCTACACCATCTTATTTAGAAAACAAGAAACTGACCCTCAGAGAAATTAAGTGACTTGCCAGGGTCATGCAGATATTAAGAGGGTAAAGATGGGATTTAAACCTTGACCTTTTGAGTACAAATCTAGCCTTCTTTCTATTGTACTAGGCTTCCTGTCCACTGACACTTTTTTCCTTATATACAAAAACCATAAGGATCAATACAGACCACTAAAGATTCCTTCCAGCTTTCAATCTATGAACCTGTGATTATGTAGTGAAGGATATGGCAGTGTAGTATGTATGCAGGGTGAGATCAGGAGGTAGAATAGTATGCTAAAAAGAACTCTGGTTTGAGAATCAGAGAATTAAGGTTCAAATCCCAGACTATTACTTACTATCTTTGTGACCCTGAGCAAATCACAATAACAACATTGGAAAAACTAAAATCTGTAAAAACTAAGATCAGTATGATGATAATTCATGATTCCAGAGGATTTGTAATGAAACATGCTACTCATGAAAAAAAGATGATGGGTTTAGGATACAGAATGAGCCATAAAGACCTTTGAATATGGCCAGTGACAGAATTGTTTTGATTGACTACACACACACACACACACACACACACACACACACACACATTTGTTATGAGAAATTTGTTTTTTTTTTTTCCAGTGGGGGGAGTGGGAAGCAGGGAAACTAAGTTTCTGTTACTTAAATAAGCGAGAAAGAAGCAAGGAGGTGCTACAGATGTGAAATATTGCAAATAATTTTAGATGAGGTCACTGTATCATTATTTTTCTTAAATGTTTTATTTTGCTACAAGAGACCTCTCACAAAGAGGAGTAATCTATAAATGTTTGTAATGTAAAAACAAGACACATCATTAAATAAGTGGTAATTTTTTAAAAAAGATCCTACTGGAAGAAAAGTTCTCTTAGCTCCAATCAACAATTTACTGCCAAGTATATCAGTATATATATTCCTCATCTGCATCTGTATATGAAGAAATTGGGCTAGATGAACTCTAAGAGTCCTTCTATCTATAAGCCTATGGTCTACAGATAATTGAAAATAAATAGATATCATACTTTTATTTAAAAAATAACTTCTCTGAGCCTCAGTTTCATTATTTGTATTATAGACTCAATGGTCTCTAAGGTCCTCTTGTAACCCTCTATTTATATTCCTGTGATCAAGGATGAGGAGCCTGGATGCAGGAGGTGGAAGCAAGGCTTGAAATTAGATGAAATATCAGGGAAAAAGAGCAAGTTCATGACATGAGTGAAAACCAAACAGGCAAGCCAAGTAGAGTCAAGTTTGGGACAAAGAGTAGATGAAAAGTCAAATAAACAAAGATGAACTAATTCACAGATGCCAGAGAATAATGGAAGGTTCAAAGATCAGTAAAGAAACAGGAGATTGGAAAGGACAGATAAAAAATATTTACCAGGGTCTCTGAGTCTAGTGCCCCTGCCTTGGCTTGATGGGTATTAATAATGGTGAGAAAGAAGTTTGAGGCTATGCTTCTGACTGCAAACAATATTTGGGTTCCTCTCTAGGCTCCTCATTCTGGCCCCCATAAAATAACCTGATATCAAGGAAGCCTATTGGGAAAAGAATAAAGGCTCTTTTAATCCAGACACATTGACCTTGACCAGGATAGAGGGTGTTGCGTACAAAGATTTGAACCATTGTAACTTAGAACACAGCAGAAAGAGTCAGGTTCTTATTCTAACAACAACGGTTATGGACCTCTTCTGGCTGGAAGTTATACAAGATGGAGAGAGTTCTACTGGATTGCTCCTTTAATCTTAAACATTATAGAAGCCTCAGAGACTTAAAATTTACATGCCATCTCTCTGTTTCCAAGACACCTGTGATTAGAGAAGACTTCTTGACCAGTTTTTTAAACTGAGCTCCTTAGGACCTAGCTTATTAAAGGTGGCCAAAAATCAGGTATTTAAACACTGAAAAACCTAAGCAAGTAGTTAAAATCAGGAGATCTGTAGGAAATGAAAAAAAGAAATCAGCTGAAGAAGAGCAATAAAGGACTAATAATTTCATTTCATTCAATAAGCACTTATGAGCACTTGCTATATGACAGACTTTTTTTTCCAAATCAGGGGTTCCCATTTAGTGGTTTGTGAACTCTTTGGGTTTCTGACAATGGTTCAAGATGTTCACATTAAAAATTCTTTAATGTGCAGTAAATAGTAAATAATTCCCCAATTATATTGAAAATATATTTTTCCTCTGTGATGATAATCATGCATGTATTTGAAACATTATAGTGCTGTATTTCTATAGTGCTACAAAACCATAATGACTGTACACACAACAATTTTGGTGTTTGTTCAATGATTGCATCAAACTCTGATCATGTCTAACTAAGCCCAATGTATTTTTGCAATTTCTCAACCTGTCATCAAATTGTTTTCAAATCTCCAGAAGAGTTCAATATTTGAGTGCAAACTGATACCCACTAGATGGTCAGATGCATGTGGATACCCTTATTTGCATTTTGTGTACTGCAACAAAATGGTTTCCTTACTGTCTTCCTCTGATATCCTGTAATTGTACTTCATTGACTACATAATCACATGACCAAGATGTTATGAAAGTTTGCATTCTTACAGTATGAATTTAAGGCTGTTTGAAAACCTTGATCATTGGGCATATACGTTATAAGCCATCATTAAATCATCATGGACCATCACAAATTCTCTGCAGAAACCTTATATTGCTTCTTACTGCAATATTAAGTATTAAGATCATTTTTTTATTTAAACTTATCCTCAACTTGTTACTTTTCTATCAGAAAAATTTTCAAATAAACTAGTTGACTACAATTGTCAGTGATCCAGTCAAGTTTCTGTGAGAATGTGGGTGTGACAATGAAAAAAAATCATATTTAAAGGGATTTTTTCCTTAGAAGAGTTAGTTTCCATATAAACATTGTTAAAAATAAAGATATATATGCATTTATCATTTATATCATATATATATATATATATATATATACACACACACACACACACACACACACACACATATACACTTGGCACTCCCTGTATTACTTATCTAAAACTGAGCTTAGGCCATGTTTTGGGACTTATTGATTGAACTCTGTTCCTGTGAGCTATTAGGCCAATTCAGACTAGCTGTAGTACTCCATCATTCAGTTCCAAAGAACTCACAACTAGAAACATTCTCCTCCTTTGTCTAGAAAGCTCAATTCATTGATTTGAAGGGAAGAATCAATTGATCACATGACTGCCTGCTTGTGAAAGGATTAGCAAATGGAATTTAAAAGATCCTTTAATTCCTAAATTTGCACCTTCATATGCAGTCATTTTCAAAAGCAAACAATCCTAACATTACCTTATTGTAGGAATGACAAGAAAGGGTCAGGCCCAAAGTCCTATAGCAAGTTAGTGTCAGTACCAGAGTCTTGTGTTCTTTCCATTATATAACACTGTCCCAAAGTGGGTTACCAATTTTCAAAGGATCAGAATGTAATAAAATACAATAAAGCTATAAGGAAATAATTTAATCTTTCTTTGATAGTTCAGAAGGGAATCAAGATCTTACAAGATCAAAGTCATCATCTTACAATAATTTTGAACATTAATAATGATAATTCACATTTACTTAAGGGCATACACGTTTTTAATATGTTTTAAGGTTATGAATCGATTAGTTAATTAGTTATTCAGATCATAGAATTTAGAGCTAGAAGGGGACTTTAGATCTCTCATTTTGTAGGATACTGTTATTTTACAGAGGAGGAAATTGAGTTGCTGAAATGTGAATGTGATGGTTAACAGAAAAGTCTTATTGATAAATGATGCATGTTAATCAGATTTTTCCCCCTATGCAAGCCTGTGTAACTGCAACCTGAGGCAGATGCCGGTGAAATATTCTTTAAAACACTACATCCCAGGCTTAGTGGACATATCCCAGTCATTGACCTCCAACATAAAATTTAGCTTTAAAGTCACTGGCACATAAGAGAATAGAACTCTGTCAAAAATATGCTGAAAAGAACAGATTGCAAACTTGTTGGGGTGGGGGTAGAGGGAAGGAGACTAAAAAATTGTCCTGTTAGCATCAAACCATAAAGACGGATTCAGATCTGAGGTCTCCTCTGAAAATCCCTGACTAGAATTCTAGTTCCCAGAACTTCTATATGAATCATCTATTAAGAACTTAAGAGTGAGAAATTTACCTTTTTATGTATCTCCAAGTGCTTAACACTGTGTCTGACATATAGTATTTCCTTTAAATGCTAGTTGACTGACTGACTGGTACCAATATGGGGCAGGGGTAGCACCAAGAAATCCTGTAGTAACTAGTGGCCCCTTGAAGAAGGCATGGCTTTTCTGGGGCTAGTGGGTTGGAGTTAGGGAGCCTTGGCAGCTTGAACTAAGAATTGAAATTTATACCACTGACCCTCTATGTTTTCTCATGATGCAAGAATAGGATCTCTTTTTGGAAACCCATGTCCCTGAAAGGTGGAGATGGAAAAAAAAAAGGAAATGTGTCATATTGCTGAAACTACTGTGGGCCCTAATGACTTTTTCTTCATTTTTACCCTCTGGTCTCAAACTCTGTCTTGCCTGTGGCTGCAATAAAGGTTGCTATAAGGCCTTTGTAAAATTGATTAGTACCCACAAGAAAACTTGAGCCCCATTTCTCATTCCTATAGGACATGTTTCTTCCTTTTTTTTCTATCTTTATTCTGTGCTGTAAGAAAGGGACCCAGATCACTAGGCCAAATTGGGTAAGCTCAGCTCTGGAAAGAAAGAAAGAAGGATGAGTTTGTATTTAAAAGGCAGTATGCCACCTATTTAGAAGCAACCTGATTTCAGGAAACTCGGCAATCTCCTGAAAGTTTTACTAAAACGAACCATCTCTCTTTCAGGGTCACTTGCTTGTATTAATAGAATTCCATCTGCAGAATGTGGCAGTCGCTGTTCTTGTCCCTCCGCCTGTTACCAGATGGATACTTGGTCAATGTGGGATGCTGTCTTTCACGCAGATGTTAACATATATAAAAAGACAACGTATTGGTGGAAATCATAATACATGGAGATTAGGACCATTCTAAAACAGATTTGCTTCTGTGCATCTGACACAGAAAGTGTTTACACCAATTCACAGGAGCTGCCTAAAATATACTAGATACATGCTGAAGATAATCATTTACACTACTTACTAAAAAAATTATGCTGTCTTGGAAGTTGTAAGTCCAAACATTTCCCAACTCACACACACCTTTCTTTTCCTACTTCCCATCCCTCCTAACACTGCTGACCTTTTTTTTTTAAAGTCTTTATTTATGAGGGTTAAAGGTTAAAATAAACAAAATCAACATTTTTTTATGATTACCTGGGCTTAATTATTAGGAGCTTAGGGAAGTAGGTGAGAGGTCAAATACCATATGGAGAGATACAAAGACAAATCTGAGAAGACTAGAAATTCAACAAGCTTGAAAATGAAGCTACTACATTATCTTTCTTCCTGTAGTCTTCTCCAAGAGCTAATGGTCTTGTAAATAGTCTAAAGCATTCACTATTTTCTTCTTCACAATTGGCAGGTATCTTCAAAACTAATTAATAGTCCTTAATGAGTGTTTCATCTTACCATTGAGCACTAGTTTTCCAATGACTGACTATCCATTGTGGCCAGTCATCCCAATACACAATATACAGTGGTTTCTACATCCAAGTTTACATAATTTCTTAATAGGGTCTCTACTGAATAAACTGCTGTATGTTCCCTAAAAAAAGAGTAATGCAGCCTTTACTCACATAAGATCAATGCAACCTAGAACCACAACTAAACTAGATTCCTGAAATGCCAGTGCAGGTAACTTTACCCAAACTATAAATATTCTTCCGAGGCAACCCCACTTCCCACATACAGCCAATGGGTTTTATCACTTTAGGATTTTCTCAGACTTAGATTCAAATTATGGTGACTTTGGAATAGTAATTTACCTCTCAGATCATTTGTTCCCATCTGGTTTGAAAGCTGAGAATTTCTAAAGTTAATTTAGGACAATGTTATTCAGTTGCTTAGAATGCTAACAGACCCAGACAAGGAACAGCACTGAAACAGAAACATTTAATTCAAGACAGAATGAAAACTAAAGTCATCTTCCTAAATGATTTCAATATCTTTTCACTTCTTTTTCCATATTCCCAGTATAGTTATAAAGCTAACAGCTCCAAGACTACTGTTTTTTTACAAAAAGGTATAAGAAAGGTCTCTCTGCAACTGAAATGAATGGGTTGAAGTCTTGAATGGAGACTGTCTTGGTGCTTCTACTTGAAAACATTCCTTCCCTTTCAATTGTTAATGTTATGTCCAACTTATTTGCCTTAGGTAATATTTATTGCTCTCCATCACATTTTCCTCTATTCTTTTATTCCTTCTCTCTTTCCTGTCCAATTACAAACCAGAAGATAAGTCGATTATTCCTCCATCTTTCTAGCAGAAATGGAAAAATCCCTATCGCTGTTGAACAATTCACTGAAAAGAACAGGGAGAATGACTGTCCTTAGCCGCCAAAGGGGAAAAAACCCTTCAGTTCCTTCTCATGCAGTGAATATCTCTTTCTGGTTGGCAATGGTAGTCAGGGAAAGACTTGCCCACAGGCCTCCTCTAAGCTCTGAGGAGCTGCTGGCTGTAATTATGCTAAAAAGAAAAGAAGTAGTTACAAATCTTCCTTCAGAAACAGAATATGTTGGAAAGTTTCATTGCTCATGCCAATTACATCCAAAATATCCCTTAGGGCAGTTCTAAACCTTAATGAGGGGATGAGAAATTGTGTTAAGCAAATGTTGACAAAGGAGGCAAAAGTAGGAGTGGAAGCAAGACAATATGGCAGCTAGGAGTGCTCATTCAAATCTTTCACTGCATTGAGAGGCAGAGCATCTAGGAATAAGGATATGAAAGGACTCCTACAGTATGACTTGGTCCAATTGCATATGGAGCACTATGTTTAGTTTGGGAGCATTGTATTCTAGCAAAGACATCTATAAACTGGAGAACATACTGAGGACGGTACCAGGGTAGTAAAGAGCCTCACATTCATGCCGTATAAGTATGTGCTGAAAGAGCTTGGGGAAGTTTAGTTTGCGAAAAGGAAGAATTAGGTGAGACATGATGATTGACTTCAAATATTTAAAAGACTATGATGTGGAGGAGGAATTTGAGGGGTTCTGCATTATCCCAAAGGGTAGAAGAGGGAAGAGTTAAGTAGAAATTGTAAAATGGAAAATTTAGGTTTGATATCAAGAAAAATTTCCTAATACTTACAGCTGTCCCTCTGAAGGCTGCGGGTTGAACTTATATACTTAAAAAGAAAAGCTAGCTGTACATAACAGACATGCAGTTTTTCACATAACCACCATTTTCTTTTTTAAAGTAAGTTTTTATTAAAGTCTTCTGGGTTTTTTTTTATATATCATCAGAGTTGTCCTCAGTATTTCTCCACTCCCCTTTCCAGAGATCCATGTCATATAACAAATTGTACTTTTTAAAGTTACTAAGAGAAAAAGAAGAGGGAAAATCAGCACCCCTGGTCAATACATTAAACTAAATTCAAAAATATGTGCAATGTATTTAATACCTGCAAACCTCTCACCTCCACAAAGGGTTGGGGTGGGGGTGCCCTTTCCTTTCTCTTCATTTCAGTCATATTTGATGCTTATAATTTTGTTACATTCATTTTATTGGATTTTTAAAAATTCTTTCCATTTACATTGTTGTAGTCATCGAATATGTTGTTTTCTTTGCTCTTCTTCTTTCACTCTGCATTGGTTCATGTATATCTTTCCATGCTTTTCTATATTTATAACTTATGTAATTTCTCACAGCACAATAAATATTCCATTACCAGAATTTTTTTACTCATTCCTCGGTCAACAGGTATCTATTTTATTTCCAATTCTTTGCTATCACAAGAAAAAAAAAATACTGCTATAAATAGTTTGGTGAATATGTGGACTTTCTTCTTATCAATGTCTTCCATGGGGGATTTGCATAATTCCAAATTGTTTTCCAAAATGTTCATACCATTTTATAGCTCCACCAACAAGGTATAAATGTGCCTATCCTTTCACTACTCCTCAGACATAGACTATTGATATTTTTTGTCATTTCTGACAATTTATGGGGTACAAGATGAAATCGCAAAGTTGTTTTGTTTGGCATTTCTCACCATTAGTGATTTGGAGCATTCTTTTGTGTGTTTTTAAATACTTTGAAATTCTATCGATAAGTGATCAAAGGATATGGGCAAATAGTCATATATATTTATTGTTAAAGTCTTGGATATCAAACAATTATCAGAACAATTTGACACAGAGACCTTTCCCTATTTAACCACTTTCATTCTTATCCTAGGTGCATTGATTTTATCTCTTCAAAAGCTTTTCAGTTTCATGTAATCAAAATTATTTAATTTTTCTTTTGTAATTGCCCCTATCTTTTATTTGGTGAATAATTTATCTCCTACCCATGGCTATGAGAGTAAAGCATTTGTTTCTCTTCTAATTTTCTTGTAGTATTTAGATGGCACAATGGATAGAGTGTTAGACCTAGACTCAGGAAGATTCATCTTTCTGAATTCAAATCTGGTCTTAGACACTAATGTATGACCCTTGGCAAGTCACTTAACCTTGTTTGCCTCCATTTTCTCATCTGTAAAATAACTAGAAGAAGGAAATGGCAAACTACTCTAATATTTCTGCCAAACAAACAAACAAACCAAATGGAGTAACATAGAATCAGACAATTGAAAAATGACTGAACAATAAATATCCACTGAGGATATATTATGGAATATGGGATTGGTCTACATATTTCTTCTAGGCAAATTTCTAGTTTTCCCTGGAGTCCTTTTTTAACTAAATAAAGAGCTTTCTCCTTTGTAACTTACAGTTTTTATTTTATCAAACACGAGGTTATTGAGTTCCTTTGTTTCTAATTTGTCCCTATCTGTCTGTTCAATGGATCTATCTCTATGGGTTGTTTTTTTTTTAACCAATAACAGATGGTTCTGGTGATTTCTGTTTAATAAGATAGTTTCAGGTCTGAAAGTACTATTTCCCTTTTACTCCTACCTCTTTTCATCATTTCCCTTGATAGCTTAGATCTTTTGTTTTTCCAAATAAATTTTATTATTTTGTCAAGTTCTATAAAATACTATTGGTAATTTGATTGACATAGCATTAAAAGTGTAAATTAACTTTGGTAATATTGTCATTTTTAATATTTTGGCATGGCCTAGCCATGAGTTCTGAATATTCTTGCAGCCATTTAAATTGCTTTTTGTTTCTTTTTACTTCATTTCTTTACAGTTGAAACTATACAAGTCTTTTGTGCTCTTTGGTAGCTCAGTCCCCAGCTATTTTATGCATATCATAGGTATTTAGAATGGAATTTCCTTTCAGATTTTTGTTTCTTGCATGTTGTCATAAGTATATAAAAATAAAGTTGATTTTTTTTGTTTGTTTGTTTTTGTTTGTTTGTTTTGCTTTTTTGGAGGGCAGTTGGGGTTAAGTAACTTGCCCAAGGTCACACAGCTAGGTTTTTGTTTGTGTGTGTTAAGTGTCTGAGGCTGGATCCGAACTCAGGTCCTTCTGACTCCAGGGCCAGCGCTCTACTGTCTGCGCCACCTAGCCGCCCCATTACAGTTGATTTTTAAGAATTATTTTCAAGTTTGAAACTTTTCAGAAGCTATTTATTTTCTGACGCTGTCTTAAAATTTTTGCTGATTCCCTAGGATTTTCCAAGTATACCACCATATTATCAGCAAATAAAAATAGTTTTATACCCTCTTTACCTATATTTATGACTTTGATTTATTTCTCTTGTTCTATTGCTGTTGATAACATTTTCAAAACTGTGTTAAATAAAAGTGGTGAGGCTGAGCATTCTTGCTCCATTGTCATATTTATTGGTAAATAATTACATATGATGCTTGCTCTTGCTTTTAGATAGAGGCTTTATATGGTATTTTTAAAATGTCTTCCATGCTTATAATTTATAGGGTTCTTAGCATAAAAGAGTGTTGTTATGCTTTGTCAAAGACATTTTCTTCATCTATTGAGATAATCATGTAGTTTGGGTTTTTAATATGATTAATTGTATTAATTGTTTTTCTAAAGTTGTGCCATTTATATCCCTGATATAAATTTCACTTGGTCATAATAAATAATTTCTTGGATAAATTGTTGTAGTCTCTTTGACAGGATTTTGTTTAAAATTTTTGAGTCAATATTCATGAATTGTAATTGCCTATTATACTTTTCCTTCTGTGTTTTGTCCTTTCCTGGTTTAGGTATTAAAAGCCTCATAAAAGGAATTTAGGTATTAAAAGCCTCATAAAAGGACTTTTTAGAGTGTTTTATTTCTCCAGTTTTAAGAATAATTTGTGAATCGTTCCTGAAAAGTTTGTTAGAATTTTTCAATCAATTCCCAGAAATAAAGAGGTTTTTTTTCTTCTTCTTACAATAGTTCATTTAAAGATAGTTCAATATACCTTTCTAAGATTGAGTTAAGCTCTCTATCTGATCTTCTGGTAATTTGAATATTTTACATTTTTGAAGGTATTCCTTTATTTTTTATGTGTGTTTTTAGTTTTGTTAGGATGTAACTGTGGAACCAAAAACCAAATTGCCGACATTGGCTGGGCTGTGGAGAAAACAAAAAAGTTGCAGAAAAATATCTACTTCTGTTTCATTGACTACACTAAAGCCTTTGACTATGTGGATCAAAACGTAATGTGGCAAGGCCTCAAAGAGATGGAAGCACCAAGTCATCTTGTCTCCTGAGTAATAGTTAGGGGCAGAAGAATAGTTAGGAGCAGCTAAGTGGTGCAGTGAATAGATCACCAACCCTGGAGTCAGGAGGACCTAAGTTCAACTCTGGCCTTACACACTTGACATGTACTAGCTGGATGATCTTGGGCAAGTCACTTAACCCCAAATGCCTTGCCTTCCCCCCTCCCAAGGAAAAAAAAAGAAGCAATAGTTAGAACCAAACATGGAACAAATGATTTAAGATTGTAAAAAGATTGTGACAAAAGCTACATGTTGTCACCTCATTTATGACATGTGGAGTATGTGGAGTACATCGTGCGAAATGCCAGGCTGGATAAATCAAAAGCTGGAATCAAGGTTTCTGGGGGAAATATCAACAATCTCAGATATTCAGACAATACTACTCAGATGGCAGAAAGTAAAGAGGAATTAAGAAGCCTCTTGATTAGGGTGAAAGATGAGATTGTAAAAGGTGGTTTGAAGCTTAATATCAAAACAACTAAGATTTTGGCAACTGGTCCTATCACTTCCTGGCAAATAGAGGAAAAAGAAATGGGAACCGTATCAGATTTTATATTCTTGGGATCAAAGGTCACTGAAGACAGCAGTTGCAGCCATGAAATTAAAAGACACTCCTTGGAAGGAAAGCTATGGAAAATCTGGACAGCATACTAAAAAAGCAGAAAACATCACTTTGCTGACAACGTCCATAAAGTCCAAGCTATGGTTTTTCCAGTAGCAATGTATGACTGTGAGAGTTGCAGCTGAGTGTTGCAGAATTAAAGCTTTCAAAATATGGTGCTGGGGAAGACTTTGGAGAGTCCCTTGGACAACAAAGAGGTCAAGTCAGTCAATACCTAAAGAAATTAATTCAGGCTACTCACTGGAAGGTCGAATAGCAAAGCTGGAGTTTAAATACTTTGGCCACATAATTAGAAGACGGGACTCATTGGAAAAGATCCTGATGTTGGGAAAGACAAGGCAAAAAGAAAAGGGGGTGAAGAAGATGAAATGAATAGACAGTGTCATGGAAACAATGAACATGAACTTGGACAGACTTCAAGAGATAGTAAAGAACAGAAGGGCCTGGCATGCTGTGGCTCATGGGGTTATGAAGAGTCAGACACAACTGAGCAACTCAACGAAGACAAAAGTTCCAGTGATTCTATTTATCTCTTCTGGTGTCTTTGTGATTTCACCTTGCTCATTTGCTATTTTATTGATTTGATTTTCTGTCTGCATCCGTCATATTAGCTAAAAGTTTATCAATTTATTGTTTTTTCAGTGAACTAGCTTTTAGTTTTATTTATCATTTATATGTTTTAGTTTCCAAACTTACCCATTTCTCTCTTAATTTTTAGTATTTTAGATTTTGTGATAATTTTTGGCTGTTTCTTCATTTTACTAATTTTTAAAATGCACATTCAGTTCACTAATCTTCTCTTTCCATGCTTTCTTGTAATATTATTGTTTTTCTTCTTCTAGATTGTGAATTGTATGTATTTTCATTCCCAATCAGTTGTCCTTCTCTTTTATTTCTTTGGTGAAGCTTACATCATTGATTTAAGTTTTCCTCTTCTTATAATATATATAAAATATATATTATCATATATAATTATTTCTTCTGCACAGGCTATAAATTCTGTCTGTATAATTCACATTTCTTTTTTAAGCAACTCATAAACAGTGTGTTATGGTTTCATATTCTCCTCAAATTCTAAGGTCCTCTATTTTATCAAGTGTTGAGTCATTTTCCTTTGTTTCATTGTTTTTTTAATCATATTTTCCCAGGGCAGCTGGGTGCTGCAATGGATAGAGTGCCAGTCCTGGCAGAGTCAGGAAAACTCATCCTCTTGAGTTTAAATCCAGTCTCAGACACTTACTAGCTGTGTGTCACTTAACCCTGTTTGCCTCAGTTTCCTCATCTGTAAAATGAGTGCAGAAGGAAATGACAAACTGCTCTAGGATCTTAGCCAAGAAAACTCTACATGGGATCACAAAAGTCAGACATTACTGAAACAACTAAACAACATTGTATTTGCTCAGAAAGACCTAGACATATTTACTTGATTTAGGGGCCATATTTCCTTCTATCAGTAACGTTTTTCCTTTTTATTTATCTGCTTATGCTCAAGGTTTTTGCATTTTCTTTCTCCTAAGATCTGTGGTAATTTTCATCCCTCCCACCCTCTTATTTTTTATGATTTCTCACTTTCTGACTCTTTTCCTCTGATATTAGTTTCTCTGTGGGCTGGATCTTAAAGTGTCTTAACCTTCCCCCACCCTGAGCAATTTATGGTTCACCTGCCTAGGTTTCTTCCCCCGGTGATTTTTAGGAGAATAGAATTGGACCCAGTTGTATGATGGACTCTTTCCCTCAGGTTTAGTGGAGTGTCACCCCTGCCCTAACAGGGTCCTGTCCCATTCCCTCTTCTTCAGTTCTCTGGCCTGGCAGTAATGTGGCAAAATCTTGAGAATACAAAGTCAAATTATGTAAAACACATGGATTCAACAAAAGGAGTACATATTCTATATCAAGATTTTTAAAGATAAAAGTTACAAGGTTTTAATATGTAATTAAATTTAATTATTTAGATCTTTCCAGAAGTAGAACAAGATACTTTACAATAATAATAGCTAATATTTATATAGTACTTACTACGTGCCAGGCCCTATGCTAAATAATTATTGCTAAATAATTATATATACTAAACAATTATTATCCTCACAATAACCCTGGGAGATAGGTGCTATTATTGTCTCATTTTACAGATTGAAGAGACTGAGACAGACAGAAATTAAGTGACTCTTCCAGGATCACACAGCTAGTGTCTCAGGCTGGATTTGAACTGAGGTTTTTATGACCCTAAGCCTGGCACTCTATTCACTTTACCACCTAGTTTTCATTAAGCTTTAAGGGATGATGAATTTCTGTTCACTAGAGACTGTCAAGCAGAGGATAGATCACCTCTTGTCAGCTTTGTCATAGATACAGGTCAAACTAAGTTGCCTCTAATGTCCCTTCCAACTCTGAATTTGGGTCATTTTGTGATACAAGCCAGACATTTATCCATGAAGTTAGAGCTCTACATTTTCTTCACATGTCAAGGCAAGCCCCTCCTGCCTTTTGCTTTGGATTGATCATAATTTCCTTGGTATATGTACCACTTGATGAGGAACATGGCTCTACCAGTGCAGAATAGCCTATTCTCTGCAATTTATAGTTTGACAGGGTTGTCTCAGGGCATTGGCAGATTAAGTGGATTGTCCAGGATTACATGGCCAATATATACTGGCAGTAGGATATGAACCCAAGTTTTCCCGACTCAAGGCCAACTTCCCCTCTACTCCATCATACTGCCTCTCAAGGTACTCTTTAGACAACAGAGGGATTGTGCAAAGTGAGGAGACCTGGTCTAAAACTATATTTTGTCCTGTGAGTTTTCAGTCTGAGAAGAGGCAGAGAGATTAAATTCAAGAATGAAACTGCATGGTACAGCTTACATAGCTGATTTCAGGCAATGAACATATATTTGTTGAATTAATGAAGGAATTAACAACTATATAAAGCTAGACCTATAGATAGAATTAAGGTCCAAGAACAAATATGAAAATGATTAGAAGTTACAATGCTTACTAACTTGCTCTTATGTATATGTATAAGTGTGTGGAGAGAGCCACACACATACATGTATGTATATGCATATGTATACATGTGTACATGTATATATGCACATGTATACTATTCTACTTATAAACATACATTTAATAAATCCTACATGAAATTCAAATCTGTAGTCAGCAGAGCAGTCTGTCAAGTGATATTCTATGTTGAACTAGGTCTGTTGCATATATTGCTAAAGTATGTTTACTGTGAATAAATCCCTAAACTGACTAATCATCCTTGTTCTGTTAAATGCTGGTGAAATTTGATGCTGTACTATATAGTTCTGGATGCCAGGTGTATGATAGCTGAATTTTGCAAAGGAACGCAAAATTCCATACTCCAAGGAAGAATGTAATAGTAGTTTGAGAAATGACTGGAATTTTGCAGCAATCATTCCTCTCTGAGCTCTGAGAGTGATTTGGGACAATCTTGATCTTGAGTTGGACCTGGACATTCTTAAAAGGATATACCCAAGTGAGATGCATGCTAAGTAGAATAGTGGGGACTTTAAGGGCTGAGTAGGAATAGCAATGAGGACCACCCACTCATTAATAAGCTGAGATGGAAAAAAGAGGTGACAAAGGGGCAACAAGCAAAAAGAGACAGTGAAATGAGGGCTGAATTGCAGTAGAAGAGGAAGGAATCCAGGAGACTGGTTGCCTATGAGGAGACTATGCCTATGAACATATTGAAGTAGAAGACTCAAGCTAAAGCTTTTTCTTCAAGCACTGAGCGAAGTTTAAGAAAAGTCTACTCTCTCCCCAAGTTCTTCTCCCTGCAGTTGCCTAGTCTTAGATCCTAGAATATACTGTCTGTCCTCCTTTTACCTAAATATTTCCTGTACCTTGATTTTCACCTCAAATATAAGGAGATCAGGAGTTAGAGAAAGATAAACATGAATTTAAACTAGGACAGAGAGTCAAACCCCTGCCGGAATGTTAGGAGTTTTCTTAATTGGGGGCTCTGAGCTATTATGATTATTCTTCTAATTTTTTTCTGCTTGAAATTCTATAAAACAGCAGAGGAGGGAACTATATAGACTGAAAAGGCCATCATCGTGATCAATGAGCTTGCCTAAAAAAGTAAACTAATTCTTATAGCAAAGTGTGGCTTTGTAAAGAGAAAGTAGGGAGGAGAAGACAGTGACAATTATTGGCATATTCTCACTGATGCTTCATAAGGAAACATGCTGAATCCTAGAAGTAGAAGGTGATTTTAGGGGTTATTTTATTCATACCTCCATGTAGGTTAGTCCCTACCTAATTATCCCAAAGAGATGACTCTGAGTTACAATTTTGACAATCTCTCAGGGAAAGATGTTTTATTTCAGTCCTTGGAAACCATTACAGTACTTAACAATCATGTGATCTTTTTAAAAAGTTACCTTATTTTTATTGATATATTTTGTTTTTCCATTTCATTAATTTCCAAATATATTCCTTTCTCCTCCTCTACCCAGAAAACTATCCCTTGAAACAATGATTAAAAAGAATCAGAAAAAAGTAGTTCATCAAAGCTAACCAGCACATTGTGTTTGACAATATATGCAATATTATACATCTTTAATCCCCAACAGTATAATGAAGGAAAGGAGGCACACTCTCTTCTCTGTGATAAATTTAATCCTTTTCAATGATCATTCTTACTCTCTGAATTTCTACATACTTTGTCAGACTGTAATAACAATGCTACTTGCAGCTTGTTGTATGACCAATAACACCAGCACACAGGAGGGCTGCTAGCACAGGTTCTTTGATCTGCTTTTCTAAAAGAAAGCAACCCAAAAGGGGTCAAAAACAATCTTACTTTAATCAAACATATATCATTTACTTAGTTCAGGGGAAAAAGTCAGCACCCTGAACTTTGGAGAAAATACAAACAGAAATCACAAACAGAAATTACAAGCAGAAATAATAGAATAAAGACCAATAGAAAGGGCTTCTAACCCTCTGACCAAATAGTACATACATCACAGATCAACAGACAGATCCAACTGTCTGACCATTACCTATATACATAGTTACTAGAGAGAAAAGAACCAACATCTGGGTTTTCAAAGTCAGGGGGCTCCTTAACGGCTACCAGAGTCTCACCTGGCAAAATCACACAAATAGTCTTCTAATGAGTGAGCCCCGAAACAAAATGCTAAGCTTGGAGTATATATACACTCTTTCAGGGTCAAAGGGTATCACAATCCTTGTTACCTACTGCCTAATTACAAAGTAAGAAAAAGGTATGGGCCTTCCTGAAAAACAAACCTCCCCTAATCAAGCTTCTCTTGTTGGACTCCATATGAGGCCTATTAATGGCCAGGGAACATTCTTCAACTCTTCTTAACATTACACAGACTTGGTAGAAATGTTAGGTACTAGTTTGGTCAACATTGTGTTTAATCAGCCGTTATCAGATTCTCCACTATCTTACACACCCAGTACTGGAAGATCCATAAATTTTGTTGACTGACAGCAGATGAGTGAAAGTGAGTGTTTATATTTATTTGGTAATTCATATTTATAGAGTTATTTAAATTCTGGGCCCTTCCTATATTTCAGAAAGGGCCCTTTGCCCTTTGAGTATGGTAAAGAGGGACTTTCTCTTTCTGGGGACTCCCTAGAATACCAGAATCATTCATACAGCCTTTATTTTTAAGGGAATATTGTTTACCTACATATATGCATGCGTGTATGTATATATGTATACACACATATACATATATACTCATACATATATTTATATAAAAATCAGAATGCATCTTTTTCATATTAGGCTAGAATATCAGAAAATAAGTAGGGAATGTCTCAGGCTCTGGTGGATACAGGACTGGTGAAAATTTCACAAACTGGTTGCTTTCCTTTCTGAATTATTTTCCATGTCTCTCAGAACATGAGGCCCTTTGTGTTTATCCTACATTCCTCTTGTTGCAATATAAGTACAGCTCCTCATGTCTTCAGATTTTTGTTCTCACACCAGAAAATGAAGTTTTCACTTTTTTGCCTTCATTTTGTATTATTCCCTGGTTTTCTTTTTCACTTTGTTTTGACTGCTTTCTTCTTTGATCCCTTGAAAATGCTTTTATATTAAAACTTCTCTGGTCACATATGGCATGTAGAATGGAAAGAAGACTGACTCTCACGCTCTTTGTGGGCTGCAAGTTAAAACTCAATGGACTTAAAGCCTTTCTCTTTGGCTTTCTTCATACAGAACAGCAGAGACACCAGGAAAGTATAAAAGGAATCCAGATTCCATCAGAAATTACAATGCCTCCCTCTCAAAATGCTAGAGGGCACTTGGGGTTGATTTTAAGAGTGTACAAAGAACTGGAGCAATTATCTGGAGAATTCAAGACTCCCTACTCATTCCCACCCCCCCAAAAAAGATTCTGAATTACTTGCCCAGGAAATTCAGGTACAAAAATTCTCCTCTTTATTCATTTTAATTATTTAGATAATTACCTCATTTTTTCCCTTCACTTTGTGTATACACAGAATTATATTTGTATAGAGCTTTAATGTTTCCAAAGCTCTTCATCAAAACAGTCTTGTGAGGTAGGTACAAATTTTACAGATAATGAAACAAAGGCTCAGAGGGGTTGCCCAGGGTCTCATAATTGGGAAATGTCAGAGGCAGGTGAATCAACAGCTGACATACAAAGACTGCTTCAAAGAGTGCCAGGAATTTTATTTAAATTATCTCATTTAATTCTCATAAAACCCAGAGAGGGATAGGATATTATTAACCCTATTTTAGAGGTGAAGAAATGGAGGATTAAAGAAGGCAAGTGACTTGCCTATGGTCTCATAACTAGGAATTGTCAGAGCCGGGAATTGAGCATCATTTTTTTGATCTGTGTTTGGGTTGGGTTAAATGATTTTTAAAGTGCCTTTCAGCTTGAAATCCATGATACTACATTGTCTCTACATGGTGAAGAGAAGATTTCCATCTGAAGAGGGCTTAAGAGATTTATTGAGGTGGTTATTATTATTATTACCACATGTTTCCCTACCATGTTAGGGTTATCAAATATGGTTCTGAGTGGTAAAATTAAATTTAAACTGCTAAAATATCTGTGATTTCTATTTCATTGGAAGCTATGTTTTCATTATTGCTAAATCATTCACAAACAGACTACACTAAAAGACCTCTGAAATCCCATTCAACATCAAGATTCTGTGACCCCATCTGGCCTTAATGTAAGAGATAGACCACTAAAATGCCTTTTTATTGTTATTATTTTTAAGGATTGAAGAAAGAAATGATGAACAAAACCCTCTGCATTACATCAAAGGGACTTTCATGATTCTCTAAGCATTTGTTGAATCTGGAAATCTAACATTTCATAGGCTGGTTTGTTTAACGTTATTCCCAAAGCATCCAATTTTGCTGTCACACTCAAGGTCTGAAGAATTACAGCTATTTCTCTCCCCTGCCCAAGTGTTATGTAAAAGTAAGCCCTTGAACTTGTTGGTCTTTGTTGGGTGTCTCTTCAGTCTAAAGATGAATGATGACCCTGAGCTTTCTGGGCACCAGTGACTGGTTATTTCAGGATTTTCTCCCCAATAGACCTGCCTTATTTTTCTTTTATCTATTTTAGAGTTAAGAATTCGCAGCAACAGCCTCGTCCTCTGACTTTGGGATTGACAAAAAAAATTAGACTTCTTAAGAGAATTGTTTTTTCATCTAAGTTCTTTCTTTAAACCCTTTTCTCTTAAAGCTGTTGATAATGCTTTTTTTTTACATCAAGACTGACTTTCTCAAAATTCTTTTTGATTGTTAATCAAAAAATGCCCACTCCACTTGTGTATGCAATATAGTTTTCATCATTCTCATTTTTATAACAAGAAAACTAAGACATCATGAAAAAAAATGAATCCTCTAGTGCTACAGACTGTGATAAAGGTGAGACTAGAAAGCAGGACTCCTCATTCTATCTGTGTAATGGTCTTTCATTTCTCTTTTCCTTTATCAAAACTTTATTAGGTTTTAAAGAAAACTTTATTGATAAGAGATTCATTCTCCTTTCCCTCACCTTGGATGGAGAGCCATCCCTGGAGGGCAGAACCAAGATGGTGGAGTAAGGGAGGAAATTGTCGGAACTCTTCCAAATTTACCTCCAAACAATTACAAAATAACACCTCAAAATCTCATTAGGTTTTAAAGGAAACTTCATTGATGTATATTCATGACCTCTTTTCCCTCACCTTGGATAGTTATCCCTTACAACAAAGAATGAAAAACAGAGGAAAAGAAAACGTTTTAAGGACAACTAGCCAACATGTCAACCAAGTCTGACATCAGATGCAATGTTTCACACACAGAATCATCCACCTCTGCAAAGAAGGAAGGAAGATGTATTCTCATAGCTCTTCTTCAGGGCCAAGCTTGCTCATTATACTTCACAACATTCAGTTTTAACTGTTTTGATTTTGTTGTTCTTTCCATTTATATGGTCATAGTCATTGCATATATTGTTTAGCTGTTTCTACCTTGCTTTGCATCAATTCAAATAAGTCTTCCCATTCTTCTCTATCCATTATATTCATTGGTATTGGGTAAAGGTATTCCATTACATCCATGTCACACAGTTTATTTAACCTTTCTCCAAGTGATGAGCATTTGTTCTAGTTCTTTGCTACTACAAAAGATGTTGCTATAAATATTTTGATACGTGTGGAATTTTTTGCCTATCTTTAACCTAATTTTTCAGTCTTATTTCAAAGTATAAGCCTTCATGTGTTCTATACTCATCAACTGGACTTCTAGTTTTTGCATTTACGTCATTCATACATAGCTTGGTCTCATCACCCCCTCCCAACCAACTCCACTTGTTGAAATTCTTCCCTACTAAGCTAAGGTACCATCTCCTTCCTAATCTTCCCAGATGAAAATGTTGTATTCCTCTCCTCAGATTAGAGGATCGTGGAGTTTAGAACTGAAAGGGATCCCATAGAACCTCTAGTCCTACTTTGTCATTTGGCAAATGATGATATTGGGACAGAATTAAGTGACATATACAACATCATATAGTACACATAATATATGGGTGGAAGGACTGAGGTTTGAACCCAAATCCTCTGAGCCTAGAACCAGTGTTCTCTATTGTATCAGTCTGCCATTCTCCTTTGGTCAATTAGATTTTGATTGAAATCTTTTTCATTTTGATTAAGTATATTTTTGACAGTATAGTAGCTCATTCTTTTGCCAATGATCAATTCTAATGAATTTAATGTAAAGACGGGTATATATTTTGGCTGCTTAAAGCCCCTAGTAATCACAATTAGGCAAGAATCCATTGACCAAATATATCATGGGACCAAACTACTCTCTGGTTTGCTGTCAATGGTGAAGATGTCTCAACACTCTCAGCAAATGATGGTGGAGGATGATGGATGATGACTGACTAATCTCCAGTCCAAGGCAGGCATTGGTAACTGTATACTTCCTACCACCACCCACATAAACAGGAGCCAAATGGGATGGCCCAACTCATCAGGAGAGAACTACAATGAAACTTAGGTGACCTGTATTATATTCATAGTCTGCAAATTTCTAGGGTTGAAAATGGCTTTGGAAGAATCACTGGATTACAATATCTGGCCTGCAGTAGGAAGAAGAAATGTTAGAGACATTCTGGGAACCTTGCCCAGCTCTTTTATTATTCTGAGTAGTAAAGTTCCATCCTGCCACATGCAAAGCTTGATTTGGCACCTAGAATATGGCAAAGTTTTATTTGGTCACGTCCCTTTATCATCTGCTTGGTCCCCTGTCAGGATTACCATTATTAATTACGAGTGACTGGAAATGATGACAGGTTTGGGTCAGTTCTGATGTTACTGCATTTTATCTTGGCTGCAATCATGTTTGTGCCATTGAAATTATCCCTTTTTATTTTCCTGAAATTTAACTCCTAACTCTTAGTTGGTTCTTAGGGAGCTAAAGACGCCAAGTCATTTTATATCAATTTTCTTCTGTCTAATAATTACTGCCCTGAGTACTTATCCCACTTGCAAGGATAAATAATCTGAGGATTTACTGTTGATTCAATTTGTATTAACAATGGTACAACATCAACATTTTCCTCTGGGCTAAGGTACAAATGACACATATTTTCCATGTAGGGTGTGTGCATGTGTGCATGCATATTCAAGGACTGTTTTCATTAAAACAAAGTAAAGCCGACTTCCTGTGTGAATCAATGTCTTCTTAAACTGAAGGTTTTTTTTTCTTTCTGTCCCTCTTATGTGTGTAGCTAGGGGAAGGGAAGGAATGGTCAAAAGGATAAGAGGGGGTGTGCCTAAAGGTTTCCATGAGGATGTGAGTTAAGAGGAGTCACACAGAAGACCTGAGGACAGGATAAAGAGAGGGCTACCTTAGAGGTTGAAAAATGAATTGGAAATGGACAATTAACTATGCATGGCAAAGGTGATTAGTATAGAATTAATAGTGTGCTGAGTTATGCTCTCCTCCTCACTTTGGGGGGACCATATAATATATATTTTGATTATCGAGGTAATGTAAACAAATCCCAATATCAAACTAAACTGAATAATACTCTCATTCACTATTTTCTTTCCTTAAAATGAAACTCAAAGGCATGAGTTTGTGAACAGCAGTAAAGGGCTAAGTTCTAGAATCACCAAATGCTACAGTTGGAAGACACCTTGGAGATTTTCTGGTCCAGGGCCCTCATTTTACAGATAGGAAAAGTGAGGCTTGGAGAGGGGGAGGTATTGTCCATGGCCACAAGACCAATTAGTTGCAGAGTAGCTAGTGGAATGAAGGGCTTCTGACTTAGTCCATTGTCCATTGGTCTTTGCTATACTACTACCCCTCAAAAGATAACTTGTCCAAGTTTACAACTGCATAGTTAATTAGTTACAGAGCCAGGACTAGACCTCCCGTCTTCAAGGCTTCAGTCTATTTTTTTTTACCTTGTTGCAGGCACTAACGCCTGTTTTGCTTTCCTTATTTTGTCTATATAATCTAAATTTACCAGTACTTTCCACCCCTGAGGAAAATGGCATTCCTAGGGAGAGAATCATAACTCTAGGAGTTCAGTGACTGAAAGGGAATTTGGAGAGCATTGAGAAATATTCCTTGAAACAGAAGCCAATCTGAGCTCACAGAACTCATCCCAGCTGATCGTGGGAAGCCTCAAACTTAGTCATTTTGGTCTCAGGGCTTGGACAACACACCAGCAATTAGCAGTTAGGGGACCCATCCAAGGTCTTTTGTGGCTCCAAAACATCCAGTTGCTATTAAGAATCATAGGCTTGGTGAGAGATAAACCTTCACCCACAGAATGACTTCTACAGAAATGTCACAAAGGGAAAGGAGCTAGAAGGTCAGGGGTTATCTTTGTTATTGTAGAGTTATTTCAGTTATATGTGACTCTTTGTGACCACGTTGGGGTTTTCTTGGTAAAGATATAGGAATAATTTGCCATTTCCGTCTCCAGCTTATTTGACAGATGAGGAGCTGAGGCAAACAGGGTTAAATGACTTGCCCAGGGTCACACAGCTATTAAATGTCTGAGGCAAGATTTGAACTCAGGGAGAGATGAACTTCAGGCCTAGCACTCTATCCACTGCATCACCTAAATTCCCCTAAGATGACACAAGGTCATCTTAGGCAGGGACTTTTTTCACTATTCTATTAATATTCCAGTGCAAAAGTAATATTTGCTTTTGAGGAACAGTTGCTTGCTGGGGAAGAGAAGGGGTAGGGAGGAAGATATATTCAGGAATAAATGACATAAAAATAAGTTATCAATAAAAATAAGATCCAATCTTAAATAGTAAAATGATTGTTAAACATGAATATTTTGTAAAGGATTTAGAGAGAATGATGGATAAGAAGACAGATGATCTACATCTTGCTAGTTCCACTACAAACTAATGTGGTCATTGACATATTCCTAAACCTTTCTGAGCCTCAGTTTCTTCATTTGTCAAATGGGGAAATTAATATCTACCCTGCAATGTAGTGCCAATACAATATTCACAGTGCCTAAGGCAACTATGAATATGTTGGTATAATTCTGAATTGCAAAATATAACTGACTCTACATATGGAAGACAGAGACAAAACATTTATTCAAACACCAGAAAGCCAAATCCGAATACCAGAAAGTCAAATCCATCATAACAACAAAGAAATCTATACACAATAACACTGTAGGAGACACCACCATCCCCAAAACTTCTCCCTGTGTAGCAGCAAGCACCCCAATATCCCCAGGGTAGCTGCCAATATAGGTTCTTAGATCTGCTTTTCAAAAGGAAAGCAACTCAAATTGGGTTAACAAGCTTACTTTAATCAGACAAACACACATTACCTAGTTCAGGGGAAAAAGGTCAGCACCCCAAACTTCAGAGTTACAGAACTTACAGATCAAACAGACAGGCTTCCAAACTGTCCTACCATTATATCAATACCAAATCACAGTTACCAGAGAGGGAAGCATCAACATCTGGGTTTTCAAAGCCGGGGGGCTCTCAACAACGGCTTCCCAGAGTCTCATCTGGTCAAATCACACAACACTTCTCAAAGTGAGCCCCCAAAGCAAAGCCTCTCATCAGGGTTTATATAGCCTTCTCCTGGCTCAGAGAATGTAACAACCTTCTGGACCCACTGCCCAATCACAAAGTATCAAGGTGTGGGCTCTCCTGAAAAACAAGCCTCCCACCACAGGCTCCAGGTGCACTTAAGCTAGGGGCAGGGAAGATCTTTAAATTTGCATTTCCATTACACCCTGCTAGGGCCTTCCTACAAACAAACACTCACAACTCACTCCCTGCTTCTCTCTCCCTCAGCTCTAACTGCTCTGACCAACTTCTTCTGGTCTCTGCCTCAGCCTTCCTACTCCAGCCTTTCAGCAAACTCCTCCCACCATAGACTCATATGACTCAGGCAGGTCACATGGGCCTATTATGGATAAGAAAAATCTTCCCATTAAGCAAAAATGCAGTAACAATGCACCTGCCTAATTCATTTTCGTGCCACTTTGATGGACCATCAATGTGCAGATAACAACCATTCCTGTCCTCTTGCCCTGGATGATTCATGTAAATCCTAGGCAAGGAGTCCATATAATGTGTTTGGCCATCCTCAAGATCGCTTGACATTAAGTTTATATAAATGAAGCATGTAGGCTGTCCATTAGTTATCCTTCACACTTCCTATATGACTGGCCAAGCATGTTTTCCAATTATAATCTCTTTCATCACATTCTTTACATGCTTTCTCTTTTTTTCCACCACTTAATAGTATTTTATTTTTTCCAATTACATGTAAAGATAGTTTTCAACATTCACTTTTATGGATTTTGATTTCCAAATTTTTTCTCCCTCCCTTCCTCTCCTCTTCCCTCCCCAAGATGGCAAGCAATCTGATATAGGCTGTTTGTGTAGTCATATTAAACATATTTCCACATTGGACATGTTGTGAAAGAAGAATTAGAACGAAAGGAAAAAAATCAAGAAAGAAAAAACAAACAAGAAAAAAAGAGAAAATTGTATGTTTTGAGCTGCATTCAGACTCCATAGTTCTTTCTCTGCATTTTCTATCATGGGTCTTTTGGAACTGTCTTGTATTGCTGAGAAGAACTAAGTCTATAAAAGTTGGTCATTGCACAGTGTTGCTGTTACTATGCACATTGTTCTCCTGGTTCTGCTCACTTCACTCAGTTCATATAAATCTTTCCAGGTTTTTCTGAAATCCATACATGACTTCTCTTGCATAATTCTTGTTGATAATGTATTGAAGCCTATTCACAAATAACATGATCTCCATTGTCCATTGTCCATTTTGTAATGATACAATGTTAATGTTAACACAACTTAATGTTTTGCCAACTATTCCATGAATGAATAAATGAATGAGAAAAAGCATTTATTAAGTATATTAAGTATATATCAAACAGTGTCAATGGATACAAATGGAGACAATGGATACAAATATAAGCAGGACAGTCTTGCCCTCAAGGAGTTTACATTTGAATTGGGGAGACAATATATATAAAGAGAAGGGAGTCATGATTTGGGAAGTCCCAAAGATACTGAGTGGAACAATAGGGCAAATCTTTGATGCACCCTTTCCAGAGGCAATGCTAGTGGTAATTTGATTATAGTTCTCAGAGAAAGGTAGAAAGTAGGAGAGGTTATGTGTGAGGAAGCAGATAAGAATGACCAGAGATGAAGGTTTAGACTACAAGGTCTTTGGGTGTGCAGAATTGAATGCCTTAGACCCTCTGAAGCATGATGGTTCAGTTTGGGGGAGGAGAGGTCAAGCAACAGTAGAAGGAGGAGTGTCATTATGGAAAAGGACTCATGGTCATAGAGAATTGCCACAGAATCATTGTAGATAAAAAGATGGTCCTTTGTCTCAGAGAGAAGGTTAGGTCATTAAACACACTGAACAATTTTCTTAAGGCAATATGACCTGCTCTACATCTATTTGATTTTAGGTTTTGCTCATTGTCCATGTGCTCTGTTTGTCTAAAATGTATGAACCCAACTGGATCAACTCTAGGGGGTATCTATCCAAATGCATATCCTAGTTTGTACAGTAAGGATTCTTCATCTACTTGGTTTTTCCCACACGGATAGTTAGAATGATTATGGAGCTCATTTAGGAGGCTCTGCAGAATTCTGTTACTTCTTGCAATCAGCACAATATCATTCTCAGAAAGGCATATTTCAAGTACTTCAGCAATGACTGGGAATAGTCCTTTGATTTGAACATCCTCCATGATGGGGCAGTCACTTTTTGTGAGTTTGCATTTCTCTTTTCTGTGACTCACCTAGTCCTAGCACTGAGAGTAGTGTAGAACCATGTCATCTCTCTGCTTACATTTTTCAAGGAATCTTGTATAATTTTGACTTAATACATGGAAGACATTGCTGGAGTTAGTTTTTGTTAATTTCACTATGCTGAATTAAATGAATTTTTAATAGTCAAAATTCAGTAGGATCTTGGATTTCCAAAGAGGCAGCTGATGATACAGTGAATAGTACACTGGACCTAAAGTCAGGATAGACCTAAGATGACACTTATTAGCCGTATGACCTTGGGTAAGTAATTTACAATCAAGTAACTTCTATTTACTATAAATTGGGGATAATGATAGCAATCACGTATCAAGATTATGATGAGTATCAAATGAGATAAAACTTGTCAAAAGCACTGGCACATGGTAGACACCATACAAATGTTTATTCCCTTCCTCTCTAGTTTTTAAAATCTTTCTGTCAATTATGTGAATATTCAATTATGGATTGTTATACTATGTCATTTGTAAAAGTCTCCCTCTGTCTTATGTCTTCATCCAGAATGTTAAAATGCTAAATATGAGAGCTAATCTAAATATGGGTTGGCCTTGAATAATATGCCCTAGGTTTCATTTTAAGCCTAATGAGAATGTCTGAGATCCTCCTCCCCAATCTTTTAGTGCCCTTTTTTAGAGACATTGAAAATTTACCTCTCAGTCCCCTCAAAAATCGGAATAGGAAGCCTATTCTAATTGCTTTTCATGGTTCTTCTTTATGTAGCACCTTTAGGGGATGGCTTAGGGGGAGGGACTAGAATTATGTTCTGATGTATCTGATATGTATCTGAGTCCAGATATTGTAGCTTTACCATCATTTATGGTTAAAAGAACTTCTTAGAGAAGCAGGAAATTCCATGAGCTCCTGCCACAACCACCTGCAACACCTGTAAGATATGACTCTAAACAAATTTTAGAGCTACAGGACCCACAAAGTAACAGAGAGAAACAAATCTCCTGCTGAAGGTAGCCTGACAGGCTGACAGGAAGGGTCTATTGCACAGGGCTGATTGCTGAGCACAGTCTCATGTGAGTTGCCCCAAGCTGGGCAGCTCCAACCAGCAGCCCAAACTGGCCAGGGCAGACTTCAGGAGAGTGAATCACCAGCATCTGTGGCAGTTTCCAGACTTCTCAACCCATAAATGCTAAAGAGGAAGTAAAAGGTCAGTGAGGAACTCTGTTTGTGACAGAAGAATGTGGTCTGGCCCCTGGCCCCAGGGTGAGAGGGGACTAACTCAAATGGTAAAAGAGGCCCAAAAAGCCAATGAGGAGAAAAATGCCTTAAAAATCTGATTGCCCAAATGGAAAAGGAATTTCAGAAACTCACTGAAGAGAATAATTTCTTCAAAATTAGATTGGAGCAAATGAAAGCCAATGACTTTATGAGAAACCAAGATACTATAAAACAGACCCAAACAAATGAAAAAAAAGAAGGCAATGTGAAATATGTCATTGTACAAACCACTAACCTGGAAAATAGATCCAGGAGAGATAATTTAAAAATTATTGGACTACTTGAAAGCCATGATAAAAAAAAGAGCCTAGAAATCATCTTTCAAGAAATTCTCAAGGAAAATTGCCCTGATTTTCTAGAATCAGAGGACAAAATAGAAATTGAAAAAATTCACCGTTCACCTCTTGAAAAAGATCCCAAAAAGGAAACTCCTAGGAATATTATAGCCAAATTCCAGAGTTCCCAGGTGAAGGAGAAAATATTACAAGCAGCTAGGAAGAAACAATTTGAGTATTATGGAAACACAATTAGGATAAGACAAGATCTAGCAGCTTCTACATTAATGGATCAAAGGGCATGGAATATGATATTCCAGAGGTCAAAGGAGCTAGGATTAAAACCAAGAATCACCTACCCAACAAAACTGAGTATAATGCTTCAGGAGAAAATATGATCATTCAGTGAAATAGAGGACTGTCAAGCATTCTTGATGAAAAACCAGAGCTGAACAGAAAATTTGACTCTCAAATACAAGAAGCAAGAGAAGCATGAGAAGGTAAACAGGAAAAAGAAATCATAAGGAACTTATTACAGTTGAACTATTCACATTCCTACATGGAAAAATGATAGTTGTAACTCATGAGATTTTTTTTTAACTCATGAGAATAGTTGAAGGGAATATATATGTATATTTACATATATATGTTTATATAGGGGTATATGTATATAAATACATATGTGAGTATGTGATATATGTGTACATGTGTACATAGAAGGCACAGGATCAGTTGAATAGGAAGGGATGGTATCTAAAAAATAAAATTAAGAGGTGAGAGGGGAATATAATGAGAGAAGGAGGGATAGAATAGGGTGAATTATCTCATATAAAAGAAGCAAGAGCAATCTGTTACAATGGAGGGGAAGAACAGGAAGGTGAAAGGGGATGGGTAAACCTTACTCTCATTGAATTTGGCTTAAGGAGGAAATAACATACACACTCAATTGGATATCTTACCCTACAGGAAAGTAGCAGGGGAAGGGGATAAGAGGAGGGATGATAGAAGGGATGGTAGATTGGGGAAAAGAGTAGTTAGAAGCATACACTTTTGAAAAGGGACAGGGTCAAAGTAGAAAAAAGAATAAGTGGAGAGAGGGATAGGATGGAGGGAAATATAGTTAGTCTTTCACAATATATATCCTATGGAAATGTTTTGTGTAACGACACATGTGCAACCTATATTGAATTCCTTTATCTTCCCAGTGGGGGTGAGTGAGAAGGGAAGAAGGGAAAGAATCTGAAAATCAAAGTTTAAAAAATGTTTTAAAAATTGTCTTTTACATGTAACTGGGAAATAAGATATATAGGCACTGGGGTATAGAAATTCATCTTGTCCTATTAGAAAGCTGGGGTGGGATGGGGGAGGATATAAAGGAGAAGAGATTGGGGAAAGAGATATTCAGTAGGCTCACTATTTTGGGGTAGGGGTAGAGGAAAGATGGGGAGAAAATTTTATAATTCTAAATCTTGTGGAAATGAATGTAGAAAACTAAAAATAAATTTAAAAAAATAAAATGAAGGAGAAGCAACAAAAAAAAAACAAAAAAAGAACTTGTTACAAAAATCTTTATAGAGATTTTACATTTTTCTGTATGAGGTACAGGCAAGACTGAGAAAATCAATCAAATTACCCTACTCCATTCCAACTAAGTGATACCTTAATGAGATGAAAATGTCTCAATTGATCAATCAAAGACTTTAGACTAAGTGCAGAAAAATTCCTTAATCAATAGAAATGACACAGCATAGGAAATCTGTTTGGATTGTCTGAAGAAACTTGGTCCCCCCGAAGGTGTTACCTATAAAATATCTGTCCATCTTGGTGGGGGAGAGAAGGAATAAGCATTTATATAGCACCTAATATGTACCAGGCACTGTGGTAAGTGCTTTTTTACTAATACTATCTCATGTGATTCTCACAACTCTGAGAGGTAAGTATGATCATTATCCCCATTTTACAGCTGTAGATACTAAGGCGGACAGCAGTTAAGTGACTTGCCCACACCGCTTTTAAGAATCTGAAGTCAAATTTGAACTCAGGTCTTCCTGATTCCAGACTCAGCACTCTATCTATTTACTCTACCAGCTGCCTCTGAGAGATTTAAACAAGTGGTGAGGAAAGAATGTTTCATCTTAACCTCTGAGAAGGAATAGATTAGGGAAGGGAGAAGGAGCAGGACCCCAGGCTTCTGTCTTTTTGCTTTACCACCCCTTGCCTGTAATAGAAGATCATAAAATGTGGAAGTTCAGGAACTTCCCATCTTCTCATCAGCATCCTAGCACTTACTGGCAACAGTGTCTGAATCAGGAGCTGAGAACAGACTGGTTGCAATGTTGGAAGGTAGATTCATAGTTTCATAAGAGCCCAGCAAAAAGGCAACACCACACCTAAGGGGAAGTTCATGAATACCCCTCAGAGGGGAGAAAAGGACATTCTACAACCAGAAGCTGAGTTACCTTTCTGCCATGTCTACTGTCTAAGATTGAGCCCACTTTCCCCAGAACTCAAATGTATTTGTGGGAGAGTGTGCCATGGACTTCTGGGAGGATGTTTTATGGCAACTGTTTTTTCTATACCACCTTAGAAATTTCTCCCTTCTAGAAACAAACGGAGTCTGGTCGACTAAATGATACCAGCTGATAATCTCAAAAACCATTGGAGTTTTGTGAACTATCCAACATTAGAGAAACAATACCCCACTCACTCAGTTCCCTGAAGGGATGTAGTAGTAAACTCTTAGGACCAACTCATCAGTGTGAGTGGAGGTTGACAAAGTTGCTCTAACACTACATCTATTTGTTGTCATCCTTCCAGGTACAGTCTTAAATGCTCTTGTGATGTGCTTGTCAAGCTTTCTTTAAATGTATTTTTCCCTGAACTGCTTCACACAGAGTTATCAGGATACTTCTCATAACCTCCCACCATCATATGATGTAGGATCTTACAAATGACTTCCCATACAATACTGGTGCTGTCCCAGGCTTTCATATCTCTCTATTTAAAGCTTAATTCATAAGGTTGTTCTTATGAAATGATATTGTGTTTATGAAAGTGTTTTGAAAACTATACATTGCTTTCGGAATTTGAGACATTATCGCTGTTGTTGTTTCTATACTATAGTTCTGATGCCCAATCACCTCATGAAGGTGATGCCATGATGAGTCACTAAGAGAGACATACTGTTGAGTTGTTGTTTGTGCTTCATTTTAGAAAAGAACTGATGATGACATTATGGGGTGACTTGTGTGAACTGAATTTAACTAAGGCAGAGCTGTACAAAATCATCAGCCTCACTCTTTCTTCCAGAGTCATCAAAGTATGGTGGCAAGATAAATGTCAAGATGACCATCAATGGTCTGGGAAGCAGTGGCATCTTCCATGTTTGATCAAGCTCTAAGCACTCCGCAGCACCTGCTTCAGCTGCCTTTATGGTGGTTGGAACAAATTGTTCTTATCCTCCCATGCAGCTGGGGGATGTCTTCACATAACTCACTGACAATTTAAGTTACCCTCAACCAAGGGATGGCCCCTTTAATTTTTGGGCCTTACCTCAATCTAAGCAAGAACCTGAAAAGACCTCAGCCTTAAAGGGCCAGGGTCTCCCATTGCCTCCTGGGTCATCTCCAGTCATCCTGATGAATATCTGGCCACTGGATCCAGATGGCTCTGGAGGAGAAAGTGAGGCTGGTGACATTACACAGTCCTTCCTCACTCAAATCAAAGTCAACTGCAAGTCATGTCATCATTTCTCTGATGCCATTGTCTTCTTCAAAAATGGACAAACACACCACCAACAACAGCCCTCAACCAGGTTTAGCCCCTCTGTAGAGCAGGTCTTTATCAGGGTGTGGCTGCTTCACATACTAAGGTGTCTAGGAGCCAGAAGTGTGAGTCAAGTACAAGTGAGATATTATCCTGCTCTATTTTGCTCTGATTAGAACATGTTTGGAGCATTGCATTCAATTCTGGGTGCTACATTTTCAGATGGATTTTGTCCATTTTGTAGCATGTTCAGACAAGGAGATCCCACAGGTGTATGAGGACTGGAGTACATGTCAGGTCAAAATAGCTTGGGGGTGAGGACAATGCTAGTTGTCCTGAAGTATCTGAATGTTTAGCACAAAGGCGAAGTATGAGAGCTATTCTTCTTGGCCACAAAAGGTCAAGAAATGAGTGAAAGATTGCACAGAGGAAGATTTCAGTGAGATGTAAGCAAGGGTCAGCTAGAAAATGTCTGACAATCAGCTCTGGGGTAGGGGGAATGTATGTAAGACACACCATTAAATTTAATCTGCATTGTTAACATTTTCTCTATCACTTCCTCAGATTTAGATAATCAAGAAAATAATAAAGCAAAGCCCTGAATGATAGTGAGGTGTAACTCTCACACTGAAATTTTTTTTTTACTTTTGGAAGTCAATTGGGGTTAAGTAACTTGCCCAAGATTTTTGTTTGTGTATGCATTAAGTGTCTGAGGCCGATCCGAACTCAGGTCCTTCTGACTCCAGGGCCAACGCTCTACTTACTTCTCCACTTAACCACCCCACACTGAAAATTTAAGTGGCTCTTGTGAGCCAACCTGACTCTAGCCCACCTCTGGAAATGAGGACCTTATATCTAATTTTCTGAAATTTGGAAGCTCTCCAAATGCTAATGGGCTACCTCAGGATAGAATGGGTTCATGTGAATTTGAGATCTTTGAGTAGAGGCCATTTTAAGGTAAGACTTGGACTAGATGACCTCTGAGGTCCCTTTCCAATCTTAGATGCAGTGATACCTTGACCTTGAGTTCTTAAAGTCCATGTCCAGCTCTGGAACTTCCTACACGGATGAAAAAGTTCTAGGAAATAGCTTGGTGATGGCATATTGGTTAAGGCTCTGTCTAGCTAAGTTCATAGAAGGTTTTCACAGGATGATTGTTCCCCAACTATGTGCTGTGAAGTGGGATAAGGCTCTAGGCCTGGAATCAGGAAGACTCCTCTTCCTGAGTTCAAATATGACCTCAGACACTTAGTATCTATGTGACCCTGGACAAGTCACTTAACCCTGCTTGCTTCAGTTTCCTTGTCTGTAAAATGAACTAGAGAAGGACATGGCAAACCACTTCAGTATCTTTGCTAAAGAAAACCCCAGATAGGATCATAGAGTCAGACAAGACTGAAATGACTGAACAACAAGAACACAAAATGGTAAATCACAAATCTTTTCAAATATTTCATTAGTATTGTCTGTCATACATTAGGTTGTTACAGTGTGTGACACCATCTGCACTTGATAGACTTTACACTGTTCCGTTTGTCCAACTTTAGATAATGACACGAATAAAATGCATTTTATTTACGTGGTAACTTGTTCATGTTGTGCCAAATTTTGTACTTAAATAGATCCTCAAATATATACTTTTAGGATCATAGAAAGCACAAGGAGGCAGGAAGAATCTAGAAGTCAGTCTATAAGCATTTATTAAGTGCTACTATGTACCAGGTGCTTTGAAAAGCTGCTTGAGCCAGTAAACATTTGATCTCCTTGCCAAGTAGAGAGATATGGAAGCCAAGTGCAACACCAGTTTAGAGTGCCGTAAATCACTTGTGAAACCTTACAGAAGATGATGCTGAAAGATTAAAAGTAGTACTCAAATGGATCTGTGATCTCATCAATTTGGATGTTCCTTCCAATAGTACAGATTTCGACTCAGCTACTTCTGCCCATCCTTTGTGAAATTTGTCCATGTCCTCCCCTTGGTTCACCACAGGAAAGCCATTCAACATGCTAACGCCTCCTTCCTTTTCTTCTACATTTCAGGAATCCCAGTAGAGCATTCAGACTATCATTTCACATCCTTACAACCTTACTGGCCTGTTTTCTATTCCTATTGGGCATTTTTCTCTGAAATCTTTTACCTTGTTCTTGTTTAAAGTTCCTCATAACTTAAATATCATAATCTGCCTTTCTAGCACACTTTGTGTGATGCTCATTTTTAAATCTTCGAAATATTAAATAAAAATTAAAATAGAAAAATATAATAATTGAATGCCTCAAAAATTACAAGAAGCCATAGATGGAAAAGAATTGCAGAAAACTTGGCAAGAGACAAAATTAAGCCAGATCTTCCCCAAAGCATTTAAGGATGCAACTGGAAGAACAACAAACAGATGAAAAATGTTATAGATCTGCCAAGATTTTTACAACAAACTATTTTCTACATCAAGAGCAGTGGAGCCACTATACTTGGCTTTTAAAACCATAATCTGTCATGTGTTGTATAAGAAAATAGAAATGGTATTAAAGAAAAAAAACTAGCAAGCAGCTGGACCAGAACGAGTATAAATAGAAGAGGCTAACGCTGGAGATGACACAATTTTAATAAGAATAATAACAGCTGGCATTTATATAGCACCTACTGCATGTCAGGCACTGCACTAAATGCTTTACAAATATTACCTTATTTGATCTTTACAACAGCCTTAGAAGGTAGGTGCTATTATTATTTTATTTTTACAGCAAATAAACTGAAGCACATAATATAAAATGACTTGCCCAAGGTCATACAACTGGCAAATATCTGAGACTGGATTTGAACTCAAGTCTTCCTAACTCCAAGCTCATACTCTGTCTACTCTGGACACCTCTAGGCCTCATTTTTAAGGACACTGAGACCGATTCTCTTAACCGAGAAGAGGAAGACGCTAGATCTTTGATTAAAAAATCATAGATTTTAGTTATTGTTATGAGTAAGGTGTTAAAAATATCAGTAATTACTAATACTTATGCCTGTTTTTCATCTCTACAAAATATTTATGAGAATAATCTACCCATATGCCAAGGGCATCCTTGATGAAATATAAAAAGGGAACAGGTTGACTTTTGAAACTGATATTCCTCAGTAGTTTATTACAATAAAACAATTGACTAAGAGATAATGAGTATACAATATTACGCTTTGTTTATTGTTTACTGACTAGAAATATTTTGATTTAGTAGAATAGCCTGTTACATTAAAGGGTAACACAATTGGCTAGAGCATCTAGCCTGAAGTCAGGAAGTCCTGAATTCAAATCTCACCTCAGACACTTACTATCTGTGTAACCCTGGGCAAGTCACTTAACCTCTCTTTGCTTCAGTTTCCTGAACTGTAAAACGTGGGATAATAATAGCATCTACCTCCCAGGCTTGTTGTGAGGATCAAATGAAATAATAATTATGTGTTACTTAACCCAGTGCCTGACATATAGGAGCTACTATTTAAATATTGGCTATTATTATGAAAGACTTCAAATCAAAGGCATGTTCCCCACATGTATGTCAAATCATAAAATATTTATTGAAATATGACACCAAAAAGATAACTTTCTTTTAAAACCCTCTGACTATGATTAAGATAATCATAAAATAGGACACTGAATGATCATAAACCATGTTGACCATTTTATAAAGGATGCTGAGAGCAAGTCTTTCCCATATTTCTTTTTTTTTTTTAAACAAATACTTTATTAACTTCTGTTTTACATCATTCATTTCCGCCAGATTTTGAGTTACAATCATTTTCCCCCCATTATTCCCCTACCCAGCCTCCCAGAATAGCAGTCCCACAAGATATCGCTTCCTCCAATCTGCTCTCTCCCATACCTTCTCCCATACCCCCATCGACTTTTCCATTAGAGGAAGATGAATCTTTGTGTCCCAATGCCTGCACATCTTATCTCCCAATTATAGGCAAAAGAGTATTAATAATAGTATTTATATATATATTTGAAACATTTAATGTTACGACCTCGAATTTCAGATCCATTTCCTTCCTCCCTTGTCACCCATTCCTTCTTGGTATATAAGTAATTCAGTATATGTTGTACATGTCTAGCTATGCAAAACATTATCATAGTAGATATATTGTACAAGGCTGCTTATAATTCCCTCCCACTCATCCCACCCCCCACCTGGTCCATTCCCTACATGATCCTGTCCCTCTTCTATAGTGGGTACTTCCAACCTCCCCTCACCCCAAGGATGCCCTCCCATCCATCATCCCTCCTCTCATCCCCCTTCCCCCTATCCTGCTGCAGGTTGAGATATCCCATTTAGTATGTATGTCATTATCTCCCTGAACCAAATTCAATGTGAATGTGGTTTTGCCTTTTTAGCCTTCCTTATTCTCCCCCTCCTTTGCAACCACTTCCCCTTACATGGGATAGTTTACCCTACCATGTCTCTCCCCATCTCCTCTTGCCACTTTCCTCTCTCACCTCATAATTTCATCCCTTGAGTACTCTCCCTTCCCAACAAAATCAACCTATGCCCTCTATCCATATATAACTGTAACCATATACACACACATTCACATATGTATTTGTATGACCACACCCCCTTCTTCCATTATTTTCATAGTGGGAAAGATATCATCAGTCACAGATATTGCTTTTCCATATAGGAATGTAAATAGTTCAACTTTGATAAGTTCCTTTCGATTTCTTTTCCCTGATTACCTTCTCAGGCATCTCTTACTTCTTGCGTCTGGATGTCAAATTTTCTATTCAACTCTGGTTTTTTCCTCAAGAATGCTTGAAAGTCCTCTATTCCACTGAATGACCATATTTTCCCCTGAAACAAAATACTCAGTTTTGCTGGGTAGGTGACCCTTGGGTTCATTCCCAGTTCTTTTGCCCTCTGGAATATCATATTCCATGCCCTTCGATCCCTCAGTGTAGAAGCTGCCAGGTCCTGGGCTATTCTGATTGTGTTTCCACAATATTGAAATTGTTTCTTCCTGGCTGCTTGTAGTATTTTCTCCTTGATCTGGGGATTCTGGAACCTGGCTATAATATTTCTGGGAGTTTTCTTTTTGGGATCTTTTTCAGGAGGTGATCGGTGGATTCTTTCAACCTCTATTTTGCCCTCTGAATCTAAAACATCAGGGCAGTTTTCCTTGAGAATTTCTTGAAGGGTGATTTCTAGGTTCTTTCCTTGATCATGGCTTTCAGGTAGTCCAATAATTTTTAAATTGTCTCTCCTGGATCTATTCTCCAGGTCAGTGGTTTTTCCCATGAGATATTTCACATTGCCTTCTAATCTTTCGTTTGTTTGGATCTGCTTAACAGCATCTTGATTTCTCATAAAGTCATTAGCTTCCATTTGCTCCAGTCTAACTCTGAAGGAATGAATCTCCTCAGTGAACTTTTGAGATTCTTTTCCATCTGGCAAATTCGACTTTTTAAGGCATTCTTCTCCTCATTGCCCTTTTGGGCCTCCTTTGCCATTTGAGTTAGTCTATTTTTTAAGGTGTTGTTTTCCTCAGTCAGGCTGTTGACCCTCATTTCATACTTTTCCTGCATCCTTCTCATTTCTCTTTCCAATTTTTCCTCCACTTCTCTTATTTGATTTTTAAAGTCCTTCTTAAGGTCCTCTATGGCCTGCAACCCACTCATGTTTCCCCTGGGGCTTTTGGAGCAGGACTTCTGACCTCACAGTCCTTTTCCCGCTCTATGCCCCCAAAATAGGAGTCTAGGGTTGCATTTTTCTGTTTCCTTTGCCTTGGCATGTTGCCACTTAATTGCTTGACTTTTGGGCTTGTTGCCACACTATGGCTTTAAGGCCAGCTAGAGGAATTTTCGTCCCGAACGTGTGGGGGGGCAACTTCCGTTTCTGGCAAGCTGTAAACCCACCCACAACTTCCAACCTAGATCACAATCCAGATCCAGGGAGGTTAAAGCAAGAGCGATTACCCCCCAAGACTGATCGCTGGATCTCCCCACCATTTGTAGGCTGGGAGCCGGAAATGCCTCTGAAAACTACAAAATGGCGTGTCTCCTCAGCGGCTTCTAGCCCCCAGGGGAGGGAGCTGACGCATTCCCCAAATACAGGTCCCAAAGTCCGTAGGACACTAACCTCTTACTTTGTCCTAGGCAAGTCTATGTTGATAATTCTGGAATCTCCACAGTTCCTGGTGTTCTGGGGTTCCTCCAGCCGGCTGCTGGCCCTGCCGCCCTGGGGCTAAAACCTCGACTCACGTGGACCTGGGCTCGGCTCGGCTCCTGTGCTCTGCGTGCTGCTGGCTCCCAGACCACTGCGCTGGTCCTTCCTGCAGGGTGCTGGGCTGTCCTCAGCGGGAGGTTAGCTTCTCTGTGTCGTTCTGTGGGTGCTGGGGCTCCAGAAGATTTTCAGAGTCCTTTTTTACATGGTTTGTGGAGAATCTGGGGGCAGAGAGGCTTGGACGAGCTGTTTCTACTCCGCCCCATATTTCTTTTTAAAGATGGTATATTAAATCTAATCACAATTGTATTAATTTTACCTAAAATGATTATATTAAACCTTAGAACATTAAAGTGTCCTAAGTGAAATCTAGAATTACTTAAAAGTTTGACCCAACTGTACATATAGGAAAAACCAAATGGATGAAAACTGTCATCCAGATAATGTTAGATAATTGGTAGACAATCTGCAGAGTTTATCCAGCAAAATATTATGTGTGTATGTATAATATATGAATAGATTATGTATATATATTATGTATACATATGTGTGTATATTTTATCTATCTTGGATAGGCATTGCAGATAGATAGCAAATTGGAACAATAACTAAAGAGAAGGGTGGGAGTAGACTGTATTATTTTTGGAGAGTTGTTCAGTACTTTTTGTGACTCTAAGCTTCTCCCTGAAATCAAGAACCCTCTTTTTTTTTTTTTTTAGCACAAATATTCTTTTGGTGGTGCCATATGGCTACAAATCATGTAGTGGCCCAGTCTCTGAAGAAATAAAGTTGAGCATACTCCAGAGGGCAATGGAGATATGCATGGTAAATGGAAATAGCTTCAGTACAATACAACTGAAAGCTTGCACAATGAAAACATACATGCAAAAGAGAAGTTGTATCAGAAAAGGTGGTGAGTCAGTCATTTAGCAAGGGCATGGGATCCCAGGCAAACAGCTGGTGTTCCCATATAATGTCAAGAGAACTGAAGAAGGTCAGGAACATGTTGTTTGAACCCACTGTAAAGGGTTTAGTAGAGGGCAGAGACAAGAGATGTATAGTTTGAGAAAGCATTGATAGGTTACGATCTGTACTCTTGGAGAGAGAACCTGCTTTCATGAAGTGACAGATCTATCAACCTACTGAAGAATCATAGATTTAAAGCTGTTATGGGCATTACTCATAGGGGATATCCAGGACCCAGCTTGTATCTGGAGAGCTGATTGTTAAATTTTCATTGCAATCATTAACTCCTAAGAATTTGGCAAACACTACAAATCAGAAATTGATTTACTGTTTTGTTGATTGACTGGTTAGAAAATTGATGAAGAAAATATTAATTAAGAAGATTAAAAGTATACCAAGTTTATATTTTTTGTGGGAGAGCTGGCTGTTAAACATTTACTAGCATACCCAGGCCCTAGAGATAATCTAGTCCAGAGGTAGGAAACCTGTGGCATGGATTTGTTCTGTGAAGTTTGGATTCAGTCAAAGGGCTTCACTTGAGGACCTAAAGGGCCACAGGTGTCTCACCTCTGATCTAGTCCAGTGCTTTCATTTTATATATGAGAAAACCTAAGTCCATAAAAGTTAAGCAACTTTTTCAAGATTTTATAGCTAGCAAACAACTGAGTTGAGACTTTATCCCAAGTCTGCCAACTCCATGTCCAGTTGCCCATTCTATATTACCTTAATGCAGTTGTTGCAATTGCTCCTGAGTTATATGTTGAGTAATTAAAAAAAACAAAAACCTCACACATTGTTTTCCTTAAAAGTTCATCACCCTCTATATGTATAATAGGTATCATATTTCTTGTCTTCTCAATAGGTGGGGGAGGGGCTGGAGGGTAAAACAGAATTTGGAGTTGAAAATAAAAATAAAGTTTAAAAACAATTTTTAAAGTGCATCACCATAGAAGAAAATGGGCTAGTGAAAAATGCACTTAGGTTGGTGGCTTTATTTTTTCTAACACAAACATATCATGGTTATTTGAAATGAGAAAGGAATATCATTCTGTGGGAGTTCTTGGCTAACTCCCTTTAATGTTAATGTTAGGCCATACAAAAAAAAAAAACCAAAACATTTAACCACTGGTAATTTGCTTTTAAAGGTGAGATAATTGACTGCTTTTCCAGGGCAGAAGGCAAGTAAGAGAATTGTCTCAATAACTCATCAACCTAAGAAACTCAACCTTGGGGCCCAATATTATGGGAATTTTGCTGGACCACTTGTGGAGGTCTCCCAAGCCCTTTTACAACACTCATAATGACTAGACTCACCCTCCTGTAAGCCAGAGTGATGACAGGGTCTATGTTTATACAGAATTAAGCCTAGCAAATGAGAGTTCTGAGTAGCTGCTTCAGTTCCTGAGTCTTGGGCCCTGAGCCCTGGGTCCTGAGCCTGTCCCCATTCCCTGTCCTGGCTATGAAACATTCACTTGGGTAGTGATTCAGGCTGATGGCTACTAAAGAAGGAGGTGACTCAGCTAGAATTCCAAAACGCCTAAATTTTCCATGCATACAGTCAGTATGGAACACATCCTTTGAGTCTTGTGTAGGAATGGCCCTCCTTGTCTTAGCACATTCTTCCAATTTCCTTTGAGTTTCCTATAATAATAATAATAAAAGCAAATAAAAACACTATTCTGCTCCTCTATCTGCTTTTAAATATTTCTTAGACACTGAGGTACAGTAACTTCACTAACAAACTAAGATTTTTAAAAGACATGTATTAATGATGGAAATAAGGATGAGTAATGCAAGATAAATAGTAAAGTGTAGCTTGGTTCCAAAAAAGAAAGAAAAGAGCATTTTTTTTGAGGGGGGAAAGCGGCAAGGCAATCAGGGTTAAGTGACTTGCCCAAGGTAACACAGTAAGTGTTAAGTTTCTGAGGTTGGATTTTAATTCAGGTCCTCCTGACTCCAGAGCTGGTGTTCTGTTCACTGCACTGCCTATCTGCCCCCAAAACAAGCATTTCTATAGCTTCTATTATGTTCTAAGCACTGTACTAAGCACCTTATAAATACTCTCTCATTTGATCCTCAACCCTAGAAAAAAAGTGCTAAAAAGAAAGTATTAGGAATGTTGCCACTGTTCAGTCATTTTTCAGTTCTGTCTGACTCTTTGTGACCCCATTCTGGGTTTTCTTGATAAAGATAATGGAGTGGGCTTTTTAAAAAAATATCCTCCAGCTTATTTTACAGATGAGAAAACTGAGGCAAAAACAGGGTTAAGTCACTCATCCAGGGTCACACAGTCGGTAAATGTCAAAGGCCAGATCTGAACTCAGGAAGATGAGTCTTCTTGAATTCAGGAAGGGCTCTCTATCCATTGTGCCACTAGCTGCCATCATTAGATGGTCCCACTGAAACATTAATCAGTAAGAATGTCAACTTGAAAGAAGGTCTCTAGTGGAGTGTCCTCTTAGATATCACCATATTAGATTTATAGATGACTCCTAATTGGAAAGGAGAGTTAACACACTGGATATCTAAGATGTTGAAAAGGGTCCAGATCATGACATTTGAGAATCAGTTAAGGAAAGGTCTACCAAGCTTGGAGAATCTCAAACCTGGGAGTGACACAGTAGAGATCAAGAAATTGAGAGACTGGGGGGCGGAGCCAAGATGGCGGAGTAGAAACAGCTCATCCAAGCCACTCTGCCCCCAGATTCCCCCCAAACTATGTAAAAGGGGACTCTGAACAACTTCTGGAACTCCAGCACCCACAGAACGACACAGAGAAGCTAACCTCCCACTGAGGACAGCCCAGCAGCCCTGCAGGAAGGACCAGCGCAGCGGTCTGGGAACCAGCAGCACGCAAAGCGCAGGAAGCAGAGCCTAGTGGAGCCCAGGTCTGCATGAGCCGAGGTTTTAGCCCCAGGGCGGCAGGGCCAGCAGCCAGCTGGAGGAACCCCAGAACACCAGCAGCCATGGCAACTCCAGAATTATCAACATAGACATGCCTAGGACAAAGTAAGAGGTTAGTGTCCTGTGGATTTTGGGACCTGTATTTGGGGGAATGCGTCGGCTCCCTCCCCTGGGGGCTAGAAGCCATTGAGGAGACATGCCATTTTGTAGTTTTCAGAGGCAGCTCCAGCTCCTGGTCTGCAATTAATTGTAGGGAGATCCAGCGATCCGTCTTGGGGGGGTAATCGCTCTTGCTTTAACCTCCCTGGATCTGGATTGTGATCTAGGGTGGAAGTCGTGGGTGGGTTTACAGCTTGCCAGAAACGGAAGTTGCCCCCCACACATTCGGGATGAAAATTCCTCTATCTGGCCTTAAAGCCATAGTGTGGCAACAAGCCCAAAAGTCAAGCAATTAAGTGGCAACATGCCAAGGCAAAGGAAACAGAAAAATGCAATCCTAGACTCCTATTTTGGGGGCATAGAGTGGGAAAAGGACTGTGAGGTCAGAAGTCCTGCTCCAAAAGCCCCAGGGGAAAACATGAGCGGGTTGCAGGCCATAGAGGACCTTAAGAAGGACTTTAAAAATCAAATAAGAGAAGTGGAGGAAAAATTGGAAAGAGAAATGAGAAGGATGCAGGAAAAGTATGAAATGAGGGTCAACAGCCTGACTGAGGAAAACAACACCTTAAAAAATAGACTAACTCAAATGGCAAAGGAGGCCCAAAGGGCAATGAGGAGAAGAATGCCTTAAAAAGTTGAATTTGCCAGATGGAAAAAGAATCTCAAAAGTTCACTGAGGAGATTCATTCCTTCAGAGTGAGACTGGAGCAAATGGAAGCTAATGACTTTATGAGAAATCAAGAGGCTGTTAAGCAGATCCAAACAAATGAAAGATTAGAAGGCAATGTGAACTATCTCATGGGAAAAACCACTGACCTGGAAAATAGATCCAGGAGAGACAATTGAAAAATCATTGGACTACCTGAAAGCCATGATCAAAGAAAGAACCTAGAAATCACCCTTCAAGAAATGCTCAAGGAAAATTGCCCTGATATTTTAGATCCAGAGGGCAAAATAGAGGTTGAAAGAATCCACCAATCACCTCCTGAAAAAGATCCCAAAAAGAAAACTCCCAGGAATATTATAGCCAGGTTCCAGAATCCCCAGATCAAGGAGAAAATACTCCAAGCAGCCAGGAAGAAACAATTTCAATATTGTGGAAACACAATCAGAATAGCCCAGGACCTGGCAGCTTCTACACTGAGGGATCGAAGGGCATGGAATGTGATATTCCAGAGGGCAAAAGAACTGGGAATGAACCCAAGGGTCACCTACCCAGCAAAACTGAGTATTTTGTTTCAGGGGAAAATATGGTCATTCAGTGGAATAGAGGACTTTCAAGCATTCTTGAGGAAAAAACCAGAATTGAATAGAAAATTTGACATCCAGACACAAGAAGGAAGAGATGCCTGAGAAGGTAATCAGGGAAAAGAAATCAAAAGGAACTTATCAAAGTTGAACTATTTACATTCCTATATGGAAAAGCAATAACTGTGACTGATGATATCTTTCTCACTATGAAAATAATGGAAGAAGGGTGTGTGGTCATATGAATACATATGTGAATGTGTGTGTATATGTTAGTTATATTGGATAGAGGGCATAGGTTGAATTTGTTGGGAAGGGAGAATACTCAAGGGATGAAATTATGAAGTGAGAGAGGAAAGTGGCAAGAGGAGATGGGGAAAGACAGGGTAGGGTAAACTATCTCATGTAGAAGAAGCAAGAGGAAGTGGTTGCAAGGGAGGGGGAGAATGGGAAGGGAAAAAAAAGGCAAATCCAAATTCTCATTGAATTTGGTTCAGGGAGAGAATGACATACATACTAAATGGGATATCTCAACCTGCAGCAGAATAGGGGGAAGGGGGATGAGAGGAGGGATGATTGATGGGGGGCATCCTTGGGGGGAGGGGATGTTGGAAGTACCCACTATAGAAGAGGGACAGGATCATGTAGGGAATGGACCAGGTGGGAGGTGGGATGAGTGGGAGGGAATTATAAGCAGCCTTGTACAATATATCTACTATGATAATGTTTTGCATAGCTAGACATGTACAACATATACTGAATTACTTATCTCCCCAGAGGGAATGGGTGACAAGGGAGGAAGGAAATGGATCAGAAATTCGAGGTCTTAAGATTAAATGTTTCAAATATATATAAATACTATTATTAATACTCTTTTGCTTATAATTGGGAGATAAGATGTGCAGGCATTGGGACACAAATATTCACCTTCCTCTAATGGAAAAGTCGAAGGGGGTATGGGAGAAGGTATAGGAGAGAGCAGATTGGAGGAAGCGATATCTTGTGGGACTGCTATTCTGGGAGGTTGGGTAGGGGAATAACAGGGGGAAATGATTGTAACTCAAAATCTGGCGGAAATGAATGATGTAAAACAGAAGTTAATAAAGAAATTGAGAGACTGTCATATGGAAAAGGGATTAGAATTTTTCTCCGTGTTCTCATAGAACAAAACTAGGAGTAAGGGTGAGAAGTTTCAAAGAGGTAATTTAGGCTTGATGATATAATTGTGACTTAAACATCTTGGGTCTCAGTTTCTTTCCAGAAAAAAAAATGAGATTTGGCTCAAAAACATTAGAGACTTTTGGTTCTAAAGTTTGTCAATTCCTTAACTATCATAGGGACCCCTGATGTTCATATCAAATTGTCAGAAGAGGCCTGGAAATTTACATAAGTTTGATGACTTTTGGATTTGCTTTCTACTATTGCCATCATGTTATCTACAAGATCTCTGGGTTTGTTTTCTCATGTTGTAATGATTCCCCTGTAAATCCCATGAAATCATGGTTCTCATTTAAGATGAATCATGTTTAGTCAAATAAGGATTAAACCTGTACAAACATGATGGGGGAAAAAAGAACAGGAGAATAAATGAATGCATTTGCTTAAGAATTGATTCTACCTTTTATTCCTTCCATTTTTTTTTTACCTTTGTTTCTGAAAGAAGAGTTCCAGATCCCAGCTTCCTAATTGGATATCTGTGAGTCAGTTTCCCAGTCTGTCTTATCTCTAACACCCTCTTTAAGAGACTAAACTACAGGGAGTGGAAAGAGTTTTTAGGTCCAACAATAGACCACTGTTTGACAACACTTGCCTCCAGAACTTGAGCTTTAAGAGCCTGGCTGAGGCCTGAAGAGGATCCCAGAATGCAGTGTTACAGCTAGAAGGAACAACAGAGAATCAGCAATCTGTTCCCTTATTCCCCCATCATTTTACAGATGAAGAAACAAGTTTGAGAAGTAAAGTGATTCTCACAGTTAGTTATTGGCAAAACTGGAACGTTGCTTTTTAGAAAAATGACCTCTATTTTCTTTCTCTTTTCTTTACCCCAGTGATTTTCTCATCATATGTGTTTAATAAGTGCTTGCTGCCTGCCTGTCCTTGTCCAAATGAATATATGTAACACAGTAATGGAACTACAGGGTGGGGTTTTTTGTGGGTGTTTTTTCCCCTTTTTTTTGTAATCAGGGTCAGGCATGTGTGTAATACCATTCTTTTTGCTAAGATGGTATCAGCCATGTGGAAGATTCTAGGAACCTGCTTCTAGGAGAATCCAGTGAAGACTGGACCACAGATAGACATTCTAAACAGCCTACTATGTGGTTACAAGCAGTCTTTTTCTTCCATTGGTTACATAAATAAAACCATCAAGTTATTTAAAAAGGTTTGACTCATCCCCCAGTTGATAAATGGTCAAAGGACATGAATAGTCAGTTTTCAGAGGAAGAAATTAAAGATACCTATAAGCATATGAAAAAATGCTCTAAATCACAATTAATTAGAGAAATGCCAATCAAAACAACTCTGAGGTACCATGTCTCACTGGTCAGATTGGCTAAGATGACAAAACAGGAAAATGATAAATGTTGGGGAGGATGTGAAAAAATTGGAACACTCATGCATTGTTGGTGGAGTTGTACACTGATCCAATCATTCTGGAGAGCAATTTGGAACTATGCCCAAAGGGCTATAAAAATATGCATACCCTTTGACCCAGCCATACCACTTCTAGGGCTGTATCCCAAGATATACAAGTGGGAGGAGGACCTGTATGTATGGGTCTTTTTGTGGTGGCAAAAATATGAAATCAAGGGGATGGCCATCAATTTGAGAATGGCTAGACAAGTTGTGGTATCTGAATATGATGGAATACTATTGTGCTATAAGAAATGAGGAGCGGACAGACTTCATAATAACCTGGAAAGACTTATATAAGCTGATGCTGAGTGAGGTGAGTAGAACTAGTAGTACACAATTACAGACACATTGTATCTGGGATGGCTAACACTGATAGACTGGGCTCCTCTCAGCAATGCAAGGGATATCCACATCCAGAGAAAGAACCACAGAGTCTGAATGCAGATGGAAGCAAACTACTTGCTCTCTGTCTCTTTTGTGTTTTGTGTTGTTTCATTCCTTCTTTCTCATTGTCCACTCCATTGGTTATAATTCTTCTTTACAATTTGACTAATGTTTAATGCAAAGGTATTTGTAGTACCTATATCAGATTGCATGCTTCCATGGGTGGGAAGGGGGAGGAGCAGGAAAGGGAGAAAATTTGGAATTTAAGGGATTGTGGAACTGAATGTTGCAACTAAAAGTAAATAAATTTTTGAAAATACTAAAGAAAAAAAAAAGCTTGACTCACCTGCAAAGACTTTTGGTTGTATTCACATTTGAGGCTTAAAGTGACTTTTATTCACAACCTTCCTCTACCTTTTGGGCTATTTGGCCCTGAGAAATGGTACTGGGTCTTGGGCCTTTTGGGTCATTTTCTTGTATGTATAGAGAGTGGAACCTCTGAGCTAACTCAGTAATTTAGTAATCCAAGCCCATTGTTGCAGCCAACTTGTAATACCCTGAGGGGCACCCATTTGGGACTTGAACTTGGTTAACTAATGCTGTATAGGAATTAAACTAAGCTGTGAGCCTAATTGTCCTACTCCGCAATGATTTTGGAGGTGCAGGGAGGATTACTCAGGGAGGTACTGGGGTAAATGTTTGTATGTTTGTTGTTGTTTTATCTTTGAAGTAGATATCTCTTTCTAAAAATGAATCTAATATTAGGTGATTAAGTGGAACTGGGATGCTAGTCATAGGCCCCTTAAAAATATGGGAAGCATCCAGTGGGGACTGAAGCCAAAGGCAGGGAAAAGAGAGGATTCACAACCATTTCAGGTTACCAGAGAAACAGGGAGGAGACAGGGAAAAAGGGGAGGAGTTAAAATGTGGCAGGCCTGGCTTTGAGAGAATAGGAGTTAGGGAGAATAGGGAGATAACCCAGAACTACCACAGAATGGTCTTCCTTTTTTTTTTTTTCATTCAAATAATCATGATATTTTTATTAGAAAAAATAAAGCAACCAGCTCAAGTATGATTTTTACTAGCCTACTTTCTTCCATGGTGATGCACATTTTTAAATTGAATTTTTAAAAAATTTATTTCTATTTTTTATTTTCAACTCCAACTTGTGGGCCACTTCTGGTGGTAACACCATGCTACACTTTCAGTCACAAGAAAACAAAGAGTATGTGAAAACAGAACTTGCATCTAATCCCTATGGATTTATTCAGAATCCCGTTGATTCAGATTTGCAAGGCTTACTTCCCTCACTCCCATCCATATCAACCCCATTCCTTCAAAATTCTCTCTCTCTTTTCTACCTTTTCATTGTGCAGTCTGAAACCTGTTCTTTAAGAAAAATATTAACTGCCCTTTGTATTAGACCATGTGTCCTCCTCCCACCTTAATATAGTTTTAATATATTTTGTATTTAATTGGCAATAGGTGACTCAGTGAACAGAGTAGCTGGTCTGAAATCAGGAAGACTCCCCTTCCTGAATTCAAATCTGGCCTCAGACACTTATTGACTATGTGACCTTGGGCAAGTCACTTAACTCTGTCTGTCTCAGGCTTGTCTATAAAATGAGCCAGAGAAGGAAACTGCAAACCACTCCAGTATCTTTGCCAAGAAAACGCTAAATGAGGTCATGAAGTGTCAGACAGGACTAAAAATGACTGAAAAAAAATGTTTATGTCCTACACAATGTAAGCTTTTGAGGTCAGGGAAAGGTTCCTTTTGTCTTGGTCTCCAATGTCTAGTACATAGTAATTATTAAGTGCTTATTTAATTAAAATGAACGTTGTTAATAGCAAATCAGATGACATTTGCAGTAAGCTAGGGATTCTAAGAGGAGATGGTGAGAGAGGAGGGTATTCTAAGTATAAAGAAAAGCTTTTAGGGGTAGGGAACCTGCAGTCTCAAGGCCACATGTGACCTTCTAGGTCCTTGGGTGTGGCTCTTTGAGTCCAAGCTTTACAGAACAAATCTTTTTATTAAGGGAATTTGTTCTGTGAAATTTGGATTCAAAGGGCCGCACTTGAGGATCTAGAGGACTGCATGTCAGGTTCCCCAAACCTGTAAGTGGAAAATGAAATGCTACTATTCAGGAAGCAGCAAGTAAGTCAGTTTGTAAAGTGCATGTGTGCACTCACGTGTGTGTGTGTGTGTGTGTGTGTGTGTGTGTGTGTGTACCTTAGTATCTAATGAACCTAGGATCAAGAAGACCCCCATTCTAATCTCACAGTAATGACTTCTTCTCATCAGTTGCTGCATCCAACACTTCGTGACCCCATTTGGGGTTTCCTTAGCAGAGATCCTGTAGTGGTTTGCCATTTCTTTCTCCAGATCATTTGGCAGATGAGGAAACTGAAGCAACCAGGGTTAAGTGACTTGTCTAGGGTCACATAGTCAGTAAGTGTCTGAGGCCAGATTTGAACCCAGGAGGAAGAGTCATCCTGACTCCAGGCCTGGTGCTCTATCCACTTTGCCACCTTGCTGCCCAAACACTTACTAGCTATATAAATGTGACAAGCTCATCTAACCTCTCCAAGCTTCTATTTCCTCATTTGTAAAATGGTGGTGTAGGGGGAGGAGGGGAGGAAGTTGGAATTAATGACCTCTTCCTACTCTAAATCTATGATGTAATAATAATCATTTCTCCTCAAGTATGAATGTGTAATAATGTTTAAGATGCTATCCTTCCCTAGGATAGTCAAATTTTATCTAAAGACACCATCTTATCTCTAAGTAGAGAAGATATTAATATTTGTGTTCAGATTGCCTTTCCTAGTGTCCTTGAAGTAAAAAAAAATCTGACAAAATAATGTGGTGCTCTTCTATATGCTAATACCTATGCTTACTTCTATACTAGGAAATATTTGTCCTCTTGAGACTGAAATCATCCAAAGATATTTCTGTCTTTTTAAATGTTTGTTCAATTCAAGTGAAATGCCCACAGACTATAATAATGGGAAGTGTGGCTTTTTTTAAAACCATGTCCACATTGCATAATAACATGTTGGCAGTGACAGGAATGGAAAATATTTACTCTAGAATCCTTCAGGGTTATACTATTCACCCATTTTCATACGGATAAATGTTTGATACCTAACTGGAGTAAGGCAGTCCCAGACCATCAGGTCGCCTCTCCATCGTCCCATTCTATGCTCTTTAAGGATCTCAACTCCACAAATATTGATGTATCTTCTGAGTGCATGACAAAAATGTGTGTTTGACAAGTTTTACTACATGTCTATAAGAAAGTATGTATATTTATGTTCAAGGTTATCATATGCATATAAACAGAGGATCAATCAAATTATATAATTAATATGTAAAGAATGTCTATCGTTCCATGCTTTGCATGTAGTATTTTCCACCATGCTGCTTATGCTCTGGCCATCATCCTCATCTCTCTCCCCTTCTGCATTGCCCCCTGAAGCCTTGGACCACATTTCATGGTCTTCTGTCTCTGATAAGTAAGCCTTATCTTGACTGTAATCAGACCTCCATGCCATTTCTAGGTCATTTTCACATAATGCTGCCATGTGCATTAGAATGTAAGGTCCTTGAGGGCAGGTACTGTCTTGCTTTCTTGTATTTATATTCCCAGCATTTAACACAGTGCCTGGCACATAGTAAGTGCTTAAAATGTTTAACTCTTCTCTCTCGTTGATAGGTTTAGTGACTTAATATCCCTCCTCTAGAATTTTCTGTTTCCCTCAATTGTTCCAACTTTCCTCCAGTCACCTAGGCTCAGAAATTGCTGAATCATTTTTCACTCTTCACCTACAATAATTGTGTCCATCCCTGGTATGTACACACACACACACACACACACACACACACACACACACACACACACACACACTAACAGGACTAATTCCATATTGAACAGCTATTAGCAAAACAACCTTGTTTTGCATCAGTTACAGAAATTGCTTATAAAGCAAAATGTACCAGAAACTATCTCTCTTCTCTGTTCCAGAACAAGACTATAAAACCTATCAAATGGTCTAGTTGTAGATATTTTGTTTGTTGGTGAGGGAACATTTACCCAGCAGCCTATAAAAGTGTATAATCTATGCTTTGCACAATTGAAAAGGTACTCAGAGACTTTGGGTCTGTCTCCTTTTGCTCTCCAGTATAATCTCTTTTTGACTTATGTTATTAGACTGTCCATAACCTATATTTGCCCATCTCCACACAACTGCTAACTCTTTTCCCTATGGAAGGAGGGAATGAAAGAAGGAAAAAAGAAAGGAAGGAAGGAAGAGAGGGAAGAAGGAAGGGAGGGAGAAAGAAGGAAGAATTTATTGACTATGTGTCAGACATTGTCCTAAACACTAAGGATACAAAAAAATTTTAAAAAGATAGATAGTCCAGGCCCTCATGGAACTTATAATTCTAATAGGGGAATACACTAAAAGGAGCTGAAAATCCAAGAAGTGGGAGATAAACATGCGTAATTCAGGGGTATAATTTTTCAGTCCAGAAAGTCAGGAACAGAGAGCTCAGAGGGGAATATAGGTAGGCAGGTCCCTGCCCCTCTATGAAAAGAAAGTCATCAATGGAAGATGTGAATGAGTGGTTGGGGTCAATGGGAATATACTGCCCCTCTAACATATGTTGATTCCTACTTCTCCTTTATAAGGAAGAGAGGTTATATAATGATTAGAGTGTTGGCCCTGGAGCCAAGAAAATCTGAAATCTAAGTTCAGACCTTGCCTTAGACATTTTTTAGTTATGTGACCCTAGGCAAATAACTCATTTCCTAGGGAACCTCATTTGTTTTCATCTATAAAATGAACATAAGTGCTATATAAATATAAATATTAGCTATTATTAAAGCACAAAGTGAATTTTATCTCTTCCATGAGGCCCTTGCTGATTTCTTTCCCCCAATCAGTTGTAATACTCAGTAACATAATTAGCTCGTTTTAAGCTCAAGAAGTCTTCATATTTCACAAAGGTAATAATTTTTAAGTTATTTATATAAAAGTTATTTAAAGGTTAAAGTTTTAAGGTTAAGTTAACTTTATTTGGTGGGCTGTAGGGAATTGATTCAATGGAACCTCACCTTTATACTGTAATGAGGGAGAAGACTCCCTTAGATCTCATATGGCACTTTACTTTGGGGCTTCTTATGTGTTTATCACGTATAATATTGTATTAAAAATGCTTGTCTATGAATCATATTCCCCTAAGCATGAAGGCTGTGTCTCATCTAAATTTTGTATTTCACTGTACCCCAAGGGTACACAGTTAGCACTTTAAGTGTTTATTAAATTAAAATGATTTGATTTGAAAACTTAACTAGCTTCCCTGTCTCCTACTGGGTCCCCAACCTATCTTTTCTATATATCTATATATCTCTGTAATGTGTAGTGGTCATTATATGCATTCACTTCTCAGAAACCTTCCATGATTCCCTACAGCTCACCAAATAAAGTACTCTTTTGCTTATGCAAGAAAGGACCTCCACAACCTGGTCCCATCTATCTTTCCAGCCTTTACCCTTTATCCATACTCTTCATCCACTCTAAACTGTAACCAAACTGGATTAGTTAAAATCCTACAAATGCAGCCCAACCTTTCCTTTTTCTGTACCTGTTCATGCTTTTTCTCCACTTCCCTACATATCACTATTTGTTGACATTATAGGTATTTTCCAAGGCCCAAGTCAAATACTTCTTACTCTATGAAACCTTCCTTGACCCATTGTCCCAATAATCCCTCCCCATTTTGAACCCTCATCAACCTTTATGCATCTTTCATGCATTTATCACATTCAATTTTGTATAATAGTCACCTGTAAATGATTCTTTTTTACTAGACTATAAACTCCTCAAGGACAGCTCCTTTCTTAACTTATTTTCAGAGCTAGCATAATGAATTGCCTTTATAAGCCTATCAGTCAATAAGCACTTATTAAACACCTGTAATGTACAGGACCTGTGCTAAGCTAGGGATACAACAAAATGGCAAAAGAAGCTCACAAATCTAACTCATTCAACCAGTGTTTGTTTTTAATTTTTCCCCAAAGTTTATTTATTTATTTATTTTTGTCTACTCATTCTTTTTTATTTTATATTTTAATCAAATTTTATGTTTATTTTTAGTTTACATAATTCATTTCTACAAGACTTTTAGTTAAAATTTTTCTCCCCATCTTTCCCCTACCCACGACCCCAAAACAGCAATCCCATTGAATATTCCCTCCCCCAGTCTGCTCTCTCTTATAACCTACCCCAACACTCCTCAGATTTCCAGTAGGGCAAAATGTATCTCTATACCCCAGTGCCTATGTATCTTATTTTCCATTTGCATGTGAAATAATAATAATAATATTTTAAACATTTGATTTTAAGTGTTTTTTTTTTATTAAATTGAATAAAGTCAGTAAAAAGTGTATTGGGCATTATGAAATGGAAAGCTACTATATGATGGTAGATTTTGTACATATTTTTCCAACACATATATTTAATCTCTCCTTTCTAAGTCTTTATTTTAATGTCTTGACTTATTAAAAGAAATGCAAGTCTTTTTCTTCCTGGCAGTACTGTAGGTTGTCCTGGTACTCTTCTACAAGCCAGTTCTATCATTATTATATGACTCCATTTTTGAAAGCCAGGAGTAGTGTCTGATTCTCATATTTATCTGCCAATTTATTAATAGGAATAGCTCTTTGGAGATCTTTATTCCATCATGTAACATTATCCCTGTCAAGAGCTCAACATCTAGAATAAATTTAATGTACCTTTTAAAACCACACTATTGAAATATTCACAAGCTGTAAATGTTTTCTAGGTCTGTATCCGTAGGTGGAAGGAGTAGGAGGAGGAAGGGTAGTAATGAAGTAGGAGGGTGGAGAGGGAAGTTATCCATACCAGAAAATAGAATGCTTATGTTTTTCTTTAGGTAGCAAATGTAAATATTTTCCCAAACCAAACAATTGACATTCAAGAAAAATGTGACTTCTGATCCTTCTTCACCAAACAATGAAGGATCCCTTACTTTTCATTTCTGAGCCCCCAGCATCCCCCAAATACCTTAGCCTTCTTGGAGAAGCTACCTTTGTCCCTTCCAATCTCAAATATCCTGATTTAGCTAAGTCAGCACTGAAACAAGTGTCTGATATCATCAGTGTATACTTTGAGGTGGGAGGGGGTATGGGCGAAGGGGTCAGGTTACATGGTAACAAGAAATTGCTGGAAGTCAGTAAACAGTTCCCGTTGTGCAGGATTTAACACTAGCCCAGATGACAATAAATAAGTCACTTCAACAGGGGACTGAAAAATGATCCATGACATAGTTTGAATGAGGCAAATGTCTTCTTGGAAAAGGCTTGTCTGCCCATGGAACAGAACAGGAAAATTGGGCTGTCATTTGGCATATCCTATGAATGGTGTATGGAGGTGGGAGGGGGCACAGCCCTATCCCACTGCCTATTGCTTACTCTTTGCAATAGTGTGGGATAATAAACCTGGATTTCTTTGAGGACCACACTGTTTTAGGAGTGGACAAGTTAGCTCATTCGGGCACTTTCTCTTTTTTTTTCCCAATTTATTTATTTTTAGTTTTCAACATTCATTTCCACAAGATTTTGAGTTGCAAATTTCTCCCCCTCTTCTCCTTACCCCCTACCCTAAGATAATGAGCCTACTGAATACCCCTTCTCCCAGTCTGTTCTCTCTTTTATCCTCCCCCATCCCCCCCCCCACTTTCTAGTAGGGCAAGATGGATTTCTGTACCCCAGGGCCTGTATATCTTAGTTCCCATTTGCATGTAAAAGAAACAATTTTTTAAACATTTATTTTTAAAACTTTGATTTCCAGATTCTTTCCCTTCTTCCCTCCTCACCTACCCCCACTGGGAAAACAAGCATTTTAATATAGGTTGTACATGTGTAGTTATGCAAAATGTTTCCATAGAAGTTATATTGTGAAAGACTAGCTATATTTCCCCACCCCCACTTATTCTATTTTCTACTTTGACCCTGTCCCTTTTCAAAAGTGTTAGCTTCTAACTACCCTTTCCCCCAATCTACCCTCCCTTCTATTATCCCTCCTCTTATCTCATTCCCCCTACTTTCCTGTAGTGTAAGATACCCAAATGAGTGTGTATGTTGTTCCCTCCTTAAGCCAAATTCAATGAGAGTAAGGTTAACCCCTTCCCTTTCACTTTCCTGCTCTTCCCCTCCATTGTAACAGTTTTCTTTTGCCTCTTTTATATGAGATAATTTACCCTACTCTCTCTCTCCCTGTCTCCTTCTTTCATTAAATTCCTCTCTCACCTCTTAACTTTATTTTTTAGATATCATCCCTTCCTATCCAACTGATCCTGTGCCCTCTCTATGTATACATGTACACATATATACATACATGCATGTATTTATATACACATACACCCTCCTACATAAACATATATGCATGTATACATGCATACATACATATATACATATACATACATACATATATATACACATATGCCCTTCAACTGTGCTCATACCGAGAAAAGTCTCATGAGTTACAATTATAGTTTTTTCCATGTAGGAATGTAAATAGTTCAACTTTAATAAGTTCCTTATGATTTCTTTCTCGTTTACCGTCTCATGCTTCTTGTATTTGAAAGTCAAATTTTCTGTTCAGCTCTGTTTTTTCATCAAGAATGCTTGAAAGTCCTTTATTTCATTGAATGACCATATTTTCCCCTGAAACATTATACTCAGTTTTGCTGGGTAGGTGATGCTTGGTTTTAATCCTAGCTCCTTTGACTTCTGGAATATCATATTCCAAGCCCTTTGTTTCTTTAGTATAGAACTAGACCTTATGTTATTCTGACTATGTTTCAAAAATACTCAAATTATTTCTTCCTGGCTTCTTGTAATATTTTCTCCTTGATTGGGGAATATGGAATTTGGCTATAATATTTCTAGGGATTTTCTTTTTGGGATCTTTTTCAAGAGGCTATCAGTGAATTCTTTCCATTTCTATTATGCCCTCTGGTTCTAGAATATCAGGGAAATTTTTCTTGAGAATTTCTTGAAGGATGATTTCTAGGCTCTTATTTTGATCATGGCTTTCAGGTAGTCCAATAATTTTTAAATCATCCCTCTTGGCCAGTGTTTTTTCCAATGAGATCTTTCACATTGCCTTCTATTTTTTCATTTGTTTGGATCTGTTTTATAGTATCTTGATTTCTCATAAAGTCATTAGCTTCCATTTGCTCTAATCTAATTTTGAAGAAATTATTCTCTTCAGTGAGTTTTTAAAATTCCTTTTCCATCTGGACAATTCAGTTTTTTAAGGCATTCTTCTCTTCATTGGCTTTTTGGGTTTCTTTTGCCTTTTGAGTTAGTGTCTTTTTAAGGTGTTATTTTCTTCAATGTATTTTTGGGTCTCCTTTAGCAGGCTATTGACTCACTTTTTATGATTTTCTTGCATCATTCTCATTTCTCTTCCTAATTTTTCCTCCACTTCTCTTACTTGATTTTCCAAATCCTTCTTGAGCTCCTCCATGGCCTGTGGCCAATTCATATTTTTCTGGGAAGATTTTGATGCAGGAGTTTTGACTTTGTTATCTTCTTCTTGTTCTATGTTTTGATCCTTTTTGTTCCCCCAAAAAGATTCTATGGGCTAATCATGCTTCATCTGCTTGCTCATCTTGTCAGCCAATTACTTGACTTTTGAGCTCTTTTCCATTGTAGAACTCTGCTTCCAGAGTGGAGAGAGCTGTGTCCCAAATTGATAGGGTTTTCAAAGTTGACAGAGCCATGAGGAGGGCGAGCTCTCTACAGCCACCACAAGTTTTGGCACACTGGCGTTCCTCACCCCAGCATCACCCCCAAGACTGAGACCCAGGTCCAAGCATTTCAAAGGAAGATCAATTACCCTCAGAATGGTTGCTTGGTCACCCTATGATCTGCAGGTCAGGAGCTCCAGAGGCAGCCACCTGGTGCGGGGGAAGCTGCCAGACACCTCTGCCACCCTGGGGGCAGGGGTCAGACTGTACTCTTCCATCATCGGATTCCAACAGAGTTCCCCACTGACCTTTTACTTTCTTTTTGGTGTTTATGTGTTGAGAAGTTTGGAAACCTCCACAGCTGCCAGTGATTCACTCTCCTGAAGTCTTCTCTGGCCTGTCTGGGCCACAGGTTGGGGCCACCCTCGGTCTGGGCCAGTGGGGCTCACACAAGACTATGCTTGGCTCCCAGCTCAGTGCAATAGACCCTTCCTGTTGGCCTGCCAGGCTGCCTTCAGTGGGAGATTTGTTTCTCTCTGTCACTTTGTGGGTTCTGTAGCTCTAAAATTTGTTTAGAGTCATGTTTTACAGGTATTGGAGGTGGTTGGAATGGGAGCTGAAGCAAGTTCCTGCTTTTACTCCGCCATCTTGGCTCCACCCCCTGGACACTTTCTTGTAATAGAATCTGATGGTTTGTGAGAGAGGGCTGACCCAGGGAAGAAAGCACAAAATTTTAGTATGGTAGTTGGAGAATTGGTTTAACTGAGGAACAAATGAATGAAGAAACATTTATTAAACATTTACTGTGTGTTAGGTACTGAAGGAAAGGAGTTGCTCTTCTGTACTACCCACCACCCCAAGTAATCTCTTAGAGCTCTGGGAAGGACATCTTTGTAGTTGTTTAGGGAACTTCCCCTGATATGAGAGGGAGCTTTGTGTAGTGGAAAGGGTGTTAAATCAGGAGTCAGGAGAAACCTGGGTTCAAAGTCTGTTTCCACTACTTTGTAGCCATGGATGAATCATTTTCCTCATCGATCCTCAGTTTTCAGTGTTGTGCTGGTAAATGTTTAACAATGGACTCTCTGAAAAGCAGAACACACTTTTTAAAGTTTGAACTTCATTATTAACATTTTCTCCATCATTTTCTTAAGTCTAGACAATCTATAAAACAATGTCAAGTTCTGATTTGTAGCAATTTCTGATATATAAATGTTCACACTAAAAATTTAACAATCTGATTTCTGAGAGCTAATTTCTGGCTCCAGCAACAGCCCCACCCCCCACTTAGTTTCATCTGTAAAATTAAATACTGATAGCTATAATATTTATCTCACACTGTGACTGTGAAGATTATATGAGATAATGCAAAACATAAAAGGTAAATATCAGCTATAATGGTTCTGTGGGTGTTTTTCTTTATTATTATTATTATTATTATTATTATTATTATTTTGCTTTTTGGAGAGCAATTGGGGTTAAGTGACTTTCCCAAGGTCACATGGCTAGTGTTTGTGTTAAGTATCTGAGGCCACATTTGAACTCAGGTCCTCCTGACTCCAGGGCTGGTGTTCTATTCACTGTGCCACCTAGCCACTCCTGGGGTGTTTTTCCACACTCTATTTTACTCACTGGTATATGGGAAAGCAAGTTGAAAGGGTATTTGTCTAGTACCTTTGTCTCCTCCAGAGAAGGGGTCTTGCTGTTCTTAGGCTATGCTTGGTCAAATCGAGTCAACATACATTTATTAAGCACTAAATGTGCCAGACTCTATGCTAGGTGATGAGGGATACAAAGAAAGGCAAAAAAAAAAAATAACAAACCCAACCCCACAGTCCCTGTCCTCAAGGAGCTTGCAATCTAATTGGGGAGACAATATGCAAACAAGATATATACAGAGTAAACTGGAGATAGTAAACAGAAGGAAGATACAAGCATTAAGGGGGACCTGATAGTGTAGATATAACCCAGTCTGCATAACTGAGAAAGAAGGTATTCTGAAATTCTGCCTTTTCCCTTTAAAAGCTCCAGCTCTTCTAGCCATTACCAATAGCTGATCTAGATCCTAATTTTTCTGAGATTCCTACTCTAGCTCTTTCTCAAGGCTCATTAATTTTATTTAGGGTCTCAAGTTGGTCTGGTCTACTGCACCTAGAGAACTGATCTCCTAAGCCCTTCTTCTTTTAGCTCAGGCAGGATGGGGTTAAAATTTTTCTTTCTTTCTAAATTAAATTTTATTAATGCTTTTTGTTTTAAAATCACAGTAACAGAGTGTCACCATAAGCAAATTAGGGGATCAAGTAATAGTCTACTTGTCAGATATATGGAGAAAGAATTCATGACCAAATAAGAGATAGAGAGCATTATGAAATGTAAAGCAGATAATTTTGATTATATTAAATTAAAAAGCTTTTGCACAAACACAATCAATGCAACCAAGATTAGAAAGAAAGCAGAAAGCTGAGAAACATTCTTTAGAGCAAGTGTCTCTGATAAAGGCCTCACTTCTCAAATATAGAGAACTGAGTCAAATTTCTAAGAATATAAGCCATTCCCCAATTGATAAATGGTCAAAGGATATGAACAGGCAGTTTTCAGAGGAGGAAATCCAAACTATCTTATAGATATATGAAAAAGCGCTATAAATTACTTTTAATTACAGAAATGTAAATTAAAACAACTTCAAGGTACCTCCTCATACCTATACAACTGGTTAATACGACAAAAAAGGAAAATGATAAATGGTGGAGCAGATAGATATAAGGAAAATTGAGACACTGATGCATTGTTGGTAGAGTCGTAAACTGATGCAACCATTCTGAAGAGTAGCTTGTAACTATGCCAAAGGACAACCAAACTATGCATGCCCTTTATTCCAGCAATACTTCTAGTTCTGTATCCCAAAGAGATCACTAAAAAGGGAAAAAGACCTACATGTGCAAAATTTATAGCAGCCCTTTTTGTGGTGGCAAAATATTGGAAATTGAGGGGATGCCCATCAATTGGGGAACTGATGAATAAACTGTAGTATATATTTTTTAAACAGATGCTTTATTAACTTCTGGTTTACATCATTTCTGCCAGATTTTGAGTTACAATTTTTCCCCCATTTTTCCCCTACCCACCACCCTAGAATAGCAGTCCCACAAGATATCCCCTCATCCAATCTGCTCTCTCCCATATCTTCTCCCATACCCCCTTCGACTTTTCCATTAGAGAAAGCTGTAGTATATTAATATAATGGAATACTGTTGTGCAGTAAGAAATGATGAATAAGTAGATTTCAGAAAAATCTGGAAAGTCTTATGTGAACTAATCAAAGTGAAATGAGCAGAACCAGGAAAACACTGTACAGAGTATCAGCAACATTGTGTGATGATCAGCTATGAATGATTTAGTTCATCTTAGGAACACAATGATCTAAGACAAGTACAAAGTACTCATGAAGGAAAATGCTATCCATATCCATATAAAGAACTGATGGACTTTGAATACAGATTGAAGCATACTTTTTTCATTTACTTTATTCTTTTTCATAGTTTTTTTCCCCCTTTAATCTATTTATTCTTTCACAACTGTCACTAATATGGAAATATGTTTTACATGATAGCCCATGTATAACCCATATAAAATTGCCTACCATTTTCAGAAGAGAGGAGAGAGGGAGGGAAAAAATTGAAACTCAAAATCTTATAAAAATGACTGCTAAAAATTGTCTTGACATGTAATTGGGAAACGATATTATTTAAAATCTGCCCTAAATCAATCAATTACAGTAATTTCCAAATGTAGCCTCCTCTATCCAATCCCCATCCATTAAAATGAAACCATTTCTTACAATAAACAAAAAACAGTTAAGTGAAAACAACCAATAGAGTGACTGAAATCTGCCTTAGTACCAAACTTTTTTTTTTTTTTTTGAGGGCAATTGGGGTTAGGTAACTTGCCCAAGGTCACACAGCTAGGTTTTTATTTTGTGTGTGCATTAAGTGTCTGAGGCCGGATCCGAACTCAGGTCCTTCTGACTCCAGGGCCGACGCTCTACTCACTGCGCCACCTAGCCGCCCCTATGTACCAAACATTCTGCCCAAGTAGTCTCCCACCTTTCTACTGAGAAGACAGTGATATTGTTTATTTATTGTTTTTATTTTGTTATTCAATGTCATTACTGATTTTCTAGTTTTACTTGTAGTAATGGGTATATAACTATAAATATACATATATATACATATACACACATACATATATGTACATAAAATGTGTGTATAGTTACATATTAATAGATAGATAGACATATTCTTCTGTTTTCTCTTATTTCATGCTGAATCAGTTTATATAAGGGCCATCTCCAGTTGTTCTGCTCTAAATCTGGCCACTCAACCCAGATGGTTCCTGAAGAGAAAGTGAGGCTAGTGACTTTGCACAGCCATCCCTCAGTTAAACCCAATTCACTTTCATGTCATGTTATCACCTCCCTAATGTCATGGCCCTCTTTGAGAACAACAGTTCATACATATCTTCTTATATTTTTTCTGAGTTTGTCATTTCTTACAGCACAATTGTATCTTATTAACTTTACATATCACAGATCGCTCATCCATTCCCCATATCAGTGGGTGCCTACTTTGTTTTCAGGACTTGGCTGTCACACAAAAAAAGTGCTGCTGTGAATATTTTGGTGTATGCAAGACCTTTATTTCTTTTTCTGACTTCCTTGAGGTATATTGGGTCAAATGATATGAACAATTTAGACAATTCTCTTACACAATTTCAAATTGTTACCCAGAATTGCTGAACCAATTTACTGCTTCACCAACAGTACAGTAGTATGCCTGTTTTCCCACAGCCCCTTCAAGAGTTGGAATTTTTCAAAAGGATCTTTTGCTAGGAAACTGAGAGAAAGCAGAATGAAAACCACATATTCACAGAAGTGAATGAGTTCACAGAGTTCAGATTTCTAACTTTAACTGATGTCCAGCCAAAGATTGGCTTGGTTGGCATGTTTTAGGGGGCACTCAACTCCAAGTTTCTTTCCCTTGCCCCAACCCTGTCTGGACTAGATGCTAAATAAAGACACTCAGATTTTTTAGCCTAAGGTAGGTACTTTTTTTGGTGTTGCTTTTAGGTCTAAGAGTGTATGTATCTCTATGGTGTCGGGGGGGGGGGGCGGTGTAGATGGATGGTAGATTCCTTGATTTTGCCAAGTTCCTGCTCCCAGTTTTATCTCTGGCTATGTGCCACCCAAGTTGACCATTGTGGCTATAGATTGCCTGACTCTTTAGTTCAAGGGCTGCTCTGGCTCCTAAATTAGGTTCTCATTTTTCCCCCTAGCCCTCTAAATGGGGAAGGCACTTCCTTAATTCCTCCCCTGGCCTTCATGCAGCCTTTTGCTGTCTCCTGGATATTGCTATGACTTTGGCTTGTATCCCTCTTTGCTATTCAGTTTCACTAAAAGAGCTTCACAGCCTGTTATTAGGGATAGTTCTACCTTTTAGGGAAGCTTAATTTCTCTCTCTCTTGTTCTAACACCTAGTCTCCTTAGTGATCATGGTGCCAAGATGACATATACCATCTTTCTCTGGATAGCTCCTTTAACAACATTCACTTGTTTCAAATCTGTGCCACTTTTTGCCGTCTTCCCTCTCTCCCATCCTCCTTGCTTGTTATTCCCTGTTCCCTTTACAATTTTCCATTGAGTTCCTGTTTTCTATCAAAGGGCTGTCTGGGGTTCTTAGCCTCCTTGCAGAGTAAAGATGAATACCATATGCTAAGCCTTTTCTAGTTGTGTTACTAGAGAGACCACTCCCCCAGGGATCTCTTTCTATTCAAGTGGTTCCCCTCAGAAATGGTTTTATAGGATCATAGATTTGAGCTGAAAGGGACCTTAAGGTCACATAGTCCAAATACCTTATTTGACAGATGAGGAAATGGAGACCAGCCCAAGGTCTCACAGAGACAGGATTTGAATCTGATCCTGAGACTCTAGAATCAAAACTCTTCTCACTGTACCACACTGCCTCTTCCAGAATATATTTATATAATCTTGTAATGGTAAGGAATTTGAAGATCTTCCCTGCCATTTAATAGGCCTAGGGAATTTGAAGATCTTTCCTGCCTCTTAATGGGCCTCACTTGGAGGCTTGTTTTCAGAAAGGCACACTTTTTGTTACTTTGTAATTAGGCAGTGGGTCATGAAGGTTATCATGTTTTCTGACCCTGGAAAAGGCTATAAATATTCCCTGAGGTTAGGTTTTTCTTTGGGGCTTACTTGTGGGAATAATTGTGTTATTTGGTCAGATGAAACTGGGCAGCCATTGAGTCCCCCCACCTTTGAAAACCCAGATGTTGGTGCTTCTCTCTTTGGTAACTAACAATATGTATGTAATGATCAGACAGCTAGAAGCCCTCTCTGTTGGTCTGTCAAATTGTGTTATCTTCTCTGTCTGTGCTTTTTTTTGTCTGTTTGTATTTTTCTGAAGTTCAGGGTGCTTACTTTCCCCCCGATCTAGGTAAATGATATATGTTTGATTAAAGTAAGATTGTTAACCCTTTTGAGTTGCTTTCCTTTAAAAAGTGATCAAAGAACCTGTGCTAGCAGCCATCCTGGGTATGCTATGGTGCTTGCTGCTACACTTTTCTAGTAGCAATAGCACTATTAATTTTGTTTTGGTTACAGAACTAGAAATCAGGGAGGTGGGGAGAGTATGATTTATGTGGAAAAGCAATTCATAAGAAGGGTCAGGGAACAAAAAGTTAAGTTTGGCTCAAGCTGGACTAAATAAAGTGTACCACATGAATCCCTCACCAATCCAGACATGGGGCTCCAGGCTAGAAGTAACAGCTGAAAGGGTTAAGTCCTCCAAGGCAATAAATTGAATATGTATCAAGCATACAGGTAAGCCCCTAACCCTAATTCATAGGAGATTTTTCTAGGACCCATGTACAAGAACCTATCTATTTATGGAAATAAGAAAAAATTGTGGACTTCAAGAAATGGAGATACAAACCTAGAGAGAGGACTGCACAACCAAGTATCCACTATGGGGAACTATGTTCACCAAGGACTGTTCACCAGATGGAGATGCTGAAATTGTAACACAACCATAAGAGGGAGAAGCAAACCTATAGACCTTGCCCTTGTGTGTGTAACACAGAAATCAGCCCAGCAGGGTGCTGTGTATACCAAGAAGCAGCCTGAGTCTATCAGTGTTTCTTTCATCAAATAAAATCTGTTCTCTATTTGGTGTCTTGTCAGCCTGACTGCTTGAAGGAGAGCTGAGGGACACTTTAGAAAGTGCTAAGCCAGTCAGATGAAGATATTCTCAGGGTTCCCCTGGGACAAGCCAGAGACAAGTTGTATAAGAGTTTGGGGACCATTTGAGACATGAGTTAGAAAACAGATTCTTGTTGCAAATATTTCAAGGTCATTTACTCCAACCCACTTGTTTTGACAAATGAGAAAATAGGTCCAGTCAGCTAATAAGCATTTATTAAAAGCCTACTATGTATCAGGGGCTGTTAAGGCACTTGAACTACAAAAAATGTCAAAAGGCAATCTTTGCCTTCAAGAGACTTACAATCTAATAAGTAAGACATGTAAACAATTATGTGCAAGCACATTATATCTAGGATATGTAGAAAATAATTTAAAATAAGAGGGCTATAGAATCAAGAGGGCTTGGGAAAAGCTTTCTGTAGAAGGTGGGATTTTAGCTGGGACTCGAAGGACAGCAGAAGGTAGACTAGCATATACACAGATATATGAATACAAGATAATATGAGGAGGGAGGGTGAGCATCAGCTTCCTGTGGGAGGTTGCACCCTGAGTTCTGGAGGAAAAGAAAGAGTATAAGAGGTTGAGGTACGGAAGGAGCACATTTCAGGGATAATGGGGTCAGATGATGCAAAGTCAAGAAGACAGAGATGGGGGCTGAGTTTAGGAAATAACAAGTAGTGTAGTTTTACTGAAATATTGTTGGAATGTTATTTCTGTGGGGAAAATGAGTTGTGATTTCAAAATGTTTAATTACAAAAGAACTTTTGAATGTAAACAATTCATAATTTGGAGACTGACATATGTATATCATAGGATTACAGGAGATGGGATGTTGTATGCAGGAAACAGTAAACAGGCCAATTTGACTGAAACATGTGAGGGTGAGTAATGTTAAATTGGTATAGAAAGAAATGTTAGAATTTGAAGCTATACTCAAAGGACAATCAAACTGCGCATCCCCTTTGATCCATCAATACCATTACTAGGTTTAAAGAGATAAAAGAGGTGGGGGGAAGACCTACTTGCACAAAAATATTTAGAGCAGTTTCTTGTGGTGGCAAAGAATTGGAAATTGAGGGGATGCATCATTTGAAGAATGGATGAACAAATTATGGAATATGAATGAAATGGAATACTATTATGCTATAAGAAATGATGAGCAGACAGATTTCCTAGAAGGACTTTTATCAGCTGGCACATAATGAAGTGAGCAGAACCAGGAGAACACTGTACACAGTAAAGCAATATTGTACAATGATCAACTCTGAATGACTTAGCTCTTCTTAGTAATACAATGATCCAAGAAAATTCCAAAAGACTTGTGGTGGAAAAATACTATCCACATCCAGAGAAAGAACTGATTAAGTCTGAATGCACATCAATGCATAATATTTTCATTTTATTTTTTTCATGTTTTTTTTCTTTTGACCTGTTCCTTCTTTTTCAATATAACTAATATGGAAATATGTTTTATATGATTGCACATGTATAATCAATATCAAATTGCTTACTGTCTTAGGGAGGGGGGAGGTGAGAGAGGGGAGGAAATTTGGAACTCAAAATATCTCAAAAATGAACTTTGAAATTTGTTTTACATGTAATTGGAAAAAATAAAATAATATATAAAAAGAAATGCAAATTAAAAGGATTTAAAATGCTAAATGAAAGAGTTTGTATTTTATCCTAGAAGCAATAAAAGGTCCTTGAGTAGGGGAATGACATTATCAAACTAGTACTTTTAAGAATATCACTTTGGCAGTTGTGAAGAGACCAGAAGCAGGTAGACCAAGTTGGCCATTGCAATAATCCAGGTGGAACATGATGGTCTGAACTAGGGAGATAGATGTTTCATAGGTGAAGAGAAGGAGATAATGGAATTGGCAGAATTTGGTGGCTGATTGACTTTCAAGAGCAAGGGAAGCATGTGACCTTGGGCAAGTCACTTAACCCCAATTGCCCTACATTCCCCCCTCCAAAAAAATAGTTCGAGGGAAGGTAAAGTGTTGAATACAAGTTTGAGGCTGTGAGCTCATATGTTTAGAAAATGGTGGTACCCTCAAGAGAATAGGAGAGTTTGGAGAAGAGAAAAACAATGAATTCCAGAATGTGTATCATGCTCTCTTTTGCTTCTATTTCCTCATCTTCCAGATGGATGAGAGAATGGGACAGAGAGAATAAAAATATAGCCTTACCTTTACAGGAAATTAGTCAAGAGCCATTTAAGTAGACTTGGACAGAATTGTGAAAGCTACGTTTCTCAATTGAATGTTTATCCAAACGACAGTCTGATTTCTGTACCATTTTAGCCCATAAAATTATTTTCCTAAGAGTGCATTCAGAACCATGTCAGATTTCAAGGAAATCATATATTTTTATTTTAACTTTAGGGAAAGTTAGTTCTCAGAATTCTTAAAGGACTAAATATGTCTTCAGTTAGTAAAAGCCAGTTTTATTTAGTGAGGTAAACATAAGAAATTGAAAAGGGCTCTCATCACATGTTGAAATAGGGGGAAATCAAATATTTAATATTCAACAATAAACCTGCAGAGCAATTACATTGCTGGGAAATGCCACACAGGGGAACAAAGTTCCCAGGACAACTCAAAAATGTTTCCATTACTTTCCCTGTCAATCAGTCTTGCCAATGATCTAATTAGAGGATTTTAGGAAAGGGAAAAATACTCTATGAGGAAAAATGCTGCAGCCAAACCAGTAAACTGCCCTCCACCCTCCTTTTCTGCTCAAAAGAAGTGATCTTTAAAAAAAAAAAGTAAATACCGCACTGCAGAAAAAAGTATTTTGTTTATTTTTAACTTCTTTACATTCATCAACTCCTGGGTCTCTCCTCTCTTTCTCTGTCTGAATTTAAGTTGCTAGAAGCTAGGCATTATTTTACTTGAATTCACTCCACAGAAAGGAATAAGTTTACACATGAAGAAGGGAGGATGAGATAGCAGATACTGAAGAATGAAGGGTTTGTTGGTAGACCTGCCTGCCTCAGTTTCCTCAACAGTAAAATAGAGATAATGACTACACCTATATTCCAGGGTTGTGGGGAGGTTCAAATCAGTTAAAATTTATAGTGTTTAGCCCAGTGCCTAACATACAGAAGGCACTTAATAATTGCTTGTTTCTTTCCTTTTTCACATTGGTCATGTGTTATGGGAATGGGAATCTGAAGATCTTCCCTGCCCCTAGGCCCTTTGATAGGCTTAAGTAACTCTGAGAACCTTCCTTGATTTGAAAATATACTCTGCCCCCTAATAGGCTGAATGTGGTCACCTGGAGCCTGTGGTGGGAGGCTTGTTTTTCAGGAACACCCACGTCTTGATACCTTGTGATTGGGCAGTGGGTCAAGAGAGTTGTGACATTCTCTGACCCAGGAAAAGGCTATATATACCCTGATGTGAGGTTTTGCTTTGGGACTCACTTTGAGAAGTTGTATGATTTGACCAGATGAGACTCTGGGCAGACATTGAGTCACCAGGCTTTGAAAATCCAGATGTTGGTGCTTCCCTCTCTGGTAACTAACTAGGTATGGATGTAATGGTCAGACAGTTGGAAGCCTGTCTGCTGATCTGTTTCTCTGTCTGCTTGTAACTTCTGCTTGTAACTTGCTTGTATTCTCTGAAGTTCAGGGTGCTGACCTTTTTCCCCAGAACTAGATAAATGACATATGTTTGACTAAAGCAGGATTGTTGACCCATTTTGAGTTGCTTTCCTTTAGAAAAGCAAATCTAAGAACCTGTGTTGGCAGCCACCCGGGGTATGCTAGGGTGCTTGCTGTTACAAGTCTACAAACATGTTTCCTGTTGCTGTGTATTTTCAGTTGTGCCTGACTCTCCCTGACCCCATTTATTTGCTTGTTTGTTTTTTTGACAAAGAAACTGGAGTGGTTTGCCATTTCCTTCTCCAACTCATTTTACAGGTGAAGAAAGAGAGGCACACAGCTAGTAAGCATCTGAGGCCAGATTTGAACTCCTGTCTTAAGGGACAAAGCTCCATCCACTGTGCCATCTAGCTGCCCCCCCCCCCCATTTTTCTTTAAATGAAAGAATGATGAAGATCTAACAAGTAGTGTTCTGAATGTCTGATGTTTAGATAGATGATAGATAGATAAATGGATAGATAGATAATTTATTAAGCAATTACTATGTGCCAAACACTGAGTATAAAACCCGAAGAAATAGTTTCTATAATCAAAGAATCTGCATTTTCATGGGGGAAGAAAACACATAAAGTGGCACTGGAAAATGTGTGGCAGGGAGGAAGAGAGAAAAGGAAGGCCCCATGGGATAAGTTTCTCAAGATGGCAGTGTGGTAAATGAGAAAGAGGATTCCAAACAGTCCAGTCATGAATGAGCACAGAGGGGATGATGAGTCATAGAACTCCTTAGGGAAGGTCCTCTGTCTAATTTTATTCAGCTCTAATTTTTGTATTCTAATATCAAGTGATCATTAGCAAGTGGTGCCTGCTGTTGCTCCCCTCCTCTGCTACTATGATTAACAAACATACTTGAGTAATATCTGAAAGTGATGTCTGGTAGTAATACATAGGCCTCACTATGATTTGCAAATGCAGGTACTTTCTGGAGGAGGACTCCCCCCCCCCCCCCACTGCCGCAGAGAAGAAGGAGCAAAGCTTACATCGAAATCAATAAATTCCAAACATATGTTTTTATTACTGATGAGACATAGACAAGAACCAGGGCCTCCCAAGGTCAGGGCAGAATGAAAGGTCACAGGGGAGGGGCATGAGAGGTAAATCAGCATCTCCTAGATAGCAATTTAATTAGAAGGGAACTGAACAGTAGTGAAAGGTGAGAAGGGATAGAGAGGAAAGAGGGGACCTTCCTGTGACAGAACCTGTGGATAGAAATTCCCTGTCATGGAACTGAGTCAACAAGCAATTGCCTATGACCATTCTCTCTTCTACATCCTAGTTCTTTCCTTTTCCTTCCTCTTTGGTCATAGTACATAAGTGAGAATCTTTAAAATAATTTATTGTACTTAAATACATCTTATTGTTTTCTGTTCTTAACTTTAAAAGTAAATTCAACATTTTCTGTTTTTTGCTTAAAAAAACAACAACAACTAGATACACAGCTTAAATCATTTATCAGTTGTTTTTATTTTTATGTGGCCATGGAATGATTTTCTCCCCGTCAGTGTCAGTAGATCCAAATAGGAGGGGAAAAGAGGCCCCACTTCTGCCTGAGAGATATTGATTGAGGAAAGAAAAAATGGAAGAAGCACTGAGCTGAAAAGTGTCTCCTCACTATAGCTATCCAAACCTACTTCAGACAGCTTGTTTCTGTGAAATATTTTGCTAAGGTGATGTGAGAGAATAGCTCTTCTCTTCCCTTCTTGGAAATTATGTCTGTTATTTTTATTATGTGCTTAAGATTTGTAGCACCAATGTAACATTCACAGTGCCCGCAGTCACAATAAATATGCCTGCATGGTGCTCTATTGCAAAAATATAGCAGACTCTCCATATATAAGACAGAAGCAAAACATTTATTCAGATACCCAAAAACCAAATCCCCAAACCAGTAAGCTGATTCCATTATAATATCAAAGAAGTTAGTAGGCCATAACAGCACAGAGAGCCACAGCATCCTTTAGCCTTCCCACAAACCAACACAAGGCCAATATTTACTCACAAACCTATCTGTCTCCCTCTGAAGCATCCTTTCCCAACTGTCTAGCTTGCTCTGACTCCCAGCTTCCTGTGGGTTCTGCTTCACCTTTCAGCAAACTCCTCCCACCACAGGCTCTATGTAATTACATTCAGCCTATTAGGGGGCAGAGTTTATTTTCAAAGCAGGGAAGGGCTTCAAATTCCTTTAGGCTTAAGGGGCAGTGAAGATCTTTAAATTACCATTACCATTACAAAAAGGCATGCCAATTTATTTCTTTATGATTCCCTTTATCATCCCAATGACTTTCCAAACCAAAATACCCCCCCCCCCGGCCACCATTTCCACAAATATGTATTTATGCATGTATGTGTGTATATGTATATATGTGTAAATGGATATGTATATGCACTTACATATATGTATATAAACATGTATACATGTGTGTTTATATTACATATGTACACATGTATATAAATAGGCATGTGCCTATATGCAGATATATGTTTATACTACTCACATTTACTATATATATACCTATATGTACATAGTATACATATATACAATGTACGTAATAAAACATATATATACACACATATTTATAGAGGTAGATAGGTAGGTAGGTAGATAGACAGGTAGATAGACAGACAGATAGACAGACAGATTTATGTTGTTTCTTTTGAGGGAAGTTTCCTTTCCTTTTTATTTGATTCCCCAGTGTTCAGCTCAATACTTGGTACAGAATAAATATTTCACAAATGTATTTTTAATTTATTAATCATTACTTGAATATAACATTATGTTAGATGTCTACTGCTCTGAATATAGGGTACAAAGAGGACTGGATAACCAGCAATCCTTCTCAGACTATACCCAGGTTCTAACTGTATGTGTTAGAGCTGCCATTTATAGAGCCTGGTGCCCTTTATGACCTTGTCTTTTAGATGTATTTACACCAAAAGCTTCCTTGAAAAGGACTGTCCACACCTGAAGGATCTTTCTGCACACACGAACATGTTGTCTAATGCTAGAGCTTCCCAGCAGCCCCTTGCTCTAAATCTGTGCTTCAGAAGTGTGATTTGAGGGTTTTTGTTTCAACTCAGGGGTTTTCTAGAATGACTTAAATCATTCATAGCAGGAAGAGAATTAAGAATGGCATCTTGAGTCTTGAAGCCACAGGCGAAGAAGCTTTCTTCCTAATGAACAGGAAAATTTCATTAATGGATTGTGGTGTATGTGACATATAACAAAAGGCCAAGAGCCTACATGTGGTTTTTTGTTAAGAGGACACTAGACCAATGAAAGTTATTTCAACTGTAATGTTTTTAACTCATGTGGAATTTACTGCTCAAATTTCTATCATCATTGTTGTGTCTCCCATTCAAAATGTATACTGTGAGGAGGAGGGCTAGATAGAGCAGTGTTATACACAATGAGTTAAAGATGACACCACTTATCCTTAGCTTTGGCATCAGACTCATTATTTAAGGGATGAGGCAGAAGTCAAAGTAATACATTTGCATCTAGGTTACACTCAACCCAAATCTAGGGATGTGGTCCCTACTTTTTATGTAACTCCATCTACGCCACAGGACTAGAGCAAGTATAGATAAAGAAATTCAGTCTTGGAGGCAACACACTTCTTAAGGCTTTGAGATATAGGTTATTGAAGAATTGGGAGGCATTGAAAAACTTTTGGGATTTATGCAAGCCCAAAAAACAAACAAGAAAGTATTGACTACTATTGAAGTATATGCCTATTTCTTCATCTATGTAAAATTTTAGTGATAATCATATACAGTAAGTGATAAAAATTTAGTGATAATCATATGCATTTAAGGTACCATTGCTGAGGGCATTAAGAGGTATTTGGCAGTCTTTTTCAAATTTCAATCAGTCAATAGATATATTATACATATATAGTATGTACTGTATATACATATACACTAATCACATAATTGACTGAAAGATGTAAGAATACAAAATGCACCAATGTTTATTGTTTATTGACTGTTAAAAAAATTTAACCCATTTCAAACAACAAGTTAAGTTTCTACTATGTATCTGGTTTTATGCTAGGCTTTGGGGCTGACAAAAATAAAATAGTTCCTGCCCTCAAGCAGCTTATATTTTTCAGGTAAATTGATAGTTTATCAATAGTAGAGCAAAATGTCACGTTAAATATTTTCCTCTACCAAGATATATCCTATTCATATGTAAAAATTATGCCAAACTCCTTGAAAGAAATAGCAACAAAGGTTAAAAAAAAGTGTAAAACGATGCTCTGATAAAGACTAGAACAGGGAGATAATATGTTCAATAAATATGTTTGCCACTGTTATGGAAGAGATTCAATGCTGGCTCCAAGTCGGAAAATGGATTTGCTACATCTGATGTGTTCCTGTATGGAAATGACATTGTGGTGACTGCAACAAGCTTTGAAATGTAGGAAGACCTCCTGAATGAGATCAAAATAATTCAGCTTAAACATCCACACAGAAAAAACCAAATGGATAAACAAAGTCTATTGTGCAAAATATGAAATGCAGTTACATAGACAACCTATAGGGTTTGTAATCAACATATATTACTTAAATATACACTACAAATATACAGAAGAGCATTGGGTACATAATTAAACGGGGAGAGGAGAACAGGCTGGATTATCCTTGCAAAATAGGAAAGCTCCTTTATGACCTTAAACTTCCCCCAGGAACAAATGACCTTTTTAAAAATTTTAATAATATAGTTGTGCTGTTGTATGGCTGAAAGTCATAGAACCATGACAATATTCAAAGAAAAATGACTATGGTAAATGTGGGTAAGTTTCAATCATTACAAAAGAAAAAAACTACAAAGGAGAACCAGATTGAAGTAACATAGACAAAGAAATATATAAGCCAAAAGAACATGAGCTGGTCTTGTGACAAGATTGAGGAATTATCTATGGATAGATCACATATTCCACTGATATTCTTGCAATGTTAAGTGAAATTAAGGATGCTAATATGTTGGATAGAGGTCTCCACATCAAACAAACAAGATTTGCACAGATTGAAAGGCATGGATGAGTTATTTTGGAAGAAACAGCATAAAGCCTGACACATTTTGTAGATGAATCTTTCATTTATTTTTATTTTTTATAAGTTTTTGTAGGTATATTCTGTTTCTTTTTTTTTTTTTTTGCTTTTTGGATGGCAGTTGGGGTTAAATGACTTGCCCAAGGTCACATGACTAGTTTGTGTGTGTGTGTGTGTGTGTGTGTGTGTGTGTGTGTGTGTATGTGTGAAGTGTCTGAGGCCGGATTTGAACTCAGGTCCTCCTGACTCCAAGGCCGGCGCTCTATTCACTGCACCACCTAGCCGCCCCTATATCTTCTGTTTCTTTATCATCATAGTTATGATTTCTCCTCTCTTTCCCCAAGAGCCATCCCGTATAGCAAATAGTATTTTTTAAACAGGGGGAAAATCAGCATAGCTGAATGATCCATTTAAAAAGTCCCAAAACTTGTGCAATGTGTAACACCTTGCAGATGAATCTTAGAATCCCTAGTTTTGTCAAAACTGAGCTCAAACATCATTTTCTAATTATTTTCTCTGTAGCCTGAATGTAGCTAATTTATACAGGTTTATTACTCAGGGGTGGGGAACCTGCAGCCTCAAGACCACACGTGGCCCTCTAGATCCTCGGGTGCAGCTTTTTGACCGAGTCCAAGTTTTACAGAACAAATCCTTTTATTAAGAAAATTTATTCTGTGAAGTTTGAATTCTGTTAAAGGGACTCACTTGAGGACCTAGAGGGCCATGTGTGGCCTCCAGGCCACAGGCTCTCCACCCCTGAATGTGTCATCTTCTACATTACATTATGAGCTTTTTGAGAGCTGGAGTTGTTTTTTGCTTTTATTTGTATCCTCAGTGCTTAGCACTGTCCATGCCTGACACATTGTAGGCACTTCATAAAAGCTTATTGAGTGACTGACTGACTTTCCTGATTCTTCCAAATGCTAGTGCCACTCTCCACTCCCACCAAAAAAAAGGTTGCCTTCGTATTTTTTTGTATATGTACATTTGTTTTCTATTCACTTGTATGTGGAGATTTTGTTTCCCCCTATAGAACGTAAATTTCTTGAAGGCAAGAATTGTTTGTTTTTATCTTTGCATTCCTATTGCCTAGCAAATGTTTGGCCCATAGTACCATTTAAAAAAATAAATGCTTATTCCTGGGGAGTGGCTAGGTGGCGCAGTGAATAGAGCACCAGCCCTGGAGTCAGGAGGACCTGAGTTCCACTCCAGCCTCAGACACTTAACACTTACTAGCTGTGTGACCTTGGGCAAGTCACTTAACCCCAATTGCCCTGCCATCCCCCTCCCCCCCCAAAAAAGCAAAATAAATAAATACTCATTGATGGATTAATGAGAAAAGCATGATTATGATTTGGCATGATTATGTCAAAGCCCAAACAACCCAAACCACACGATTATATCAAATGATGAAGAAAAAATTTTTTTAACAAATTATCATACCCACTTATGCTAAAGGCCCTAAAAAGGCATGAACATTGAAGAAGTTTTTCAGTGTTTTATAAAATTTATTTCTAAAATGAAAAGCACATGTTATTTGGAATAGAGAACACTAGAATCTTTCCCAATAAAGAGGAATGCAAAGCAAGAATGCTCCCTCTCTCCACTATTATTTAACATTGTAGAAATGTTAGTGATAGTAATAAGACTAGAGAAAAAATTAAAGGCATAAACACAGGCAAAGAAAAGACAGAACTGTCCCAATTTGCAGACTACATGATGATTTTACTAAGAAAATCACAAGCAGCAAATGAACCAGCAAGGAAGTTAAGACAATAGTTCCAGTAAAATTCTATTATCTAAAATAATTCTACATCAATCACTGATATTTGTATATAGAGTAAATGTTATATGAACAAATGTAAAAAAATAGTCATAAAATAAGAGGCAAATAACAGAAAGAGGACTTCTTTTACTTAAAATATACACTTGAGGAAAATGAATAACTATAGCAATGTACCTCATACTGAAAAAACTGCAAAATGTAAAAAACACCTGAGCGATAATCAGCCAAGACACACTCAAGATTTATGGGAGTACCATTTTATATATGAATTGCATATGTAAATGGTCATGTCTGTATATACATGTGTTTATATGTGTGTGCATACATATGTGTATGTGTGTATATATATATACATCTATGTTTTTCCCTATTGGAGAGTATAGGGATACTCACAGGCCCCATACCACTAAAGATTGCCACAGGAGCTTTGATTCACTCCACTTTTGTCCCAACCCAGGTTTTGCCCTTTCTTAGGAAACCTCCCCTCAGCTCATCATATTAATTTGGGGTTTACCATATTAATGCTGAACTTAATACAAAAATATGATTGTTATAACCTACTGCAGCTCAGAACTACCAAGCTCAAGAGATTTGCCTCAGGTTTCCCTAGTAGCTGAGGTTACAGGCATGTGCCAACATGTCTGACTACAAATTCTCTTTAAAGAAATGAAAGAAAACATAAAATATTGGAGGGGTACTTATTGCTCATGGCTGGACTATTTCTTTTTTTTATTATTAATTTATTTGTTTCTTTTTAGTTTACAAGATTCAATTCCATAGTTCCTTGAGTTTCAAATTTCCCTTCCCTCCCTCCCCCCACCCCCGCCATGATGGCATATAATCCAGTATAGGATCTGCAAATACTTTCACAATAGACATTAGTCAAGTTACAAAGGCATATTGTATTAGATGGGATGAAAAATGGTAAAGAAGAAATAAAACCAAACAATGAAAAGAAAAAGATCAATTAGTTTTCTTCCATCAGGATTCAAGCTCAGTTCTTTCTAGTTATTTCTCTGGATGTAGGCATCTCTCTCCTTCATGAGTCTTTCAGGATTGACTTATATCACTGCATTGCTAAGAAGAGTCCAGTCTGTCATAGTTGGTCATCACACATATGTTGTGTCTATGATTGTATACAAATTTCTCCTGGTTCTACTCTTCTCACTCAGCATCAGTTTGTATAAGTCTCTCCAGGTAAATATGAAAACCATCTCCTCCTCATTTCTTATAACACAATAATATTCCATTATATGCATATACCACAACTTGTTTAGCCATTCCCCAATAGATGGGCACCCCTTTAATTTCCAATTCTTTGCAACCATGAAAAGAGCTGCTATAAATATTTTTGTACATATGGGTCTTCATCCCCCTTCTGTGATTTCTTTGGGATATAATCCTAGAAGTAGTATTGCTGGGTCAAAGGATATGAAATTATTTATAGCCCTTTGGGCATAATTTCAGAATGCTCTCCAGAATGGTTGGATAAGTTCACAACTCCACCAGCAATGCATTAATGTTCCAATTTGCCCACATCCTCTCCAGCATTTGTCATTTTCCTGTTTTGTCATCTTAACCAATCTGACTGGAGAGATGTAATCATAGTTGTTTTGATTTGCATTTTTTTCTCTAATCAATAGTGATTTAGAGCATTTCTTCATATGCTTATAGATATCTTTAATTTCTTTCTCTGAAAACTGCCTGTTCATATCATTTGACCATTTATCAATTGGGGAATAACTTGTATTCTTATAGATTTGACTCAATTCTCTGAATATTTTAGAAATGAATCCTTTATCAGAGACATAGGTTGTAAAAATTCTTTCCCAATTTCCCACCTCCTTCTTGATCTTGGTTACATTGGCTTTGTTTGTACAGAAGGTTGGATTATTTCAATATAATAAACATGATGATGCTACATAAATTAATTTATAGATTTAATGCTGAACCAATCAAATAACCAAATTGTCAATTGAGTAAAAAAACAAAACAAAACTTTGTATCATATAAAGATTTGAGATCTGAGATTATACACACACACACACACACACATATATATATACATACATGTACACATACACACACAGAGACACATATACAATCATCTATACATACACACATATATAATGAGATAGATATATGCACAAATATGTATAATCAAAAGCCATTCCCCAATAGGTAAATGGGCAAAGCATATGAAAAAAATAGTTTTCAAAATAATTACAAATATGAACAACTACTTACTGCTAGGTGGTGCTGTGAGCTTGGAATCAGGAAGATTCATCTTCCTGAGTTCAAATCTGGCCTCAGACACTCAATAAGTGGGCAAAGCACTTAACCCTATTTGCCTCAGTTCCTCATCTGTAAAATGAGCTTGAGAAGGGAATGGCAAACTGCTCTGCTATCTTTGCCAAGAAAACTACAAAGCAGGGAAGGGGGGAGGGGAGTCTCAAAAAGCTGGACATGACTGAAATGATTCAACAACAATAAACTGTTTGACCTTGGGCATGTCACTTCAATTCTTCAGGCCTTAGTTCATCTGTAAAATAAGGTGGTTATACTAAATGACCTCTAAAATCCTTCCCAGCTCTGAGTCTATAATTCTAGGTTCAAGATTGCTCTAGTCGTTTATAATAAAGGATATGAGAATTGAAATTACTCTGAGGTTTCACTTCATATTAAGCAAATTGGCAAAGATGAGAAAATATGGAAATAGTCGATGTTGGAGAGGCCCCTAGAAGAAAAGAACACCAATATGCTGTTTATGGGGATAGGAATTGGTCGAACTATCCTAGAAAACAATTTTTAATTATAGTTTTAAAAAAGAGATAAAAGTCAACATACCCTTTGATTCAAAGGTCTTAGTGCTAGTCATATACACCAAGGATATCAAAGACAGAAAGAAAGTTCCTATATACACTAAGAGATTCATGAAAATATTGTCTGTAGTACCAAGAAACTAGGAAAAAAATTGATGTCCAAATATAATGGAATATTACTGCATTACAAGAAATGCAAATATGTAGAATTTCATATTTGATGTTTACTACTCATACAACCTTTGTCCAGTTCCTTAACCTCCCTGGAGAAGCCCAAGAAACTTGTATTAGATGGGCCCTGAGGTTCCTTCCAGCTCAGTCTATGATCCTAAGACCTATGATCTTATGAAATTTAGAAAACTGTAGGAAGACTTCAATGAACTGATTCAGAGTGAAGGAAGAAGGATGAAAAAATAATATAAACAAAGACTAAGCAATGTAAATGGAAAGGAAAAAAAAACGAAAAGCTGGGTAAGTATAATGACCAAGTCTGGTCCCCAGAGAAGATTTTATAAAAAATGAACCTTTTTAATTTTAATGCACAGGTAGGGAACTATTTGTGTTGAATACTGCATGAGTTCATTTTATTCAACTTTTTTTATTCTCTATCAAAAAGGAAGTTTCACTCAGTGGGGGCACAAAACATTTGTAAATAAATATGCTGTAAAAACAAAAGAATTCACCAAATTTCTATTTTAAAAAATAAAGGATTAAACTAGTTAAACTTTAAGATCCTTCATGACTACATTTATGGTCCTAGGATCTTTATGGCTAACATGGAAGAGGAAGACTGAATAACATTGTGGGAAGTCCACTGTAAATTACAATTTGTAAAAGCCTGGCTGATTCCTTCTCATACTTTCATTTTATGCCCTCTACAGCAATAGTGTCCAACTCAAATAGAAAATGGAGGCCACTAAACAATACATGAGCATCTCTGGCAGCCCATATTGACTTAGAAAACCACATATTAACATTATCTATGTTCTTTGTATTTTTATTTATTTCATTAAGTATTTCCCAATTATTTGGGTTTTTTTTTTGTTGTTGTTGTTTGTTTGTTTGTTTGGGTTTTTTGCTTTTTGGAGGGCAATTGGGGTTAAGTAACTTGCCCAAGGTCACACAGCTAGGGTTTTTTTGGTGTGTGTGTTAAGTGTCTGAGGTCAGATCTGAACTCAAGTCCTTCTGACTCCAGGGTCGGCGCTCTACTCACTGCACCACCTAGCCGCTCTCCAATTATTTGTTCATCCGGTTCCAGCCTCACTGGGGAGTTTTGCCCTAATCCTTCTACTCCAGGATTAAGGACGGGGCTGGAAACTATGATTTCATTGATATATGAATTTCCCAGATAAGGAAATTACCACTCAGTCCCTTCTCTACTATTTATACTATCAGAGAGTTGCCTAAAGCACTAAGAGGTTAAGTTGACTTAGGACCAGTCACACAGCCAGAATATGTCAAAGACAGGACTCAAACTCAGGTCTTACTGGCTCTGAAACTGGCCCTCTATTCTGGACTATATGGCTTTGTTATATCCACAATACATTTGTAAATTGTTTTTTAAAAGATGAGAAGGTGAATTCAATTGGTTGCCATTGAAATGTGGCATGGTAGAAAGGGCAATGGATTTAAAATTATAAGGTGTGGTTTCAAATCTCAGTTTTTCGACTTATGACCTGTGTGACTTTAAGTAAATTATTAAATTCTCTGAACAGCACTAGATTGCAAACTTGTTTTAAAAACATTATGGAGAAGAATATTAGAAGATTATGATCAGGGGCGGCTAGGTGGCGCAGTGAGTAGAGCGTCGGCCCTGGAGTCAGAAGGACCTGAGTTTGGATGTGGCCTCAGACACTTAACCCACACAAACAAAAACCTAGCCGTGTGACCTTGGGCAAGTTACTTAACCCCAATTGCCCTCCAAAAAGCAAAAGAAAAAAAAAGAAGAAGATTATGATCAGTTTTACTTCATGAAAACACAGAGAGAAGTAGCAAAGGGTAAAAGTATTTTTTTTTTTTTAATGTGGAGAGATATACAGCTAAGCAAAGTTATCCTTAGGGGATTTGAAGATGAAAATGGAAAGGGAACAAAAAATAGGATAAAAATGAAAAAGATCTGTAAACTTTTTTTGTAATAAACTTTTTTTTTTTTGCATTAAGGAGAAAAGAGCCACCTCATGTTGACGCTAATGCCACGGTCTCAGATGTGCTTCCTGAAGAGTTAGAAATGGAACAAGTGGGAATAAAGACAGGAAAAGCAGATGGATTAGAGGATCTACCTGGATTAGATGGTTATAAAGGAGATCTGTGCTGGAGGCAACCTAATTGGGAGGGCATGTAGGGATTGATATTCAAGAGGTGTCTGAAGGAGGGTTCAGAATATTGAATGTGTGGGAAAAAAACTCAGGCCTTAATATAAAAAAGGCAACTGAGAACACCAGCAACTAACAACCTATATTTCTTCTCTCCTATTTATCTAAAATCATTATGAGGATTATCTACATACCCATCAAGAGCATCCTCAATGAGGGCATTAATATGGAATAAATAGGCAATTCGTAGGGAATAAACAGACAATATTTTACGTTTTTACTGTCACACAATTGACTGAAAGATATAAAACATATAGGATTCCACTAATTGCTGGTTATTTTTTAAAACTATTTTGTTTGGTAGTATAAAATGCTGCCTTAAAGAATTTCTTCTGGGCAGCTAGGTGGCACCTGGACTCCAGGAGAACCTGAGTTCAAATCCAGGTTCAGATACTTGACACTTACTAGCTGTGTGACCTTGGGCAAGTCACTTGACCCCAACTTCTCTGCCTTCCCCCCTCAAAAAAAGGAGTCTCTTCCAAGGGGCTTTCTCCTATCCCTACATCAAAATTACTCAAGATTTCTTAAAAAGATGTAACAGGAAAGATATGTTTATACAAGGAATCTTTGATGATTACTATTCAACAAGGAATAATAGGGAAGCATGTCTTTCCCAAATGTACTTGCTGAAGTGGTTGAAGAGATACATTTAGAATACAAATTGAATAAATTTCTTGTGAATTGAAAGATTCTCTTAAATCATGGATTGGTAAATTATGGCCCATAGGCAAATCTGTCCCACTGCCACCACATTCTTTGCCCCATTAGCTAATAATTTTCTAAAAATGTTTTTACATAGTTTGCCCCTTGTTCCAGATCAGAGGTTCTCAACTTTTTTGACCTACTGCCCCCTTTAAAATAATTACTCAGAGCCCCCCTGGAAATCCAATTTCTTTAACCCATTAACTTTTTTCTAAAATTTGTGTCATTTCAAAAAAATATAAAATGTTTTTTTAAATGGCACATCCTAAATTTATTAATTTATTGTAAATTTGTGGGGGTTTCCGGCATTGAAATTTTTATGATTCAATATTGTATCATGTAAAAGTATGCTATCATATTGTAAACAAGTCATTATATACACATATTCCTGCCAATGCATGCTGGACTTCCTGACAATGCTCGACCCACTTACCTGCTAACACTTGTTTATTAAGATCTGTCAGTGGATTTGACCACTGATTGACTATAATTTGCATTTTGTGTGTTTATTTGGAAAATAATGCAATCACTATGACTTTAACTCTGTTACACAACAGATGAAATATGTATGAATGATTTTTTCAAAATTTTCTTCACTTCCTTCCTCATGCTTCCAACACCTTCTTACTTTTATTCAATGCTCCCTAATTATACCTGAGGCTGCTTCTGCTCCCCCTGGATTGTCCCAGGATCCCTCAGGGGGGCATTATTGCCCACTTTGGGAACCTATTTGAGATGTTCCTGTTTTCATAAAACAATGTGCTGGTTTCATTAAGTTCTGAAAGAAATCCATTACTGCTTGAAAGAGATCCATTACTACTCAAAATAGTATAGCCTGACCATCCACACAGAAAAATAATCATGTAGGTGAAGAATATGACATATAATATGATAGACAACCTATTGAGCTTATCCATTAGTAAATATACCTAAGACAGAATGCAATGGACAGCACGTTGGACCCACAATTAAAGAGGAGGAGGAGAATGGTCTAGAATGGTCTAAATGAAGATTAAATTTGTAATTTAAAAAATTACAAAATCTTCTTTAGTAATCTCTTAAAAACATAGATCATACTTCTAACACCAATATCCTATGGGTATTGCTATATGACTGTGAGCATGCATTAGAAAACTAGTCTCCATGGAATTACAAATGAATATCATTTAAAAGACAATAGAGACACCCATATGAGCTTATGACAGAGGTAAGCAGGTGGCAACAAATATAAAGTTAGAACCTTTCTAGGAGAATTGGAGTGAAGGATATTAAGGAAATACAAAATGAATACTTATCATGCACCAAGCATTTTGCTAAGCCTGGAAATACAGATAGAAAAATAAAACATTCCCTGCTCTCAAGGGGGTCATGTTCCATTTGGGGAGGAGAAAGCATATATATAGGAGGTACAAGGCAAGTGAAAAGTCCCAGAGGTCCATAGGGTTCAGTAGCAGGGTGCATGGCAAGGCCCAGGATTCCCATGGTGCAGCAGCAGGGCAGATTGCATAGTGAGAGGAAGAATCAATGATAATTCCATGCAGTTCAAGTACTTCACTGGTAACCTTTCAATAGTAAGAGAATACAAGGAGGTCTTCCAGCAAATACTTGGTACCTATAAAGTGATTTTATGGGAGAATACAGATAAGTCATATAAGATGAGCGGGAATGGATGGGTTGCAATCAGCATCATTGAAGGGAACATTTAAATGAATGAAATCACAAACTGAATTGACTCTACTAGTAGAGTATAACCTATTCTGCCTGGGGAAATATTTGTTTTTGGTCTCCCTATAATCTCTCCTTTTTACATCCCTTTTCTCAGTGTATAGTTTCTTTTACCTCCCCTTCTTCCCTGCTTTCATCAAACTTTAAGGAAAAGATCAGGTATCAGTTGCTTATATCTTAGAGAGAATTTGTCAATGAATTACTTCTTTCAGGGATAATGATACTTTAAATGTAGAATGAGAGGCCTTGGATTTGTCCTTGGATTAAAGGGGTTTTAGGTATCAAACCTTCAGATGGGAAAAATATTCTGGATGACCTCCGTATCATTGAAAGGTCATGAAAGCCATAGTCTCACTGAAGTTTGTAGCTAGTCAGATCATATCTAGAATATTGTACTCAGTTCTGAGAACTACATTTTTTCAAATTTTACATTTATCTTTAGTTTTCAACATTCATTTCCACAAGATTTTGAGTTACAATTTTTTCTCTCCCCATATTACCTCTACCCCCACCCCAAAATAGCAAGTCTACTGAATATCCCTTCCCCCAATCTGTTCTCTGAGAACCATATTTTGATAGGAACAAAGACAAGTTTAAATGCGTTTAGAAGGCAAAGTAGGGAGGGCAGTATAGAGTGGGTATGGGAGTGGTGAATTGGATGAACTCTAAGGTCCTTCTGTTTCTAAATCCTGTGATATATCATACTGATGATCAGGTTGCAGGGGCGGGGGGGCTGGGGAGTCTTGAAATCATGTCATAACGAGGATAATTTGAAGGAATTAGTGATGATTAGTTCAAAGAAGAGAAGATTGAGGGAAGATATATTACTATATTTGAATATGTGAAGCATTGTGATATGGAAAAAGGATAAAGTTTTTTTCCTATAAAGAAACTAGGGACTAGTTCTTAGTTGGCAGTTAAAGGGGCCAGCTAAAGCTCAACGTAAGAAAGAGTTTCCTAACATTAAATTAGTTCAAAAAGGAAACAAGCTGTCCTACTATGTGACAAGTTTCCTACCTCTATAGTGTACAAGCAGAGAATAAACAGCCACTTGGTAGGACAAATGGTAAAGGGGATCCACCAATCAGGTAGAGAAGCGACGAATCATAAGGGAGATTCTTCCATCAGAAAGGTTGGGCCAGATTAGATGGTTTCTGATATTCCTTCCAACTTTAAAGTTATAGGATCAGTGTTGAGTTGCTTCAGTTGCATCTGACTCTGTGACCCCATTTGGGGTTTTCTAGCAAAGATACTAGATCAGTTTGCCATTTCCTTCTCCAGGTCAATTTACAGATAAGAAACTGAGGTAAACAAGGTTAAATGACTTGCCCAGGGTCACACAGCTAATAAATGTCTGAGACTGAATTGATTGGAAGCTGAGTCTTTCTACCCCTCATGCCTGGTACTCTGTTCACAACACCACCTAGCTGCCCAAGATAAACTCATAGAATTGCAGATTTAGAACTAGAAGGGACTTTAGCCCAACATTCTCATTTTACAGATGAGGAAACTGAGGCCCAAAAAGATTAAGTGATTTGCCCAAGTTTGCATGAACATTAAGCAAACCAGGCTCAGTCCTTTGACTCCCAATCCATTGCTATATTCTATGAACCCTGACATCCCTAAGTATGACTGGCAGTTTAAAAGGGTCCGTTTTAAAAGGTGAAGCATTATTATTAGAACACAGCAGCAGTCAAGGTGAGAGCAGCAGTGTTGCATCACACTATCACTGCCTGGGTCAGAAGCTCCCAGGGTGGGCCCAGCCCTCCTGGATCCCTGCCTTTGTTTAAGGGCCAGACCCTCTGGACCCTCATTGCTTGTATGTGACAACACTACTCACCAATTTCTTCTCTCTCCTGCCGGGTATTCAATACGGGAAAATGGATCAAAGGCCCAAGCTGGAACATTGCTAGGGGAGGAGAGGAGACTTTAGGTGAGCCATAACTCTCAAGAGCTGGATGCAGTGACCTTTCTTATTTGCAGTGTTGTCATTTTGCAGTTGACACAGCATGAGTCCTGGCATCAGAGGCTCTGATGGCCCTGAGGCTGTGTTGGAGAGGAAATAAATTAGCATGCCCTACTTTGAGCCACTCATATACTCATCTCTGCTGTATGGAATTGGTTGACTGGGGAAGGAAGACTTGTGTAAAGGAACGACCTCTAGTGGTAAAAACTGATGGCTGCATTGCCTATAATGACCGAGAGATAAGGGCCAAAAATGTAAACTTTGAGCAAAGGCTGTGGGAGTCAAACAGCAGCTATTCATTAAACATCTGTTGCATGTCCCTGGACTCTACTAGGCCCTTTGGGGGTCAAATACGAAAAAGGAGAAAAGAAGTAACCCCAGCCTTCAGGAATTTACGTTCTAACTAGAGAGAGAAGTCATAAAGAGAACAAAATGCTAAGTCAGATTACATCAACAAAAGCAATCGTAATGAAAATAATACTAATAACTATAGAAATATTACACACAGTCCTTTAAGGTTTGAGAAGCATTTTAAGTATTTTACTCATCAGTCTTGTCCACTCTTGTCCACAAATACATATGACATCAATGAGAAGACTGGATATAATAAGGGAACACATGTATAGGGGGACACATGGAGGGAAGACGTGTCCAAGATACACAAGAAGAGTGCATCTGATGCCACAGCACACTATCACCTGGTGAAGTGATATCAGAATGTTTTATATGAAGTTCCCCACTGATCTGGCAAGCCTTACTCTTTCTGCCAGGTCACTCCGTTGCTCTTGCCACTGGTCCCATATTTGCTTCCAGGCATAGGTCTGATGGGCAGGTGGTTATGGAACTTATCTTTTTCCTATTCTTGTTTTGAGCTAGAGGTCCCAAGTGAAGTATTAACTTTATTCCTTTTAATCAAAAGGATAGGAGCCACCACCTACCTTTTAGTATAGAGCGCAGAGGCTTAATTTTGAGCTTTTTTAGGGCATCAAGTAATTCACATACCCAGTATCAAACCAGGGGAAAATTCTCAGCTGCTTTTTCTCACAAAAGGAGAGTCAGTCTGTTTTTGGTGCCTTGGCTGTAATAGGCATTTCCTCTCAAAAAGGAGAGCCCTTGTTTCAATGGGCCAAGCTTCTCTAGAAACATAGCCAATCAGCTTAGGAACCCATATAAGACATTAATTCTAATGTTAACCTCTTCTTGCTCAACAGGGACAGGGTTTCTGTACTAAGTTTCTATCTGACTTAAAGTTTAAAAGCTATTATAAATTTTGCTTATTTACCTTATGGGGATCCCATGTCCCTCAGTTAATTTCAGGGAGCTAATCTACCAAAGAAACTGCATAGAGATGTGTGGGTCTAATCTCCACAATTTTTTCCCTAATACTTCAAAATATTTTGGCTCATGCTACACAAACTAATATGGGCAATCACAAGATTTAATTGCAAAGAGAGCAAGTTCATTTTTCTTTCCTCTGTCTGGTTGCAAGCATACCTTTTAACATATACATATTAATATTTATATTTATTCAGCAACAAGCTTTCCTATACAATATTTTGGGTAATTTTAGTATTGTTTGGGGCAATAGAGTTTTTAAAAATTCATTGTCAAAGAACTTGAGACTGGCAGGAGATGAATGCACATGAAAAGAATGGGCATACATGTGTATAATATCCTCGTCTCTCCCATTTAACATCCTTTCTTCATCAGCTACTTAATTCCTGTTTGATCTTGGTAATAAAAAACAATTTATTGTTTAGTTATTTTCAACTGTGTCTAACTTTTCGTAATTCCATTTGGGTTTTTCTTGGCAAAGATACTAGAGTGGTTTTCCATTGCCTTCTCCAGCTCATTTTACAGATGCAGAAACTGAGGCACAAAGGGTTAAGTGACTTGTCCAGTTAATAATTGCTTGAACTAAGATTTGAACTTAGGAAGACTAATCTTCCTGAATCCAGGCCCAGTATTCTTTCCACTGTATCACCTAGTTGTCCCAATAATAACAATAGCTAGCACTTATATGGCACTTTCAAGTTTGCAAAGCACTTTATATTTAATATCTTGTTCAATGCTCAGAACAATCTTGTGAAATAGGTACTGTTATTACCATTTTATAGATGAGGGAGTTGAGCCTGAGAAGTTAGATGATATGTCTGGGGTTATAAACATAGCAAATGTCTGAGTTGGGATTAGAACTTGAGTCTTCTTGTCTCCATGTCCAGCATTCTAAGCCATTTTGCCATGATGCTCTTCATCTTTCTGGGTATAGGTTTTCTCCTCTGTAAAGCAAGGGCACTAGTCTAAATGACCCTTCAGTTAGAAATCTTATGAACTTATGAGCTTTAACACTATGTGGGAAGAAAAGAACCCTTCTTGTTCTCCTGTGTTACCAATGGTCCAAAAGGTGTAGGGCAGGGATGGGAAACCTGTGGCCTCAAGGCCACATGTGGCCCTCTAAGTCCTCAAGTGCAGCCCATTGACTGAATCCAAACTTCACAGAATAAGTCCCATTAATAAAAGGACTCCCTACACTGGAGGGCATTTAGATTTATCTTAGATGGAAAGACATAATTGCCTTGCTTTAGGGGGAAGAAATATACTCTGAGGGTTGTTGAAAGTTTTTTGCTTTTTTTTAGTAAGGGAGGTTATTTCCCATTTTTTGCGATGTGTTCTCTCACTTCCTATGTCTACACTGCTCTCCCTCCCCCTCTTTAGAGTTCTTTAGAGCTTCTTGCTATCATTTAAATATTTCAATATGCCACCTCCCCCAAGAAACCCTTCTAGGGCATTTTTTGTCAGTAATGATCCTCACCCACCCCATACTCATACAAGCACCCTATTTTACATTTCTCTAATATATTTCTGGTATAATATTATTTTAAAACATATCCATGTTTGCATTTGACTCCAAACTTTTCAAAGGTAGAAGCTGTGTCTTAGCCAAACATTGTATCTCCCCTAGAACCTAGAATCATGCTCTGTTTGTGGCAATCAATCAATAAAGAAGCATTTATTATATTCTTACTATGTACTAACACTGTTCTAAGGATTATAGCTAGAGAAACAACTGTAAAGCACTCCCTGCCCTTGAGGGGCTTACATCCTGGAAGAAGATACAACAGGAACTTATGTAAGCAGAATGAGGGTTTGCCTGGCCTCTGAGGGCCAGTTTTTATAGCATAAACAGATATTCCCTGCCTATTTCCAACATAAGCAGTAGGAAATTATAGTGAACTTGCTTCTAGTCATGGATAGATGAGAATTTAGTGCTGTATGATGACAAAATGTCTTTAATTGACTGAGGATCTAAGAATGACTTGTGACTTGGAGGGTGCTGAGTTAAAAGTGAGTGTGCATTACAAATGGACGGTCCACTCATTTCTCAGCCTCCTTCCTGCCTGGCGGAGAGTAAGGTAGGATTGCTTTAAACTGCCAGCTGATGGAAGAGCCATAGACTGCCGTCCCTCAGCCAGCCACTGCATGTCTGTCAGCACTTAGCACCTCCGTCTCTTTGTGTCCTTTCTTATTCTTAGGTGAATGAGTATATCAAGACTGTAATGCCCAATGTATGAAATAGATATGAGACAATTGGGGAGGGGTGGCACTAGTAGCTGGGTGAGACAGGAAAGGCCTCATGCAGAAGGTAGTGCTTGAGATAAGCCAGCAAGGAAATTAGGGATTTGAAGAGATAGAGATGAAGAGGCTCTTAATAGTTTTTGAATAAAATAATTAGTTAATATCATTTGTAAAGTGGGAGAAAGAACACCAGATTGGAAATCAGTTGACTCAGACTTTCTGAAACTAACTAGTCAGATGACTGGTTAAGGTAAGTGACCGCTCAGGACATCCATTTTCTTATGTGTAAAATTAGGAGATTATATTGGTCAGAACACATCTAGATTGTTTGGTTACACATGCTACCTTTGAAGATGGACATAGACAGAATGGGATATATCCAAGGAGGAATACTAGGAACATTAATGATATTTATTATAGGAATATTAATATTAAAAGGATCTAAGAGAGTCATTTGGAGGAACTGGGGCTGGTTAGCTTAAAGAACAGAAAATTTAGGGAAGCTATTATTGCTATCTTCAGATATTTGAAGGATGCCATGTAGAAGTGGGACTAGATTCAACCCGTGTGGCCCCTACAGGCTCTCAGAGGCCAATATCGGTTCATTCAACCACTAGCAAGAAGTAATAGGAAGGCAGATTTTTGCTCAACATGCAGAATAATTTCCCAACAATTAAAGTATTCATGAGGTACTGAGATCCTTGTCACTAGAAATATATTCAAGCAAAGACTGAATGACTTACCTGTCTGGTATGTTGTAGGGTGAGACACCTTCGTGGGATAGGAATTTAAACCAGCTGATTTCTAAGGTCTCTTCCATCCATCAACCCTATAAAGAAGCACTTATTAAATGCCTACTATGTGCCAGGTAGGATGCCAGATACAAATGCAAAAATGAGGCAGTCCTTAACCTCAAAGAACTTACATTCTTCTTGATAGATACAATATATTCACAGGTTAGTAAATAAAAGATACTAACAATGAATAGAGCACCAGCCCAGGAGTCAGGAGGACCTGAGTTCAAATCTGGCCTCAGACATTTGACATACTTACTAGCTGTGTGACCATGAGCAAGTCACTTAACCCCAATTGCCTTGCCTTTCCCCTTCCAAAAAAAAAAAAAAAATATATATATATATATATATATATATATATATATAAACACACACATATATATGAACAAGATAAGAACAATGTGATTTATGGGTGTGGTCACTAACAAATAGGGGTATTAAAAAGGGGATGGTTTTTGAAGTGAGCCTTGAAGAAAACTAGAGCTTCCAAGAAACAGAAATGAGAAGGGAAGACAATCCAGATATGGGGCAGGAGGTAGGGCAGGTCATGTTGTATATGTCAAACAACAAGTGGGATGCTTTGGCTGGTAATAGAAGGTTAGAAGGGTGTTGGTTGTCCTTCCTTCTTGAAGAGGACCAAAATAATATCACTGTGTTGGAGTCAAGGTACGCTGTGTCAGGTTGTGGCTGATCAGACTAATATGAGCTCAGAAGGCTCTATCACAAATCAGGCACACATATTGTCCATTTGAACATTTGGAGTGGAGATGTCTTCGTATAGAACATTTCTTTTGAGCTACTGTAATTCTGTTTTGCTCAGACAGTACAGTGCCTTCCTTGATGCAGACACACTATGCTGGGTGGTCCTTTACCATGTCACACAACTGGTCCCAAAGTTTTTCAGAGATACTTTGAAAGTGCCTTTGTATCACTTCTTCTGACCTCCATGTGAGCCCCTTCTTGGCACGAGTTCTCAATAAAATACTCTTTTAAACAAATGTACATTTGGCATTTGAACAACATGGCCTGCCTATCAGAATTGCACTCTCTGTAGTAGAGTTTGAATGCTTTGCAGTTTAGCTTGAGAAAGGACTTCAGTGTCTGGTACCTTATTCTGCCAGGTGATCTTCAGAATGTTTCTAAGATAATTCAGATGGAAGTGATTCAGTTTCCTGGCATGGCGCTGATACACTGTCCAAGTCTCCCAGACATACAACGATGAGGTCAGGACATTGGCTCTGTAGACCTTCAGTTGGGTAGGCAGTCTAATACCTTTTCTTTTCCACACTTTCATTTTCATTCAGAGCCCCCCAAACACTGAGCTAGCTTTCAGAAAGCTAGACTGGAAGAAGATTGTAAAGCATTTTGAATGCCAAATGAAGGAGTTTCTATTTATCTTAAAAGTCTTAAGCAAGTGAGTGACATAGTCAAATCTTTACTCTAGTAATACCAATTTTACAACTGAGTGAGGGTGGATTGGAGAGGGAGACTGGATTCAAGAAGAATGATTAGGAGGCTATTATAGTGTCTCAGATGAGAGATGGTGAAGACCTAAACTACAATGATTGAAGTGTGATTAAAGCAAAAGGGATACATGTTGAGTAAATTTAGCAAAAATTGGAAAACTAGTTGGATATTGTGGATGAGTGAGAGTGAAAGGTAGAAAATAATTTCTAGGTTGTGAACCTATGTGACTGGAAAAATGGTGATGAACTTGATAGGATTATGGAGTTAGAAGGAAGAGTGGGTTTCTGGGGAAAGATAATAAATTCAATTTTGAACACATTGAGTCTAGGAAGCCTATGGGCTCTCCAAGTGGAAAAGATGAACAGGCAGTTGGAAATGTAGAGCCAGAGTTCTAGAGAAAGGTGAGAAATGGATGTGTAGATTGGGAAGCAACTACATAAAAATGGTTGTTGAATCCATGGGAATTATGAGACAATTGAAAGAAAATAGAGAGAGAGGGGGATAAAGACAGATCCCTAGGTTACATATAGGCATAGTGGGATATAGATAATCCTGAAAAATGACTTAGAATGACTAGTAAAACAGATAGGAAGAGAACTAAGACAGCACAGTATCACAAAAATCCTGGGAGGAGAAAGTATACAGAAGGAAGGAGCAGTGATAGACTTTGCAGAGAGATCAAGAAGTATGAGTGCTGACTTTTCAAAAGTCATTGAATTTGACAACTAGGTGGAACAGTGGATAGAGTGACGAGGCCTGGAGTCAGGAAGATGAGTCTTCCTGAGTTCAAATCTGGCTTCAGATGACTTACTAGCTCTGTGACCTTGGGCAAGTCACTTCACCCTGTTTGCCTCAGTTTCCTCATCTGTACAATGAGCTGGAGAAGGAAATGGAAAGCCACTCCAGTATCTTTGACAATAAAACCTCAAATGGGGTCAGAAAGAGTCAGACACAACTGAACAACAATGAGTGTAGACAACTTTATTTAGGTGTTTGTGATTGGGGGAAAGATGAAGGAATGGTAAGATTGAGTGAAAAATTTTTAAGAATGAGGAGATCTGGTTATGGTTTCAAGCAACAGTAAGGAGCCAGTGGATAAGGAAAGGTTGAAAATCAGGGACAGGTTGAAAATCAGGGTAATCTGCCAGGAGTTAGGAGGGCCTGAGTTCAAATCCGGCCTCAGACACTTAAAACAAAAAAACTAGACATGTGACCTTGAGCAAGTCACTTAATCCCAATTGTCCTACCTTTCCCCTTTCAAAAAGCAAAAAATGAATAAACAAACAAATAAATAAATAAATGTTATTATTTTTTTAAAGAGTAAGCTGCCAGGAAAGATAGGATGGGACAGGATCTGAAAGCCAAGCATAAGCAAAGAAATCTAACTTATCCTATGAGATTGGAACAAAGGAGGAGAGAATGGGGATAATGTTGGGATGTTTTAACATGTGGAATTGGAAAGAAGAGAAAACTTGTGATGCCCTGTATCAACTTTTCCAGCGAAGTCTGACGCTTCTTCCTCTAATAAGAGGGAGGGGATCCTTATAAGTAGCTTGAGAAGTGAATGTTTGGAATAGTTATTATAAAGAAAGTTAAATTGGAAAGACTTAAGGGATTGCTGTACACCAGTGAGGGCCCATTTGAGACTGGATGATATAAATTTGTAATGGTCCAGTCAGCATGGTTGTATGACAGTATAATTTTTTCATCCTTAATTTGGAAGAGTGTGCTCATTTCAGCTGATCTCACCTGTGATCCCTTTGGTCTTATTCTTGTGTAATAAGAGAGTGCCCAATCCTTGGCACAATATACCCTGACTGGTTCGGTATAACATCTGGAGACTTGGTGAATCTGCTTCCAGGCATGTGTAATGGAGAGGCCCTTTCCCACACTTTCCCCTATAACCACTGTGTCGGTTTCCTCTGGTTTTTCTGTTAGCTTACTGTGAGAACTGAGCATGCATGCGAAAATTTCAGTCAGTTGATCTCTGACTTTCTTCCTTTAGCAGCTTTCAAATGAAGATTGTTCTGAGTGTCCAGGAGTAGGAGGGTCAGCAGCCTCAGCTGCCTTTATCACCCGACTTGGCAGTTATGGCTGTAAGCATATGGCATCTCTGTTTCTTTTGTCTCTTAAGTTTATTCTTTCTTTATTATAGGTGAATGAGTATTCTGAAAGAGGAGCACCCAGGAGACCAGTGAAATTGGGAGATCCATCAAGGGCCCCATTGGCAACTGGAATCCCAGAACCATAGCAGCTGAGTCTAATGAGGGGCCTGAAAATAAGCCAAGCAATTTGCATGACTTAGTCCAGTAGCAGAGCAGCCCATCAGCCAAGAAAACATGTCCTGAGAGGTGCCAGCCCAGCTGAGCAAGGGAACAACATACTCACTGGTCATGCCACACCCAGAAGTAAACTCAAAAGGGATGAAGTAAAGGGAGAAAAGAATTCTCCAGGCTCATAGGTACTCTTTGGTCATGTGTCCTTTACATGTGTAATTTTGTGTTTAAGTTTGTGCCCACTCTCTCTAGGAAATGGGTGTGAGCAGGGAAGATCCTGTTGCCTGGTTCTGAGGAATGCTTTTGTAACTTCTGCCCTTGTTTTACCTCTTGATAAATATCCATTTGTAAAAGTTCATTGAGTCAACTAGTTAATTGATATGAGAGAATCAGTGGATGGGGGGAGGTGCTCATGAGCAATTGTATTAGAAATTGCAGCCGGCTAGGGTTAACCCTAGAACCCTGAGGGGAGAATGAGTGTGACAGATAGCATCAATTTTTTTTCCAGTGGAATATGAAGCTAGGTTCTCTGTTAAAAGGGAACCCTAAGCCATCCTCTGGGGCTCTAACTTGACCCTGTGAGAGTGCGAGTTGGGAGAAGGATCCCAGAGGGAATACAACATTTGTTCTCTTCCAATCATCCTCAAGTGAAAAGTACCATGTACTATAAGGAGATGCATCTGCCCATTCCCAAAACCAAGACCTTCTAGTGCCTTTGAGCTTCTCCAACTCACCCTGTGTTCTTGAATGGGAGCAAGAAAATGGGGTGAAGAGTTGCAGGCAGTGCCATGTGGGAGGCAAGTGGTTCATTGGCACATTCCCCCTTTCCACCAGGCAGCTTTTCAAAGATCCAAATCACACGCTATTTTTGTCTGGGCAGCCTGCCTCTCCATAGTCAGCCAGCTTTCCTCTCGAATAAGCTGTCCATTTGCAAATCTGCTACAGAGAGCTGGCCACTATGGACCAAGCAGGGCTGAGGGCTCTCTACTCTCACAAGGCCTCAGCTAACTCTTTTTGTCCGGTTCTCACTTGGTGGCAATGTGCCCAGTGAAACACTGTGAACCAGTTAGAGTTGGAGAGGAAGCACCCCTATTTCTTCCTCTCTCCCATTCCTTTTCTTTTTCTTCCAACCTCTCCACGTGTATGGTAAATATTAGCAATGCACATGTTCAAAGTTTCTTGTCTGCTTTCCTGGGGGATGACTGACAGCCCTTAAGTGCAGTGTCTTTTATAAGTGAAGTGACTGACAGTTTTCAAGGAGAGAGCACTTTCCACAACTTTCAAATGTGACTTTGTCTCCATAACGTCGGTTTGTGCATTTCTGTGTAATTGTGTTGCTCTCAATGCTTTTAACCCTCTGTGGTGGCAGTTTTCATTTCTTGTGATCTAGGCTCCACGGGGGAATAAAGGAACAGCATAAAGGAAACCCAGTGCGGATGCCACCAGCCCAGGGACTCAAATTCTGCAGGATTTCATTTTTGGAACCAGGGCTGAGTGAAACCCTCCAAGTTGCTAATCTCTGGAGAGCTTCTCAGATTTCCCAACTCAGAGATTTTAAACTTTCCTATTGAAAGTGGATTAGCTAGGCACCAAATGGGGAAGAAAGAAAGGAAGGGGGAGGGGAAAGGAAAGTGAGTCTGGTTTCTTTCTTGGGACAATAGAACAAAACTAAAGGCAAGCTGAAGATGAAGGTGGAAGGTTGGTGAGGGATGAAAGGCTGAGGAGAGTGATAGAAAAAATGAGGAAAAGGTAGGAGGACTCATTTAAGAATCACATCCAGTTAAAAAGTAAACCTTCACTCAACATCAAATTCTCATTAGTATTAGGAAATGGAACTCGCAGACTGTATGAGTTTTTTTTTTTTATTTAATTCTTTAGATCAACAGCTCCAGACAAACAATATGGAGAAAAGACACAAGGAATATAAAATGTGCTAAATATTAGTTTTAATAAATGTATTATATAAGTACTTCATATATGGAATGGCTGAACAAGTTATGGGATATGAATGCAATGGAATGCTATTGCTCTATAAGATATGATGAAGAAATAGTTTGAGAAAAATCTGGGAAGATTTATATGAGTGGATGCAGAGTGAAGTGAGCAGAACCAGAAGAACAATTTATACAGTGACAGAAACATTTTAAGATCAACTCTGAAAGATTTAGGAACTCTGATCAACATAATGACCAACCCCAATCCCAAAGAAGTTGTGATGGAACATAGTATATATCTCTGAACAGTGGTGAGTTGATGGACTCAGTAAAGATAGAAGTATATATTCCTTTCCTTTCTTTCTTTTTCTTTTTTTTGGGGGGGTGGTATATGGCTAATATGGGAATTTGCTTTGTGTGGCTACACATATTTGTAATGGATTTTGTTTTTCTTGCCTTCTCAATGTGTAGAGGTAATAGTAAAGGCTTGGCTGGTAGGTTGGAGAAGGCTATGGGTGGTTTTAAATGCCATACTAAGAAGGCAATAGGAAGCCACTGAAAATTTTTGAGTAGGTGGATGACATGGTTAGATCTGTACCTTAATAAGACTATTTTGTCAGCTGAGGGGAGAGAAGGAGCAGGGAGGAGAAGGAGCAGGAGGAGGAAAAGAAGAAGTAAGAGGAGGAGGAGGGAGGAAGAGGAACAAGAAGGAGAAGAAGGAAAGAGAGAGAGAGAGAGAGAGAGAGAGAGAGAGAGAGAGAGAGAGAGAGAGAGAGAGAGAGAGAGAATAGATTATTACAGTGTCTATGAATAGGTTCTAAGTTCTGAACTAGCAGGGGAAGGCAGTGGGATTGAAGAAATGGATTTGCATCCAATGTGTTATGGGACTTCAGAACTGGAAAAGTAGGTGATAATAAGGTTGTGGCCAGGTGTTGCCTTCTCAATGGCATCAGCTGAGTTGAATCTCCAAGTGTCTCATCCAGCATCACCATCACCCACCTCCCTCCCTCCTCTGTCACATTGGATTATTTGATAAAATTTAAGTTTTTGGAGAGCAGGAGCTGTGTTGCTTTGATCTTTTTTATCCCCAGCATCTAGCATAGTCCCTGTTATATAATAGGAATCTTATCATTACTTCTTGATTGATTAATTTGTTTTGGATGCTATAGAGCTTAGGGACCAACTGCAGTAATGTCAGATTCTGACTTTAACAATCAGAACCCTTGCAAAGATGATGCTGAGAGGCTACATTGTGTCCCTGTGCATTTTCCAGAAAAAGTCACAGGAAACATTAGCCAGGTAATGTCAGTTGCCTTTCTGATTCTGCTCTGTGTTGCTTCAAGTGATCAGGCAAGAGTAGGAATTGAAAAATGGGGTAGGGTGGTGAGGAAGGGCTGTTGTTTGGCACTCAGAGCCCTTTATAACCTTCCCCCCAACCTTTCCAGCCTTCTTATGCCTTACACCTTCCCCTCCCCTCAACCTCACATAGTCAATGATCCAGTGACACTGGCCTTCTCCCTCAGGACCTTTCATCTCCAGACTCTGGGCATGTGAACCAGCTGCCTATCTCCCATGACTGAACTTCCCTCTCTCATTGTCTCTGCCTCCCATCTCCCTTCAAGTACCAGCTAAAATGCCATCTTCTATAGGAAGCCTTCTCTGATCCCATTTTAATTCTAGTTTCTTCTCTTTGTTAATTATCTTCAGTTTATCTTGTTTACAACCTGTTTGTACATAGTTGTTTGCACATTATCTCCCCATTAGACTGTGGGCTCCTTGAAGGCAAGGACTATCCCATTCCTTTGTCTCCCCAGTGTTTAGCATAGTGCCTGACACATAGTAGGCACTTAAATGTTTGTTGACTGACTGACTGAGCATGGAAGCCCTCTGCTCCGGAATTGTTTGTATTTAGAGTTAGGAAATATTTGGGTTGCATTTCTAAAGCACTTTAAGATCTCAGAAGCATTTTATATATGTTGTCTTATTTTAACTTTTACAACAATCCTGGTGGGTAGATGCTATTATTATCCTCATTTTATAGATGAAGAAACTGAGGCTGCCAGAGATTAATGGACCTACTCAGTATTACATAGTAGTAAGGATCTGAGGCAAGATTTGAACTCAGGTCTTCCTGACTTCTAATGCTCTTTACCCCAGGCTGCCTAGACACATAGGACGCTAGATGATGAGTTTTAATGCTGGATATCTGTCAAGTTCAAGACCTTTCCTCAAGGACACCAGCAGAGGGTCATTTGGAGATGTGAGGAGAGAGTGCATTAATAACTATTTTGAAGAAGGGCTTTAGTGAGGAGACCCTGGGTGGGCATCTCTCTCTAGATAATCTATGGGGATTAATGATAAGCTGAAGCATCAAAAGAGGGAGTTTGGGATTTAGACAACAATGAGAGGTGGGAGGGGCTGATGGCCCGGCCAGAGAGTCCTAGCCTTCTCAAGGTGGGAGCCAGCTGTCAAGGGCAGCCATCTCAGAGCTGGCAATAATAAGCAGAACATGGCCTGGGCTTTGGGGCCAGAGAATGTTAACACCGGGAGGGACTTTGGAAATTTTCTAGGCCTAACTCATTTTACAGATGACAAAATCAAGACAGTGTTGTTATATAACTTGGTTAAGCTATATACCAACTAAGTGACAGAACCTGGATGAGGACCCAGGTGGCAGAACTCTTATCCCAGCAATGCCAGGGGTCCTGAGCTCAGGACAAGAAAAGGAAGACTTTGGGAAGGTGGCAGAGAGGGAGAGCTAGGCTGCTAGGGGTAAGCTAAAGAGGTCAGTTCCCTAGGCACAGCCATGCCAGTCTACCCACCCATATGTCTGATAATGCCCAGCATGCCACCTCTTGGCTAACGTACACTCCAGAAGGTATGGGCATTTTCTCCCAAGGTTCTTATGGCATCTGTGATTCCAGTCAGATCTTCCTTGTTCATCTTATTTAAGTCCACAATATCATTTCTCCTCAACAATTTCTTGAAAAAAAAAAAGAAAAAAAAACTTTGTCATAAGAGAAGACTCATTGGCTTGAGTAAGCAGGCAGGGTGTATTCAGAAATGTATATGGTATAAAAACAAAAGGCACAAATATAAATATGTTTTTGAAAAAGTGACAGTGCAACAAATGAAGAATTTATTAGATATTTGGCCAGTTTAGTAGATACAGAGGTAGTTGAGGAATCCCCTAACTAGCTCTCTTGCAGGACAGCTGTTTTTGCTTTAAGAAAGAAGCATAGTCACCCTTCATAAGAATCCTAAGATGCTGGCTCACTTGTGTTAAACCTTGGGTATGTCCCACACCAGCCATTCTAAGTAGGAGTCTGCTCAGGTTCTATCTAGGATGCTATATTCAATTACTTAAAAGCAATTACAGTCAGTTATCCAGCTTTAATATGATTCTACTGTCATTCCAGGATGGGCATTATATCTAGGATTAATGAAGATATAAGGGATAGAACAAGTCTTCATCATGAATATACTTCACTACTACAAAACCTTATCTAAAAATCACAGATTCACAAAACTATAGGACCTCAAAAGGTACAAAACACTAAGGAAAAGGAATAAAATTATTACATTACTATGCAACATGCGGCAGCTAGGCAGTACAGTGGATATAGAACACCAGGCCTGGAGTCAGGAAGACATGAGTTCAAATTCTCAGACACTTTCTTATCTGTGTGACCCCGGGCAAGTCACTTAACCCCTTTTGGTCTCAGTTTCCTCATCTGTAAAATGAACTGGAGAAAGAAATGGCAAACCACTCCAGGATCTTTGCCCCAAAATCCCCCACAAGTGGGTCATGAAGACTCAAACACAACTGAACAAGAAAATGAAATTTTTACTTACCATACCTCACTTGTAGGTAAGGTGGTGTACTGGATGGAAATGGCCTACTGGATAGGAACGGCCTTGGAGTTAGGCTGCTAGGTGGCCCAGTGGATAGAATGCCAGACCTGGAATCAGGAAGATGAGTTCAAATCTAACGAGTTCAAATCTCAGAAGCTGACCAGTTATGTGAACCTGGGCAAGTAACTAAATTTGTGCTCACCTCAGTTTCCTCATCAGTAAAATGGGGATTGTGAGGACCAAATGAAATAATATTTGTAGAGTGCTTTGCATACAGTAGAAGTCTATATATATCATATATACACAAGCATATATATTTAATTGAATCTTGTTATGACATTTGCCTTCATTTTTAAATAATCATAATAACTAGCTTTATATTGCATTTTAAAGTTTGCAAAATGCTTTACAAATGTTATCTCCTTTGGTTCTCACAACCCTACAAGACAGGCATTATTGTTATTCCCATTTTAAAGATGAGAAAACTGAATACAAGAGGGATTAAATTATTTGCCCAGTGTTACACAGCAAGGCAATGATGGAAGCAGAATTCAAACCAGTGTCCTCCTGACTCCGGTTCCGGCATGCCATCCACAACAACAATGAGCTATTTCTCTCCCTCCTCCTCAAACTCAGCATGTCATTTGTTTACAAAAAGGGTCATGAAGAGCCAATCACAACTGAACATTGACTAAACAACAAAAGTTTTGCAGCAGCATCCCCTGGCATTCATTCAGGTAGAACCCTGTGTGTATGTGTGTGTATTGTATGCATGTAAATGTGTCTGTTTGCTGTGTGTGTTGGCAGGTGACAGTAAGGCCTCACTACCCATCTCAGAGCTATGCTATAGGGGTGGGTAGGTGGTGCAGTGAATAGAGCACTGGCGCTGGAGTCAGGAGGACCTGAGTTCAAATCTGACTGCAGACACTTAACACTTACTATCCATGTGACCTTGGGCAAGTCACTTTACCCCAATTGCCCTCCAAAAAGCAAAAAAAAACAAAAAAAAATAAAGAACTATGCTATGCCTACAATTCAACACTATCAGTTGTCCATATTTTCCCAAGATCCAAAACAAAAGTTTAAAAGGAAGAGAAGACATTCAATGGTGGGTTGTTAAGAGTAAAAGTCAGTGGGTAGAAAGGAAGGGGAACTACACTTGTGCTGAAACTCTGTACTTTGTTAGCTGCTAGGGCTTCAATTGGTTATTGTCCTTTGAAGAGGACCAAGATGACATCACTGTCTCAGAGCCAAGTTTCACTGTGTCCAACTGTGGCTGATCAGACCAATACGAGCTTGGAAAGCTCTACCACAGGTTGGGCACAAATAGTCCATGTGAACATTTGGGGGCATCTAACATTTCCTTTGAGCTACCTCAATTCTGCTTTGCTCACAGCACCTTCTTTGATGATGGCACACCATGCTGGACGGTCCTGTTTTCCCTGAGGCAATCAGGTTTAAGTGACTTGCCTAGGGTCACACAACTAGTAAATGTCTGAACACAGATTTGAGCTCAGGTCCTCCTGACTCCAAGGCTGGTGCTCTATCCACTGCTCCATCCAACTGTCCTAGGTTGCAATTACAAAGAGTGGGGGGACCTTTTAGGGGAAGGGAATTTGGAGATACCCTGGCAAAACAAAGAGCTAATAGCACATGCACTGAATAACAGAATCTCGGCCTCAGAGGCCATCTAGAACCACAACATAACCACCATGCCACCTAGATCACGGGTGACTTTGGGAGGGGGACAATTTCAGTTGAATGGTGAAGTCAGAATCCAGGTTGCAAGGTGTTTAGAAGCAAAGTGAAGGGAGAGGAAGTGGAGGGAGACAGACAATGTAGACAATTTTTTCAAAGTGTTCAGCTAAGAAGAGAGATACAGGACCATATATCTATATCTGTGTCTGTGTCTGTGTCTGTGTCTGTATCTGTATCTATATCTATATCTATGTCTATGTCTATATCTATATATATCTACATATATATCTATATCTATATATATCTACATCTACATCTATATCTATATCTGTATCTATATCTATATCATCTATATATAAATATATACTTATATATATTTACACATATATTCATGTACACACATGTGCATAAATGTGTATCTATGTGCATATACATGGCTGTGCATGTATAAATGTGTGTATAAGCATACATACACACACACACAGACATTTTGTATCTTTACTCTGACTATATATGGATGGTCAGAATAAATGAGGGATTTGTTGCCCCATCTAGATTGGAGACTCCTTAAAGACAAACATTATCCCTTTGGCTTCTTTGTATTGATCTCTCCACAGTGCTTCCCATGATGCTTTGTGCATAATAGGTGTTACAGAAATGTGTACTGATTGTGTATGTAATGAATGAGAACAAAGGTTGGTGGACATGGCTGACATTCTGCCAAGCAGTGATCCTGACTAAGGCCTAGGAAAATGGGCTGATGCTTTGGGTGAAAAAGGACCAACTTTTCTGGGTGCGTGCCTAAATCATAATGGATGGCTCTGAGTTCACACAGCCTCAAAGATAGACATTCCTAAAGATGAATTTCTTTTTGAAAGGGAATTATGTGACTCCTGGAATCAGACAATTTTCACTGGTTAGGGTTTTTCCTTGTGTAATGTCAGGAAACACACACACGCAGACCTTACTCATGTGCAATACATTCAGGAATTATAGGAATAAGCCAATCCAGTTTTAAAAATGATGTTGCCATATAAATTCTATTAACCCCACAATGTAATCTCCTCTAGACCAAAATATTGCAATTTCCTCCTCTTTTCACTTTCTTTTCCTCCAATTTAATTTGATTTCCGTTTTCTTTAGAGGATACACAGTAATCAGGTTCAGTCATCACTGTTGCAGCATTGCTTTAAAGTGCCTTCCCTTTTGACTTCAAACTCTTTCTCAACTCCCTTAATCCACTTTTTTTTGCCCAGTGAATATACCAGTGAAGGAGTAGACAGAGATAAATAATTTTTTCCTTGGAAACTTATCAGGCTGAAAATATAAACGAATGCTGTCCTCCAGAAACTCAAAAACTTACATTAGCCTAAGATACTGGGTCTGTTCATTCTCTTTTTTCTGAGGGGTAGATTTCATTAGCAAAGTTGTGCCTAGATGGACGGCCAAAGAAGTCCTGAAGACTGAAGAAAATGCCAGAAATAACAAATAAATTTGATAATAGAGTTATTTTGATCTGGATTCTGATGAGGATTTTAATTGTTTTTTTGGAAGGTAGTGACTCATATAAACTCTGGAGAAAACAACAATAATCCTGCAACTTCAGCTATTTTGATAGTATGTGAAAGTGCTTGCCAGACCCTGAGAGTCCAAAGAACATTTGGTGTAATAACATATTAATCAAATTAGTCAAGTTCTTTATGTTGAAAAAACAGACACACCTTTCTCTTCTGAGATCTCATCGAATTCCTCCCTCATCTTTTGTCCCAAAGACCCAAAGGGCAGACCTTGAACTGTAGAGGTTTGGCAAGAATATACTGGACTGGGGAGGATGGAGAGGAAGTGAAAACCTCATGGCCCTTTCTCTGGAAGGAGCTTATATTTCACCTCAGTGTTGAAACAATCAATCAACAAGCATTTAAGTAAGCAGTTATTCTTTGGACAGGCACTATGCCCTAGAAACAGGTCCATGTGCATCCCTAGAGCCTAGCACTGTGTCTAGCTCATAGTAAGGCACTTAACAAATGCTTGGAAAATGATTTATTGGGGCAGTTAGGTGGCAAGGTGAATAGAGCATCAGTCCTGGAGTCAGAAAGATGAGTTCAAATCCAGCCTCAGACACTTAACACTTAATAGCTGTGTGACTTTGGGCAAGTCACTTATCCCCAATTACCTTGTCTTCCTCCCTCCAAACCAAAAAAAAAAAAAAAAAGATTGACTGATTATTTCCACATTTCAGGGAGGGAGAAATATAGAAGAGAGACAATGTGGCACAGTAAAAAGAACACAGATCTGAAATCAGAGGATGTGGATTCTATCCTTAACCTGACACTTACCTGTGTGATTGTTGGCAGGTCTCTCAACTTCTCTGGCCCTCAGTTTCCCTCACTGCAAAATGAGGGATTTTGACTAGAAGAGGACCTACGGATTATTCTCAGATATAAATCAATGATTTAATGATGTAGAATTATAAAATTAAATTTAGATACTGACATGGCAGTCATATGTGTGGAAGTCATAATGACTGCTATGACCCAACGCTCTGGGATGGCTTAAAGAAAATCTGTAATCATTAGTGTCAAGGAAGTTGTTGTAAAGATGGACAGATACCGTCACTTCATCCCAAGCACTCACATGTGCTAGCTCTTTGACCAGCCAGAGTCTGACATACTCATATTGCCTGGCCCTACAGGTTGGCTGTCTGCCCTACTGGGATTCTGACATCTATTTTATGATCTTATAAGCTGAAACTTGGGATGCCCTTAAAACAGAACCTTCTGTTGTCTGTTTTGCTGTTGGGTACTATGGTTCCATTATATAAGGCTAAAAAATAGACAGAAATTCTTCCAGGGTGATGGTGGAACAATAAGATCACAAGGGACCAATTTACTAAATTAAAATTATATTGTAATAATACAGTTAAATCATGTGTTATTATATTATTTCACCTGATCCTCACAACAACCCTAGGAGGTAAGTGCTATTATCATCCTTATTTTGATTAAGTGACTTGCCCAGAATCAGAAAGAGTTAGAAAGTGTTTGAGATTAGACCTGAACTCAGACCTTGCCAACTTCAGGCCCAGTATACTATCCACTGTGCCACCCAGCTGCCTAGAAGAACTAGTAAGTGTCCCTGGAGTCAGGAGGATCTAAGTTCAAATCTGACCTCAGATACTTGACATACCTACTAACTGTATGACCTTGGGCAAGTCATTTAATCCCAATTGCCTTGCTTTCTCTTCTCCAAAAAACAACAACAACAACAAAATAGAGAGGTACACATGAGTGGAACACACGGCAGAAACAAACTAAAGCAATGGTGCTATAGGACTCCTCAGTGTCTTCTCCTGGTGTCCTTGTACTGTTCCTCTGATGCTATGGCATCTCTCTAGGCTCTCTACCTAGAGAAGGGTTTGAGAAGGATCACAGATTCTAAAAGGGTGCCCTTTATTTCATTGTTTCTGCTGCTTGCTTCTCATAGCTGGTCATTTCATCAAGTAGACTGGGGAAATTCAATATATAAGATCCTTTCCCATGATTCCAGCTCTCTCTAAAGTTGCATCATAAACCATACAATAAATTCCTAAAGGCGATGAGATGGATAAAAGGCACATTCAAGGAATTCAAGGAAGAAACAAATAACAAGGGAGTCCCAAAAGTATTCATCTTTATGTATGTGTATAATATATAACATTATGATGTTATATATAAAACATATGGTGTTGTATTTTATTTTAGATTTTATTATTTATTATATAGGCTATAATGTATCATACACATACATATATGTACACACATATACACACACTGCCTTGTTGTTGTTCAGTCATTTTTCAGTCATGTCTGACTCTTCATGATGCCATTGGGGTTTTCTTGGCAAAGTCACTGGAGTGGTTTGCCATTTCCTTCTCTGGTTCATTTTGCAGATGAGGAAACTGAGGCAAATAAGGGTAGGTGACTTTCTCAGAGTCACACAGCTTGTGAGGATCTGAGGCCAGATTTGAACTCAGGAAGATGAGGCTTCCTGACTCCAGGGCTAGTGCTCTAGCCACTCCACCCCCTAGCTGCCGAAACAATAACAATAACTAATATTTATGTAAGGTTTTATTATTATTATTGTGGTCATTATTATTAAAGTTTAGTAAGCATTATTTCATTTTATCCTTGGAAAGTAATTGCTATTATTATCCCCATTTTACAGATAAAAAAAACTGATGCAGATAGAGATTAAGTGACTTGTCCAGGGTCACATAGCTAGTAACTGGATTTGAACTCAGGTCTTCATAACTCCAGACCTCTATCCAGTGTACCACCACAGTTATATTGCAAGATGAAATAAAGGAGGAATTAAGTGTGACTTATAAATCTCGGGACTAGATGATAAACTGAACTGTCTGATTTATTTCAGAGATTATGCGATTTTGTTTGAATCAAAGAATAAATTATGGAAATAATAACAGCTTTTTAAATGATAATGACAGAAATAAACAACAGCTAGATCACATGACTAGCTTAAACCAATATGGTAAGAATGTCACCATTTTTCAAATTAATTTATACATTCAATTATATGTCAGTCAAAATACTAATGGGCTACTTCAAAGAACTAGACAAAATAATGACATTTCTATGGAAAGACAACAAAAAAAATTAAGAAGAAAGCAATGGTGGGTTTGTGAGCAGCCTGCAGAGGACTGTCAGTTGAAAACTGTTCAGGAATAAACAGTATACAAGATTTATTTGATAATATGTTATCAGACAAATATATTATTAGAAAAGGGTCTGTCACATAGCCAAGTTGAGGAATGAACAAGGTCCATGCGCTCCATTAGAACGAAAGAGTTTAAGAGGAAGGCCCTTTACACGTGGAGTGGACCTCCTATGGAAGACTGAGGAGAGGACATGAACAAGAGTCATAAAAGTTAACAAGGCATGGTTGAATTACTTCTTTCTGTCCTATTGAAAAGACTCTCTCCCTCCCTCTCTCTGTCTCTGTCTCTCTGTCTCTGTCTCTCTGTCTCTCTCTGTCTCCCTGTCTCTCTCTGTCTCTCTCTCTCTGTCTCTCTGTCTCTGTCTCTGTCTCTGTCTCTCTCTCTTTGTTTGTCTCTTGATATCTCACTATCTCTGTCTGTCTCTCTTTTCCACTGAAGTCTTACTCCATTATCTCATTAAGGCATGGAGGGATCCCCAGCTGGGTTCTCAAAGGCTGAGCTAGAAGAGAATAAGCTCTGGAAGATCCTGCAAAACTGAAAAGGCTTTGAATAGGGACCTAGTCACTGGGCTATATGACTACTATCTGAAGATGAGCATCACTAAATTCAGAGAGCTTAATTATCTTTGACTGGTGAGTCATAGCCAGAGTGATGAATTTTTCTGCCATACATAGCAAGTCTCAAATGCCTATTAAAGACATAGAGGTATTGCAGTTTCATTGGTGAAAAGGGTATGTATACCATTGAAACCACAGATCCTTGAGGTATTGACATCAATATAAAATATGTCACATCTACATAGATGTCGTATGCAAATACAATCCTTAAGTCCTAAGGGCGTTTAAGGATGAACGGCAAAGGAGAACAACAAACAGAAGAAAAATGGAAATCATGTGCAAAGATTTTAATACAAACTGTTTTAACCACCAAGGACATTGAAACCACCACATTTGGACTCTAACATCACAGAACCAGATGTGCTTATAGAAGAGTTAGAAATAATACTAAAAAATAAAGACAGGAAAAGCAGCTGTCCTGGGCCAAGTATGGCTATCTGTCCTGAGGGTGGAACATTTCTGAGGGTGCTGAGGCATCATTTCAGAAGGTATCTGAAAGAAGAAAATGGAACAGGCAGGCTTTCACAAGAGATATTTTACAATGAAGCACATTTTTACTACATCATAATTGACTGCAAAATGTAGAGAACACACGATCCTGCTATGCTTGTTGATTATGGAAAAACATTTGATTCAGTAAAACAGAACGTCACCTTACAGGCTCTTTTCCATCCATATATCAAAAATTATTCAAGGATCTTTGAGAGATAACAACAGAGATAAATTTGTTCAAAGACCATTCAATCACAAATATCAGATAAGGCATAGAAGAGGAGTCAGATGCTTCTCAGAGATGCTTACCACTGCGATGGAGGAGATCCCATGTACAAATTGAAAAGGGATTCTTTTTGGAACACTCCTGTTTGCAGATGGCTTTATTTTAATTCTATCAAACCTTAAAATGTGGCAAAGCCTCCAGGGGGAAATCTGTGACCAGTCAAAAGCATTTGACCTGCCCTCAAAAGGAAAGATCTCAAGTATATGCAGGATGTCTGATGCTTAGACTATGAAATAGAATTGGATAGACAACCTATAGCGTTTTCCATAAGAATCTCTATTTAGGATGAACAGTGCAAATAGTGAGGTGGGTCTAGAATTAAAGAGGAGGAAGAGAGCATTGCCTTTAGGACATTCCAAAGTCACTTCACTGACCCCATGTTTCTCCTGGAAACAAGGTCTATCTTTTTAAAATCAGTATTCTAGGAGTGGGATTGTATGCCTGTGTGACAGGGAACACAATAAGAACTGAACATGAATATTTCACAGAGGACATGGAGAGGCACATGCTGACTGTGAACAGGCTACAATATGTCACAACATATAACTAAGAGGAACAGGAGGAAGGGAACTCATTATGGGGATGTACGATTAGGCATCTAGATGGCTCAAATAAGAGAGTATAGGACCTGGAGTCAGGAAGACCTGAATTCAAATCCAGCCTCAGACACTTACTAGCTATGTGACCCTGGGCAAGTCACTTAACCTTTCTTTGCCTTAATCCACTGGAGAAGGAAATGGGGAACCACTCTATAGTATTTTTGCCAAGAAAAACCCATGGATGGAATTGGCATGCTATAATCCACAGGGTCACAAAGAGGTGGACAAGACTGAACAACAATAACTATAGGCAGAGAGAATGGGCTGGTCACATGACAACACAATGTCTCTATCTTCTCAAGGTCAGGAGAAGTTGAAGAAGGCTCCCAGTCCCTACGGCGAATTCACAGGAAGGTATGGACAAAAGTCACACAGGATAGTGAGGTATGAATTATTTGTAGTCTACACCACTGGAAGCATCCAGTTTGGTGGGATCTCAGATCCACTGGAATGTTTGATGAAAATAGGATGACTTCTAAATCTAAAGTTATTCAGGTAACGATTTAAATCTACACATTTCACGTATCCGTGTTCATAAATATACTTTAATGCTTCAAGGTTCTGTGATTTCACGAGTGTGCAAACTCACCTCAAGTGACTTACGACTTTTCTACAAGAGTGTGTATAGGTGCTACAGCTGAAAACATTCATCCTTTGGTGATTGGTATCTTTTAGAGATGCTCCTCTGTGGACTTGATTCAGCTGCTCCTTAGATTGCCTACCTATAGTTCATCACGGGGTCCCTGCTAGCCTTTCTAGCTTAGCAGTGCCCCGCCATACTTGTGGTTCTCTAGCCCAGCCTTGGAGAATGCAGAGCCGTCTCAATGAGACAATGAAGTGCATCTTGAGTAATAAAAACTTGAGAATAAAAACACAGTCTCATATTTTTTAAATGCCCCAATTAGGGTACTTGTGGCAATATCTATACAGCACTTAAGGGAACAGTCTTGACATTGTTTCAATGCTACGTTCAATCCCCCCTTTTGAAATGGAAGGGAAAAGAATCAGAAATAGATATTAGCCAAGGAAGAAATCAGGTCATTGCCTCGTCTTGTACATACATGCAATCTTGACTATAAGGCATCTTGTTCGGGAGGGAGGAGCCCAGGCACCTTAACTAAAACTGGAAATGAAAGGAGAAAGTGGGGGAGAGAAATCTCATTAAGGAATACGTTTTCCCTCATCACTAAGCAAATTGGGCTCCAGTCTTCCAAACACTTTACCACTGGGCTGATGTCAAACAAGGAAAATTTCCGTCTGAGGAGAATTTTTTAAGAAGTGATCTGTCACTAAAAACAGAAGGAACAGAGAGAAAAAGAGATGGGTTGGGCATAATAATGGAAACTTGATTTCAGTCATAACTGTAGTGTTAATGTGAATTCTATAGTGAGATTTATATCATTGAAGCAGACAAGTCTTATTCCTATTACCCCACCACTCAACCTGGCAACCTGCCATCAAAGTCACAGAATGTTAGTGCTGAAAGGGACCTTGGAGATCATTTTAAAAGAGGATTTCCACCCCTTCCTCATTTTTATTTTTCCTTGGCATGAGTACTGAAATTGTGCCATTTCTTTTATTCTTTTTTTGTTCTGGACTTATACTGCAGCCCATAAATGTAACATCAGTAGCTTTGGTAAATAGACATAATAAAACCTCATGATCATAAGGAATGCCTGCAGTTTTCCAGTGTAACTTGAGGCACAAGCAATAAGTATATCTTGGGGCAACCTGTTGCTTAACTATTCTAAATTTGATTAGGTCTTCAACCATCTTTTGGTGCAGAAGGAGGTCTGCTACTGTGTCCTTATGCACACCAAGTTGTGTTGATTCTGAGAGTTCTTGAACCAAAGTCTATTACCCACATCAGAATCTACTCCTTGCTAGCGATAAGGAGGGCCTAGGCCACTTGTGGCCTTCTAAGTCCTTGGGTGAGACCTTTTGACCGAGTCTAAGTTTCATAGAACAAATCCTTTTATTAAGGGTATTTGTTCTGTGAAGTTTGGATTCAGTCAAAGGATTGCACTTGAGGACCTAGAGGGCCACATGTGACCTTGAGGTTGTAGGTTCCCTACCCCTGGCCTACATCATTTGAATATATGCCTTCTCTGGATACTGAAAGTAGAACTTCAAGTGGGTAGGAGTTACAATGTCACTCTCAGCTATATCTTGTTTCTTCAGCTGAGCATTCTTCTCTTATGCTTTAGATCTAGGAATTGGTGACTTGTGGTATGGGTACCCATCATGACATCACCACAGAAACACTTCCTATTTTAATGGCAGATGCAATGGAGAGAAGGAATCAAAAGAGAGAAGAAAAGGTGGGTGTGAGGGTAGCTGTGTGGTACTCTACTCATTCTCTCCAACCTAATCATGTATTCTTCCTTTTTAGCCTATGTTGAGAATGATGACTTTTGGAATGGGAAACAAGTGAAGGTGCTGGGATGAGGCCTCTCTATGACCAAGGTGGCCACTGCCCTTGGCTCTTTCCCAAATCTAATCCAACCCAACATGGGCCTTTCATCTAAAGTTAATGAGCAGATGGCAGAGTCAGCTAATGAAGGAGTGGCAATAACGAATAAGGGCAGATTAAGGAAGAATTTAGGGGAGCAGAGGAAGAAAGGAGATTGTTAAATGTCTATTTTGCTTCTTCACATCATTTTATTCTCTAGCATTTTGTGTGTTCAATAGACTTTCCCTTAATATATGTGTAGTACTTAGGTATATACATACTTTCATATAGTAAGAATAGATAGATAGATAGATAGATAGATAGATAGATAGATAGATAGATATAAAGAATAAAAGAAGAGAGAAATATCTTAAGCAGGGCATTGAAACCCTCAAGATATTAAAACCTGTATCTTGACACGCCTCTGTTCCAATGCATAATCTTTTCATTCTCCAAGCAGAGAAACCAGCATCCAAGAGTAGCCAAGTGAAAATGCCCAAAAGTGTCAAGTATATTAGCAGCTCGAAGTTCATCTCCTTCCTGTTCTAGAAAGAGTTGGAAGGTTTACATTAAACCCTTGAACTTTTCATTCCTTTCATCCCAGAGAAGAGCAAAACTTTTCCTTATAGGTGATGGGGAAAACTGAGATAGTTGCCATTTCTGAAATATATATATATATATATATATATATATATATATATATATATACATATATACACACATATACATATATATTATTTACTTTTTAAATTGCTTGTCCTTGTACCTAACCCAATTAAAACATTTACTGAGATATACTGCTTTGCACAAATATTTTTGGTTGACAGCTGTGAAGGAAAGCAGAGATCAGCTAATTAGGTGGGGGCTGAGCCAAGAGATTTTCACTGTTAGAAACACAAATGTGTCTAGAACTACATAGGAACCGGGTTCATTTTCTGCAGAAGGCAGATGCAATGAATGAGTGGTAACAACTGACAATCCTAACAGGCCAGGCAGCTTTATTAGTACCTATTCTTTCTCCTGGCAGTGATCACATATAGATATAGGTTTATTAGAGATAGATGGTAGAGAAGAGCAAGGAAAGAAAGAAGGAAGGTGTTGTGAAATAAATACCCTTCTCCCCCTCCACTTCTAAATGGCTTTGCCTCTATGTTTTTGCCCTTATCTATAGTTATGTCTTATCAACAGTTTCAGCTGCTGAGGTGTGAAAGCTTAAACTGCTCAACTGTGAGCTGGACACATTTCTTATAGAGTAGTTGACATAATTGTGTTCATGCACATGCCATATCATGTATTTACAACAGGCTAACTTCTATAAAAAGTGACTGGGAGAGGTGAAGGTTGAAGGGTACTTGGACCTGTGGTATTTCTGTATTTATGCACAGTTAAAACAAGTATTTATTAATACTACCATGGGCAGTACTGATAATGATTTTTAAAAAGCAGGAAAATTTTGAGGTTAAAGAAGGTCTGCTTATAAACAGAGCACTGTTTATAAATATCTCCAAACAATTCTGTTGTCCTTATGTAGAGATAATTTCTCTTTATACTTGCTCTCTATCCATACATAGTGATTAACCTTTCAGCAAGTCAAAAAGCTTTCATAGTGTTAGCACCCCTGTAAAGTCAATCACGAGCAGCTCTCCTGAAGACTGCTGCTGTGATAACTTTAAGGATCTAATCACATAGTACAGAGAACTCTCTATTTATTCAGCAATAAACTGAAGCAAAACATTCAAGAAACTAAAACACAACATTCACAACAATATAATGTAACAACTTATTACCAAGTTGTTACATTAAACAAAGCATATAAACATATATAAACAAAACATATCATTCAGTAAGTCACAATTTCCTCAATCAATATAGAGTACCCAAGTAAAGTCTTTCTTCATATAAATTAGAGGCTGGCTTCCAATCATCCTTAAGCCACTAACCTTTAGGGGTAGCAGAAAGTACAAACACCATCCACCCTGAGGTCACAGTGAGTTATAATATCATTAGTTAGCACTGAGTACCCTAGTAAAGTCTTCCTTTATCTTAACTTGAGGCTGACTTCCAAACCCCATGGCTCCTCTTCCACCTCCAAACTTTTGCCTAGATTCACAAGTAGGCAGCTCTCCCAGATCTTGCCTTAATTTGACTCTTACCTGGATTCACACACAGGCAGCTCTCTGCTCCAGTTCTAGATCTCAACCCACCAGGGACTATTCCACTTCAAACCCTTTGCAGTTTCTGTTTCTAGGAAAACAAAACTTAACAGATCTACAACAATATTTACACACATTGCCAACACTATCATCTCAACTCACTTTCTATCTGAGAGATCAATACAAATCTACAGGCAGAGGGCTTCTGTCTGACAAAGTAACACCAACACAGAACAACAGACAGAGAGCTGACATCACAAACATTCTCTCTTAGCTCTCCAAACTCCCCCAGGCCTATTAAGGACAACACAATATAAACTGTTTCCAACAAAGACTTGACACAATCAAGGGCAAGACTCAAAGGCACTTGAATAGCTGAAACAAGCAGCAAAGTATTTTGCTTGTCATTACAACTCACCCACTCCCCATCCCCCCTCCCCACCACCTCCAAGTCAATTGGAAGTAATGTGCTTGGGGATGGAGAAATAAAGACATATCAGATGTTTGCCAAGTGTCATTTAACATTGGTTAGCCTAGTTGGCTAGTTGCCAATGAGGGCAAGATCATGGAACTGAGAATATTCAGTATGGAGAACAGAAGACTTGGGGTGGAGGAGAAGAAAATATTAGAGCTATCATCAAGAATTTAAAGGCATACTTTTTGGATGAGTGATTGAACTTGTTTTACTTGACAGGCAGAGCTAGGAGCAATGCCTGTGCAATCAGAACCAGGAAAGTAAGAGTTCAAAGAGTTAGCCAGGTCATTCTTGACTTGACCTCAGGGATCAATCCCACCTTGTGAAACATTTCAAAATGCTCTATTGATGGAGGATCAATAACATAATTTTTGTATACAATATTTCATTATACTTAATACTGTATCCTAAGATATTTAGAGGTAGTGTGACACAGAAGAAAAAGCTTGGATTCCAAATGTCTGCCTTTACAGCCTGACTCTGATTCATAATAGCTGTGTGATTATCAACAAGTCTCAACCTCTCTGTGTCCAGGAAGCTTTTAGAGGCTAAAATGAATGAATGAATGAATGGAAAACACATTTATTAAATGCTTATTATGTGCTATGTGGTACAAAGAGAAAAAAAAGGCTGTCTCTATTCTTAAGGAACTATCATTCTAATTTGGGAAGACAAAATGTATAACTTTTCAACTGTAGGTAGGATGGCAAGGCTCAGGGTTCATCATCAGGTTAGATGACAATGTTGAATGTTTTATAGAATCTAGCAACAGGGCAGATAGTCCTTCATCCCATCAAAAGTCTTATAGCTAGGGACGCCCAGATCACCAAAATGGTGTGAACAGCCATGCTCTGCCTCCTAAGTGGAGACAAGAGGAAAAGGCTGCCTCTATGGATTGTTCCTGCCTAGCCAGTCCATAGAGTATTACAGGAGAGTTATTGATTTGTGCTGGTAAATAGCTTCCATGTTAGGAGTTTCTAATGCTTATAAAATCATAGGTTCAGACTCAAGAAACTCAACCACCCCTTCAAAATAAAATTAAAAAAAAAAACAACCTAGGAAAAATTGTATTATAAATTGCTTCTTACTAGACTGAAAATTTAAATAATGCCTCTACACATGTCTTGCCTTGATATCCGGTGAAGTCTGGCTCATAGAGTCTTGGGAAAAGGTCATGAAAATATTTTTATTTGAGAATCTGCAAAATTTGAGTGACTCAGCCAAAAACTTTCTCTTAATGGAGGCAATTGAGGCAGTAGTTCCTCAGTTGGCTAACAAATACATAAAGAATAATTAACACATTCCACATATCAACTTCAAACTCTCAAACCGAAAAGATCTACCTCATTTTCTCAACATCAATTATGCCATTTAAAGTGGGAGGGGGATACCCACAGTGAAGAGGGGGGAAAGCTAAACTGTTGAATCACTTCTAAGTCTTCAGATACTTGAACTCTGGTAAGTCAGTTATGAGGGATTCTACAACTGCAGCTACTTTTCAGGTCCCAAAGGAGATTTTATGAAGTGAATAAGCATTCCCATGTCATGGAAGCTAGTTGGACCCTTAAAAATATAAAATTGGGAATTTTTAACAGAATTGGTAACTAAAGTATATTATTGACTTTCGAATAATCAATAAAGTCATCGGCAAAAAACCAACAACCAATGTTTAGTATAGACAGGCCTTTAAAACACTGAGAAAAGCCTCTTGAAACATGAGTACCTCAGTAAACTTTAAAAGTTACAGTGAGAACAGATTGATTATATAAACATGTTAGCTAATTGAGAAGGAAAAGTCAGATCAGCTCCAGGAATTTTTGAAATCCCACAACTTCCTCAACATACCAAATTTTATGCTATTAAGAGCCTAACTTAATTACTGGAATGAAATGCTCCAGTGAAAAATGTTCAAACGTTTTCTGTAATGTAAGAGGTTATGTGGAAGTGGTAGGCAGAGAAACAAGTTAGCCTTGGAACAGGAAGACTTCAGAATCTTGGCTTCTAAACTTGATGTCTATGGGCAAGTCACTTAATCCCTAAGTGCCCCAAACAACTATCTCTTACAATGTATACTTTACAGAAGACTTGCTAATCTTCATAATTTCTTTAGTGTGTAAACTCCTTGACATCAAGGACTGTCTTTTTGCCTCTTTTTGTATTCCTAGTATTTAGCACAAGGACTGGCACACAGTAGTTCTTTAATAAATGTTTATTGACTGACTAGTTGGAGAGAGTTTCCAAACCTACAAGTTATTTATACTAATGAAATCACAGGTTTGCGCCACCTTCACCTGATGTGCCTCCTCCCCCCAAAATACAATGAAACCAACTGACCTTGTTTCTAAAGAAATATGGAGTGCTAAAGGGCAGCTCTTGTCAGGCATTATTTAGTCAACTCTTGGTATTGGAATTTCTAAAGTACAATAGGGTTATTTTAGAACACAGTACTAAGCAACAGGCTAATTATATTTTATCAGGTATAGTCAGTCTGGTATGGTGGGAAGAACATTAAATTTGGAATCAAAAGACCTAGGTTCAAATTGTGAAATCTATTACTTAGAGATTCACATTAGATACACACAGATAGTGTGACTTTGGACAACTTATTCTGCCTCCTTGAGTCTCAGTTTCCTAGTCTGTAAAATTAAGGAATTAAACTAGGTAATTGTAATGGTAATGTAATTTTGAATTTGAAGATCCCTTTGTGTTGGCAAGGGTAGCAGGTACTTAGCACTTGGTAACTGATCAAGCCTCTGTTGGGGAAACAGAAGGTATGAACTCCTGTATCCTTTTGCTGACATAACAGGAAGGGCTTGGCTGAGACAGGAAGTAACTAGTGCTATGTATAATAGGAACAGTCCCAGAGAGGCACAATCAGAAATTGTTGAGACTAAAATCTGGTGGCAGAGCAGCTATAGAAGAATGGAGAAGTAAACCAGAATTTCCTGGGAGCTTGTGGTGGTGGAGCTTCTTCTGGACCGGAGCCAGGAGCCCAGGAGCCCAGGTGACTGAGGAAGCATGAGTGGGATGCTGAGACTTTGTTTGTGGCTTGGTTGAGCCTTGAATTCCCTGAAGCAGCAATGGTGAAGTATCTGACATGGACCAGACCCTGTGAACTTTAGTATGGAGCAGGACCTGCCCAGGGAACTGGTCAAGGAACTGGGAGCTGTCTGGAGTTTTGCCCCAAGAGTGGAAGACTTTGGCTATTGTACTTTGAGATATTGTTACTGATAAGTGACTGATTGAGTTAATCAAGACTTTGCCCCAAGAGTGGAAGACTTTGACTATGTACTTCGAGACTACTGATAAGTGACTGAGTTAATTTAAGAGTGACTATTTTACTTTGAGACTATGTTGTGAATATTATATTGTGATTTTCTGTGATAAGTTGTAATATTGTGAATGCTGTACCTTGATCTTCTGTGGATGTTTTGCTTTTGTCATGGAATAAATGGAGTGCTCACTATACTATGTAATCAGAACCTTAAAAGATGTTCACAGTAGCATTCTTCTGGAAAGCTGCTTGTGCATGGCATTACAATAATTTAGGGAGTTTCTTCCAGTTCCTTGTCTATGAGCCTGTGATTGATTCCATGAATCGCAAAGGAAAGAAAGCATTGCCATAAGAATCAGAATACCTGGGGACTAAGCCAAGGATCTCTGTCACTTGTGACTGTGTGATCCGAAGTAAGTCCATTAGTGTCTCTGGACCCTAGTATATTCATCTGTTAAAAAAAGGTTAATATTTTCTTTGCTCAGGATTATTGTGATGCTCAAGTGTGCTAATGTTTAGAAAATTCACTTCAAAAGCTGTAAAATCTAGAATAATTTAAATCATAATAAAATAATAACATATCTCTACAATGTTTTTAAAGGTTTATAAAAAGTACTTTCCTCAAAACCACCCAGTGAGGCAGGTAGTACATTATTATTCCCATTTTTGTAGATGAAGGTAGTGAGGCTCAGGGACTTGCCCAGGTCACTTAGAATATTGAGTAAGTAAACTGAATTAACTCAGCAAGCATTTATGAAGCACCCACTATGTACCAGGAGGGAAATAATGCCTACTATGTGCCAGCCAATACATTGAGCACTTGACAAATATCTCATTTAATCCTCACAACAACCTAATAGGTAGGTGCTGTTATTTGGCAGTTGAGGAAACTGAAGCAGACATAGGCTAACTGACTTGCTCAGGGTTACACAGATAGTAAGTGTCTCTGGCTAGATTTGAACTTAGGGCTTGCCAATGCCAAGCCCAATGGTCTATCTACTGCTATTCTAGCTGCTCTATGAGAGGTGTTGCCTAGGATGCACAGACAAAAATGACATGGTCTTTCATCCTCCAGTTTCCATTCAATCAGGCCTCTAATCCCAGAATTTACAAGCCAGGTTTCCCAACCCCAAGACCAGTGCCCTCTCCACCATACTACTTTGTCTCTATGTATTGTACAATAGTGTTTTTCCCCCTTGGGAATATTCCAGTAGTATATCTAAATTCAGCTGATGAAAAACCTTTATAATGGAGGAGATAGCTCTATATATTGTATATTTGATGATTGACTCTGTTTTTCTCCACAACTCTCACTGTGTTTGAAAAGGCCATGGTGTGCCACAAGCAGGAACCATCTGAAAGGCTGCTGGAATAAGTGAGCTGTAGCCTTGGCCTTTTGATTTGCTAAGGAGGATGGAGTCCAAGAACTTCACAGATGTGGGGACTTTTGATACTGCTCCAACTGAAACAAAAACTTTCAACAAACCCTGTAGAGGGTTCCATTCCGTAGGATGAGCTAACCAGGGAAACAGTCCCTTCTGGCTGGTTCCCCGGCATTACCAGCAGCTGTGAATTGGGTAAACAGTTCTGTTTTCTGGTTGTCAAAGTGCTGTTAAAACAGATGTGAAACTCAAAGGGGATTAAAAAAAAACCATAAAAGGTTATATAGCAGCTGAACATGAAAGGGAGAGCAACAGCTCCCAGAAAACTGAAAACGAGGGCAGCCTTGTATAGCCAGATCCCAGAACATGGTTGGGGAGAGGGGACAAACAGGGTGGAATGTGTGTGGGGGGGACAGCCTATGTCTCTTCTATGTAGGCATCACCTGGGCAATGCAGTTGGAAGCAAGGGTGTGGTCCTTTTGGCAACTGAAAGTTTAAAGATTTTGAAAAAGAAACAACCCAAACTACTTTTAAAAAGGGAAGGGGGAAACTCATCCCCTTTGTGAGGATGGCTTTCCCAAGCACCCCAATCCTATAAAATGGCTTTCTGTTCTCTGCCTGCCTGAGATTGAGCTAGAGTCGGAGATAGATAAATGCTGCTCTCAGTGAACTTTGCTGGGGCTGATTTTGCCTTACCATTACAAATAGAGGACAAGCTCTGTTTCTTTGATAGGCAGCTGTCCAACCCCCCCTTCCCCCCCACTGAAGTTGGAGCAGCGTTGGAATCATGGCCAATGGGACAATGAAATAAAGGCTTTTGACCTGAGGGGTTTATGTTCCAACAGTTATATTGGGACTTGTTCCAATGCCTTTTCTGGGTGCTTATGTGCTCTTTCTTTCTTCTTTTTTTAAATATCTACTTTCACTCATTTTATCATTCTCTCTCCACTTTTTTTTCACCTAAATTTTGGACCAGGCTTAAAACCTTTAGTTGGAGGAGTTTCTTTGAAAATTTAGAGCACATTGAACTAACATTATTAATTGAATTAAATTGGAAACACCCTCAACATTTTCCCTGTTGGTTGTTCAGGGATCTCACGCTGCAATTCTGCACACTGGCTTATGAAAGCCTCCTTCTGTCTACCCAGGCAGCAGTGTCCAACAAGAAACTTCAGGGGTTCTGAAGGTTTTCAAGCCAATTTTCGTTCACCCAGAGAACTAGTGGGGTCTAATAATAACAGACAATTATATAAAGCTTTAAAGTTTGCAAAGCATGTTATGTTCATTGGCACAGTGGAAAGAGCACTAGAAAGAGTCAAAGGACCTGTGTTCAAACCCTGATGCTTATTACCCTTGTGACCTTGGGCAAGTCATTTAACCTCCACTGCCTCAGTTTCCTTATCTGTAAAAATAAGGGTTTGATCCTAATGGCTTCTGAGGTTCCCAGTTCTTGATCGATGATCCTATTATTATTATTTAACAATTATAATTGCTAATATTTCGATTGTGCTTTAAAGTTTGCAAAGCACTTGCTATATTTTATCTCATTTGGTCCTCACAATGTCATTTTGAGATACACAGTACAGTGTATGCAGGTGTTAGAACTTCTTGCTTTTGTTTGCTGAAACCCAGCTTGGATGGAATCTAGTCAGAAACGTGAGCATCTCAGAACTCACATGTGATGGGAATTAAAATAAATTTCGATATTTCAAGATTCTGCTTTTAATAAACTGAAGGAGACGGCAAAAAGGAAAAAAATGATACACAGACTGTCAAAGTACAACTATCAATCAAAAAGCTTTGTTGCGGTGCCTTTCTGCACATGGTGCTGTGTGCCAGGCACTCTCCCGGCAATCGAGTGAAACGGGGAGTCTTTGCCCCGAGGGAAATGACAATTGAAGATCAAGCTGATGAGGACAGACAAGAAGGGAAGCGACTCATTTCTAGTCTCAACGCTTTTAGCATCCTTCCCTCCTCATCCCCACTCCCACATGGCTCAGTTGCCAGGAATCTTACACTGAGTCTCCCCCCCTCCCCTTTATTGTGCCTTCCTGCTACAGACCTTTGTGGACTCAGTCAAAAGAGACCCATCCTGTTCCCGGATGGTGGGCTCTCCAAAATGGCATCTGTTTGCCTAGGCAAAATGTCAGCTCCTCTAAGGCAGAGACCATGCCTCTCTTGTTTATCCCACACAACCTGGCACACTGCTAGGTCCACTTTGGCGGGGGGGATAAATTATTGTTGAGTAATTGAATGAATTTGTTGATGTAACTTCTCTTGTGTGTTTTTTGATATGCAAAGGAAATCCAAACAATCATGACCCAAACCGAAAATTCAGCTATTCTGATAGTAGGTGATGCAGTGGATGCACTGGGCTTGGAATCAGTAAGACATCTTCATGAGTTCAAATCCAACCTTTAGACACTAACTAGCTGTGTGACCCTGGGCAAGTCACTTAACCCTGTTTGTCTCAGTTTCCTCATCTGTAAAATGACTTGGAGAAGGAAATGTAAAACCAATTCAGTATGTCTGCCAAGAAGACCCCAAAAATGGGATAATGAAGAGTTGGACATGACTAAAACAACTTAATAACAACAAAAGTGATGATGTCTACTCATGTGTTAATGGGCTTTCTCTCCATCTTCCTTCCTGGGTTACTTGTGCTTCTGGCTGCCCCCCACCTCCTAGCGTTTAAACCAGTAGTAGTGCTTGACCTACAACGACACCAAGACTGGAAATTCTTGGTGACAAGGCATGTTCATTGCACTGGAGGGCAAAAGGGAGTGCCCTAGTACATTATGCCACCTCAAATTGCACCAGATGATAATCATACACATATAAGCCCAGCTCTGTATACAGATGTAACAGTAATAGGATCAAGGCTGAAATGTTTATTCAGTTGTTGCTCATATATGTAATAAAAATGCCAGTTTGCATCTCTATAGTGCTTTACAATTCATAAAGAGCTATTATATATATATATATATACATACATACATGTATTATTCTCAAGCACAGGAGCCTTAGAAATGGTAGTACCTTGCCCCCCCCTCACCTCCCCATCTGGTCCTGCTTCCAGCCCAGCCCTCATAACCATCATACACGGAAGTAGCAACACCTAGGAAGAAGGGACCAGGGGCAACTAGGTGGCACAGGGGATAGAGCCTTGGAGTCAGGAAGACCTGAGTTCAAATCTGTCCTCAGATGCTTGACACTTACGAGCTGTGTGACCTTGGGAAGTCACATAACCTGATTGACAAGAAAAAAAGCAAGAAAGGAATGAAGGAAGGAGGGAGGGAAGGAAGAAAGGAAGGAAGGAAGGAAGGAAGGAAGGAAGGAAGGAAGGAAGGAAGGAAGGAAGGGACAAGTCATCCCCATCAATTGCCATATGCAGGGCAGGCAAGCCAGTTTAGGGGATGTAGCAATATACTGTGAAGGAGAGACAAGAGGCAACATGTACCAGACCACTTAAGCTGCTATCACCACCTTCACCATCATGTCCCTTCAGAGTCTGATGAAGACATCCCAGAATGCTTCACCCAAGATCCTTGGGAATTGCAATGCTTCCAGCGCAGTGTCCTCAGCGATCATCCTGGGAAACAACCCCTGTGGAGATGTAGCCTGGCTGCTGCTCCTGCAAATGCTCCAGCCACAGCTACTGACGACTCAGAAGAGACAGTTCTTGCTAGCCAAGTCCTTGGCACTGCCTCATGGTCCAATACCAGAAAATGATAGAACATTAAAGAAGAGGCATTACCATCTGTTTTGCTGCTACCCCCTAGGGACTATGGGACCTTTCCATCTGACTTGCCGCTGAAATCTTCCATATGTTTTGTCTCTCCTGTTGGAATATGAGCATGCTGAGAGCAGGGATGGTCTTGCTTTTTTGTATCCCCAGTGGTTAGCACAGTGCTTTACACATAGCTAAGAATCTAATAATTGCTTCCCCCCCGCCATTTATCTAGCTTAGTCCTCACTGTAACCCTGTAGGGGTAAGGATAACTGTTGTCATCATCCATATTTGGCAACTGAGGAAAGAGAGACAAAGAAGTGAGGCACCAGAGATCATATAAACAGGTCATTAATTGATAGAGAACTTTGAGCACTGGGGCTGGGGTTCTTTCCCCTTAATCACTCTGCTTCTCACTTATAAGTGGAAGAATTAGTGCATATTATCAGATCTCAGTTGGGATCATGGAAATGGGACATTTAGATAAGAAGTGTCCCCAACAATTTGCTACCGTTCTTTAGAAGAGTCTCTAGATTTCTGTGCAAATCCTATTCCTATTCCTTGCCCCATGTCCCAGGCCACCCTGTGAAGTCAATAAATGGCAAGGAAGACACTTATTCTCTCTGTATTTCAATTAAGGAAAAAGCAGTTCAGGGAAGATAAATGCTTCACCCGGGATCCCACAGGAAATCACTGGTGAACCTCAGGAGGGTAAACTGGGATTTCAGATTCCCAAGCAATATCCTTTTACCACACCATATTATTGCCTTTGATCTGATGATGACCTTGGACTTGTCCCTAGCACTATTTTTCAAGTGGGTGAGGGGTACAGGGGACGGATACCGTGAAGATAGGAGGGAGCCAATTGGAGAGGGTTGGGAGAGGGAGTTAAGTGGGTTGGTGGCAGAGCAGCTTCCCCTAACTCCTAGGGAGTAGAAAAGAAAGAACAGTGCCATGGTAGGACACTGAGCTGGAGATAAAATGACTTCCTGGAAGCTGGCAGCCCAGGGCTGCCCCAAGCCCTTGGAACGACTCTGTTATTCATATGACTTAATCTATGTCCTTGTTTGCCTGTCTATGAAATTTCACAGAGGTGATGGCATTCAAAAGCACTTTGAGATTCTGAAATAAAAAGGAACTACATAAAGGCAAAGTATTATTATTATGAGGAACCTGTCATAGGCAGAAACAGACACCACAATGCATAACTTAAAAAAAATAATAAATACCATGCTGTCAAATTGGATAGGGACTGGTTGTTAGATAATTTGGCATTGGTAGCAGAGCAAATGTTCAGGAGAGGTGAGTATTTTTCCACTCTTCCAGAAGGCTTGAAGCATAAACAGCAACAATTTGTGCATCAATCTTTTGGACTTGTCCATCAAATGTGGCTTTCCAGCTTTCTGCTGAATAAAGTACCCCAAACACAGCAGAGAGCAGACCCAAATTGAGCATCTTGAAAGTGGCAAGCTTGCAAGAAGAGCGTGTACATTCCACGTGTATGTTTCAGGAATGTCAGAATATGTGGCATATTAAAAAGCAATCTGTGAATCTCTTTAGTGCCTTCCTCCCCTTTTAACAATCCAAAGGGAATTCATTGCTATGACTGTAGGATGTGCTGGTACAGCAGCTCGGGCATAGTAGATGCTATCACAAAAGAGAGAGAAAGACAGTCATCTGGACACACCATACCCAACAGTAAACTAGGACACTCTGAAATACAGAGACTAACCTAAACAATAGGTGTGTCCCCATTATGCTGGACAGGCCCTGACAGAAACCGTCTGTGCGAGGGAGAATGGGGAACAGCTGCAATATCTGATTTTGCTGGAGAGCTCTGGGATGTATTAAGAAATAGAGCTATGGAAGCCCACATAAGCAAAGGTGCTTGGGTAACGAAGTCTGTGTTTATGCCTGGGAGGATTAAGGCAATGGCAGGAGGGGAAGCTAGAGACATTAAATGTCAGGAGGCTAATTTTGGAAGAATGGGAAAGGTGCTGAGGGAAATTAAACAGGATAAAGCAGTGAAAAAAAAGCCATGGGAGGAAATAGAAAGTGTTCAAAGGTAAGTTAATGTGTGACTAAAACGACTACATGCTATCTAGTCATAAATATTCTCGGAGTAAAAAAGGCCAAGGTGGATTAGCAAAACAGTGGACATGTAATCACTGGCTGGAAAGATATGGAGAAGGCACAGAAAGCTGTTCCTGAAAACTAAGAAAGAAAACTGTTAAAGCAAAAGAAAGTGGGGAGTGGACATGCCTTTCCATTTATGTGGGATGGCCATATCTGCTGCTCCTCTGAACATGATCCCCTTACCCTCCTCCGGATCCCTCCTTCACACTGACTGCTTATGATCCTGTATCTACCTTTCTCATAATTCTCTTCTCACTCACCTGAGTAATTCCCCTTAACACTGACCACCCTCTATACTCTCCCCTCCACATCTTCAAGCATCCATCACCCTTTGGATGGTTAAAAAAGACATAGGGAAAATGGCCCTGGGAAATGGATAATATCTGCCCTGTCTACTATGTGGAAGTGTCCTGGAAAGCCCAACACAAAAACTGAGAAAAAATTTTCCCCTCATTTTTGTACACAAAGACATTTAAGTAGACAACAGGTACTTAAAGTCTTAATAGGTTGGATTCTGGCAGAAGAAAAATATTCAGTTTTGCCTTATCACTTACTAAAGGTACAAACCTCTGAAATAAAGACCTCCCCCTTCCCTTCCTTCCCCCAGGTTGTGCCCATGATGGCATGTCCATAGCTTAAACACAAGGAAGGACCCTTAAGTAACAGGTAGGGAGAACTGAGTCTCTGCATTAGTAACAGTGTAAATCGACATTTAAAAATTACAAAGGAAAATTAGGAGCATACCAGAGCAGGTTAAAAAAAAGAAAAAAAAACATTATGAATGCATTTGTGACAAATAGATTCAATCAAGCATTAAACAGGGGAGAGGAGGAGGGAGGGAATGAAAACAATCTACTAATTTATGAAAATCAAAGGTTTTTTTAAAGTAATTTGAAAATGTTTTGCCATCCCAAATAATGCACTCTCTGTATTTCTCTGCCTTTCTTTTTTTTTTAAACCTGTCTCCCTCTCTGTGGTATGTGATGGAGAAATATATTTTTTATTGTTGTTTTGATGGGTAGCTTGTGTGTGTGTGAGTGTGTGTGTGTGTGTGTGCGTGTGTGTGTGTGAGAGAGAGAGAGAGAGAGAGAGAGAGAGAGAGAGAGAGAGAGAGAGAGAGGAGATGACATACAAAAGAGAAATTAAGATTTGGCACAACTACTCTAGAAACTAAAATTCAGAGTACACTAATAACTTATATTTATAATGTTTTAAAACTGCTTTACACATCTTACATCATTTGATTTTCAAAATAGTTCTGCAAGGTTAAGTGCTATTTTTGTCCCCTTTTTACAGATGAGTACACTGAGTCTTTGGAAGATGATTCGGCACCATAAGGCCCTCCAAATTACCTTATATTTATTTTGTATATACATATACATGTATATACACACATATTTTGTGCACACACATGCATAAGCGTACATGTGTATATACGCATATATATATATGCATGTATGTACACAAAATGTGTGTATGTATATACAAAATAAATACAAGATAATATTTATATAATAGTGGATAGAGCATTGGGCCTGGAGACAGGAAGACCTGAGTTCAAATGTGGCCTCAGACATTTACTAGCTATGTGACCTTGGGAAAATCACTTAGCCACTGTCTGTCTTAGCTTTCCCAACTGTAAGATAGAGATAACAATAGTACCCACCTTCCAGGATCTTTATAAGGATCAAATGAGGTATTTGTAAAGCACTTCATACAATGCCTAGCACATGGCAGGCACTATATAAATGTCAACTACAATGATACAACAACAGCAGCATATGTTTAAATTAAATTTTGATTATCGTTATTATAAAGATATAATTCACATATAATATAAAATACATAATAATAAATATATATGTATGTGCGTAAATATGTTACATACACACATATGCCATCTCTACCAATAGAATGCAAGATCATTGAGGACAGAAACAATTTCATTTTTGTCTTTATACCCCAAGTGCCTAGCACAGTGTCTGGTACATAACAGGTACTTAATACTTGTTGATTGTCTTGCCCATGGATATAAATCAGGTAAGTTTTTGGAGGGGAATTTGGACTCAGGTTTTCTTAGCCCAACACTCTATTCACTATGTGGAGCTCTCTGTTGTAATACCTTACCAAGATCACAGATTTCTAGCAATAATAGACATCCAGAAAATATGCAAGAACCCAGAAATACTTTTCACTAAATCTCACCTTATTAGCACTCTTCTGACCTTATTCTTAACATTTCTCTTCTGCCTACTTCTCTAATGTCTCTTATCCACTATTATCATTTGACTATTGCAATGGACTCCGAACACTTGTCTCTAGTCTCTCTAGTCTCTCCAAAGCATCCAGCACATTAATATTAATGTTAATATACCTAAAGTTGTGATTATATCACTCCACTGCTCAAAATTTTCCAAGGGCTCCCCATTCACTGTCTACATGATAAAGTCAAGTTCCCTCAGGCTGGAATTCCCTTGAATATGACCCTAACCTTCGTGTTCCTATGCAACCCTACTATATACATAGTAGTCATGTAATATATGTTTGTTAGATTCATATTTGTATTACCCTACACATACTCTATAATCTCACCAAAGAATGTCTATTCATATAGTAGGAAAATAAGTGAAGTTCATGCTAGATGGAAAGTAGTCAAGAGATTTGGGGGAAGGGAGAGTCAGAGAGAGAGAGACAGAAAGAGAAGGAGGAGGAGGGACTTGAACCTTGGTCTTCTTGTTTCCAAGGTTGCTCTCTGTCCACAAGACCACACTGATTAATAAAGGAAGAACCTGAGTAATTGATGACCCTGCCTACTTTCCCTCTTCTCTAGTTTCATTTGCCTTCAAACGAAGGAAGATCTTGGGATCTAGGAAAGAATTATCACTCTAGTTTTCTATATAGTTCTTGTGGGGTTTGGAGGGACAGAGTCCCTGAAATAGGTTTTGAGAATATAGACTCATAATCAGAAAGTTAATCAAAATTAAAATAATTTTCTAATCCCTAATCAGATAATTGAATTAAGGTCCTCAAGTCCACATCAGAGAAGAGGAATCAAAAGATTAGACTTAGTCTTGATCTACAGCATTCTGCAAGAAGTTGTTGGTTGTCTGGCAGTCTTGCCCCCAAAAGTTGTGACATTCCTTTACAGAAAGAGGCATTCCTAGCCACTTTATTATCTTAGATGGCAGCAACATGGTGCCTCTAAATAGCTGAAGTCCTGTAGATGGTGGCAGAGAGAATTTTGATGACCAAGAAACTAGAAGAAATGTCCAGTGGATACAATGCACACAATGGAGATGCTCCCTCCAGTTGTTGTTCGTCCTTTGTTTTCCAAGAGGACTAATGACATCACAGGTGATGCCCTGACCTGCACCTGAATTGGATGTAAGTGAGTCAGAGTTGCACAAAGCGGTCGGCCTCACTTTCTCTTCCTGAGACATTGAAGTCAAGTGTCAGGACAAAAGTCAAGATTTCTGGAGATGGCTCGGGATTCAGTGGATAACCTTGGTGTCTTTGATGTCTGACCAAGCTCTAAGTGCTCCACAGAGCCTGCTTCAGCTGCCTTCATGACCCCCAGAACAAATTGTTCTCCTCTGTCCATTCCTCCAACAGAGAGCAGTCAGATGACATCGCCAGAGGACATTAGTCACTCTGTAGCATCCAAAGTATGAATAACTTTCTGGGATTCCATATGTAAAGATGCTATCTATATAAATGTCTGCTGTTATTGCGATGATGTTGAAGATGATGATGATGCTCCCAAATCTTGGACTTGATAGAAACTAGATTAAGCGGGGCAAAGCCAAGATGGCGGAGTAGAAACAGCTCGTCCAAGCCACTCTGCCCCCAGATTCCCCCCAAACTATGTAAAAGGGGACTCTGAACAACTTCTGGAGCCCCAGCACCCACAGAACGACACAGAGAAGCTAAACTCCCGCTGAGGACAGCCCAGCAGCCCTGCAGGAAGGACCAGCGCAGCAGTCTGGGAGCTGGCAGCATGCAGAGCCCAGGGAGCCAAGCCGAGCCCGGGGAGCTTAGCCAAGCCCGGGGAGCGGAGGCCAGGTCCCTGTGAGCCGAAGTTTTAGCCCCAGGGCAGCAGGGCTAGCAGCTGGCTGGAGGAACCCCAGAACACCAGCAGCCGTGGCAACTCCAGAATTATCAACATAGACATACGTAGGACAAAGTAGGAGGTTAGTGTCCTATGGATTTTGGGATCTGTATTTGGGGAATGCGTCAGCTCCCTCCCCTGGGGGCTAGAAGCCATTGAGGAGACACACCATTTTGTAGTTTTCAGAAGCAGCTCCAGCTCCTGGCCTGCGAATTAATTGTAGGGAGATCCAGTGATCAGTCTTGGGGGATAATCGCTCTTGTTTTAACCTCCCTGGATCTGGATTGTGATCTAGGGTAGAAGTCGTGGGTGGGTTTACAGCTTGCCAGAAACAGAAGTTGCCCCCCACACGTTCGGGATGAAAATACCTCTATCTGGCCTTAAAGCCATAGTGTGGCAACAAGCCCAAAAGTCAAGCAATTAAGTGGCAACATGCCAAGGCAAAGGAAACAGAAAAATGCAACCCTAGACTCCTATTTTGGGGGCATAGAGCAGGAAAAGGACTGTGAGGTCAGAAGTCCTGCTCCAAAAGCCCCAGGGGAAAACATGAGCGGGTTGCAGGCCATAGAGGACCTTAAGAAGGACTTTAAAAATCAAATAAGAGAAGTGGAGGAAAAATTGGAAAGAGAAATGAGAAGGATGCAGGAAAAGTATGAAATGAGGGTCAACAGCCTGACTGAGGAAAACAACACCTTAAAAAATAGACTAACTCAAATGGCAAAGGAGGCCCAGAAGGGCAATGAGGAGAAGAATGCCTTAAAAAGTCAAATTTGCCAGATGGAAAAAGAATCTCAAAAGTTCACTGAGGAGATTCATTCCTTCAGAGTTAGACTGGAGCAAATGGAAGCTAGTGACTTTATGAGAAATCAAAATGCTGTTAAGCAGATCCAAATAAATGAAAGATTAGAAGGCAATGTGAACTATCTCATGGGAAAAACCACTGACTTGGAAAATAGATCCAGGAGAGACAATTGAAAAATCATTGGACTACCTGAAAGCCATGATCAAAGAAAGAACCTAGAAATCACCCTTCAAGAAATTCTCAAGGAAAATTGCCCTGATGTTTTAGATCCAGAGGGCAAAATAGAGGTTGAAAGAATCCACAGATCACCTCCTGAAAAAGATCCCAAAAAGAAAACTCCCAGGAATATTATAGCCAGGTTCCAGAATCCCCAGATCAAGGAGAAAATACTACAAGCAGCCAGGAAGAAACAATTTCAATATTGTGGAAACACAATCAGAATAGCCCAGGACCTGGCAGCTTCTACACTGAGGGATCAAAGGGCATGGAATATGATATTCCAGAGGGCAAAAGAACTGGGAATGAACCCAAGGGTCACCTACCCAGCAAAACTGAGTATTTTGTTTCAGGGGAAAATATGGTCATTCAGTGGAATAGAGGACTTTCAAGCATTCTTGAGGAAAAAACCAGAATTGAATAGAAAATTTGACATCCAGACACAAGAAGGAAGAGATGCCTGAGAAGGTAATCAGTGAAAAGAAATCAAAAGGAACTTATCAAAGTTGAACTATTTACATTCCTATATGGAAAAGCAATAACTGTGACTGATGATATCTTTCTCACTATGAAAATAATGGAAGAAGGGTGTGTGGTCATATGAATACATATGTGAATGTGTGTGTATATGGTTACAGTTATATATGGATAGAGGGCATAGGTTGAATTTGTTGGGAAGGGAGAATACTCAAGGGATGAAATTATGAGGTGAGAGAGGAAAGTGGCAAGAGGAGATGGGGAGAGACAGGGTAGGGTAAACTATCCCATGTAGAAGAAGCAAGGGGAAGTGGTTTCAAGGGAGGGAGAGAATAGGAAGGCTAAAAAGGCAAAACCACATTCACGTTGAATTTGGTTCAGGGAGAGAATGACATACATACTAAATGGGATATCTCAACCCACAGCAGAATAGGGGGGAGGGGGATGAGAGGAGGGATGATGGATGGGAGGGTATCCTTGGGGGGAGGGGAGGTTGGAAGTACCCACTATAGAAGAGGGCCAGGATCATGTAGGGAATGGACCAGGTGGGGGGTGGGATGAGTGGGAGGGAATTATAAGCAGCCTTGTACAATATATCTACCATGATAATGTTTTGCCTAGCTAGACATGTACAACATATACTGAATTACTTATATCCCAAGAAGGAATGGGTGACAAGGGAGGAAGGAAATGGATCTGAAATTCGAGGTCGTAACATTAAATGTTTCAAATATATATATAAATACTATTATTAATACTCTTTTGCCTATAATTGGGAGATAAGATGTGCAGGCATTGGGACACAAAGATTCATCTTCCTCTAATGGAAAAGTCGATGGGGGTATGGGAGAAGGTATGGGAGAGAGCAGATTGGAGGAAGCGATATCTTGTGGGACTGCTATTCTGGGAGGTTGGGTAGGGGAATAATGGGGGGAAAATGATTGTAACTCAAAATCTGGCGGAAACGAATGATGTAAAACAGAAGTTAATAAAGTATTTGTTTAAAAAAAAAAAAAGAAGAAGGGATCTCCCCAATTGATAAATGGTCAAAGGATATGAACAGGCAGTTTTCAGAGGAAGAAATTAAAGATATCTATAACCATAAAAAAAAAAAACAAATAATTATGAAAGGCAGAGTAGTGTGGTGGATAAAAGGCTGGCTTTAGAGTCAGGAAAACCGGAGTTCAAATCCCTCAACTGAGAGAAGTATACATATATACATACACACATGTAGAGACATTCACACATATACATGCATGTATGCATATGTGTGTGTTATGTATGTGTGTATGTATGTGTGTATGTATATATATGTATATGTATATGTATATGTATATGTATATGTATATGTATATGTATATGTATATGTATATGTATATGTATATGTATATGTATATGTATATGTACACTAGCTCTGTGGCCTTCTCTGGGTTGTGTAACGTCCCAGTGCCCCAGGTGACTCCCTAAAACTGTAAACTACCTATCTATATTAGCAGAAGGAGTATTCTCATTGGGTGTTCTCAGTGCCAGTGAAGTCACACATTTGGACAAAAATTATGATGATTCAAATTACCAAGAAAGAGGTAGGTAGTATATAGAATGTTGCATTTGGAGTCAAATTCCAGCTCTGCAGCTTATTTTTTTTTTGCTTTCTCAGCACCAGCTTTATTTTTTTTTAAACAAATGCTTTATTAACTTCTGTTTTACATCATTCATTTCCGCCAAATTTTGAGTTACAATCATTTTCCCCCCATTATTCCCCTACCCAACCTCCCAGAATAGCAGTCCCACAAGATATCGCTTCCTCCAATCTGCTCTCTCCCATACCTTCTCCCATACCCCCATCGACTTTTCCATTAGAGGAAGGTGAATCTTTGTGTCCCAATGCCTGCACATCTTATCTCCCAATTATAGGCAAAAGAGTATTAATAATAGTATTTATATATATATTTGAAACATTTAATGTTACGACCTCGAATTTCAGATCCATTTCCTTCCTCCCTTGTCACCCATTCCTTCTTGGGAGGTAAGTAATTCAGTATATGTTGTACATGTCTAGCTATGCAAAACATTATCATAGTAGATATATTGTACAAGGCTGCTTATAATTCCCTCCCACTCATCCCACCCCCCACCTGGTCCATTCCCTACATGATCCTGTCCCTCTTCTATAGTGGGTACTTCCAACCTCCCCTCACCCCAAGGATGCCTCCCATCCATCATCCCTCCTCTCATTCCCCCTTCCCCCTATCCTGCTGCAGGTTGAGATATCCCATTTAGTATGTATGTCATTTTCTCCCTGAACCAAATTCAATGTGAATGTGGTTTTGCCTTTTTAGCCTTCCTTATTCTCCCCCTCCTTTGCACCCACTTCCCTACATGAGATAGTTTACCCTACCATGTCTCTCCCCATCTCCTCTTGCCACTTTCCTCTCTCACCTCATAATTTCATCCCTTGAGTATTCTCCCTTCCCAACAAATTCAACCTATGCCCTCTATCCATATATAACTGTAACCATATACACACACATTCACATATGTATTCATATGACCACACCTCCTTCTTCCATTATTTTCATAGTGAGAAAGATATCATCAGTCACAGATATTGCTTTTCCATATAGGAATGTAAATAGTTCAACTTTGATAAGTTCCTTTTGATTTCTTTTCCCTGATTACCTTCTCAGGCATCTCTTCCTTCTTGTGTCTGGATGTCAAATTTTCTATTCAACTCTGGTTTTTTCTCAAGAATGCTTGAAAGTCCTCTATTCCACTGAATGACCATATTTTCCCCTGAAACAAAATACTCAGTTTTGCTGGGTAGGTGACCCTTGGGTTCATTCCCAGTTCTTTTGCCCTCTGGAATATCATATTCCATGCCCTTTGATCCCTCAGTGTAGAAGCTGCCAGGTCCTGGGCTATTCTGATTGTGTTTCCACAATATTGAAATTGTTTCTTCCTGGCTGCTTGTAGTATTTTCTCCTTGATCTGGGGATCCTGGAACCTGGCTATAATATTCCTGGGAGTTTTCTTTTTGGGATCTTTTTCAGGAGGTGATCGGTGGATTCTTTCAACCTCTATTTTGCCCTCTGGATCTAAAACATCAGGGCAGTTTTCCTTGAGAATTTCTTGAAGGGTGATTTCTAGGTTCTTTCCTTGATCATGGCTTTCAGGTAGTCCAATAATTTTTAAATTGTCTCTCCTGGATCTATTTTCCAGGTCAGTGGTTTTTCCCATGAGATATTTCACATTGCCTTCTAATCTTTCATTTGTTTGGATCTGCTTAACAGCATCTTGATTTCTCATAAAGGCACTAGCTTCCATTTGCTCCAGTCTAACTCTGAAGGAATGAATCTCCTCAGTGAACTTTTGAGATTCTTTTTCCATCTGGCAAATTCGACTTTTTAAGGCATTCTTCTCCTCATTGCCCTTTTGGGCCTCCTTTGCCATTTGAGTTAGTCTATTTTTTAAGGTGTTGTTTTCCTCAGTCAGGCTGTTGACCCTCATTTCATACTTTTCCTGCATCCTTCTCATTTCTCTTTCCAATTTTTCCTCCACTTCTCTTATTTGATTTTTAAAGTCCTTCTTAAGGTCCTCTATGGCCTGCAACCCGCTCATGTTTTCCCCTGGGGCTTTTGGAGCAGGACTTCTGACCTCACAGTCCTTTTCCTGCTCTATGCCCCCAAAATAGGAGTCTAGGGTTGCATTTTTCTGTTTCCTTTGCCTTGGCATGTTGCCACTTGATTGCTTGACTTTTGGGCTTGTTGCCACACTATGGCTTTAAGGCCAGCTAGAGGAATTTTCGTCCCGAACGTGTGGGGGGCAACTTCCGTTTCTGGCAAGCTGTAAACCCACCCACAACTTCCACCCTAGATCACAATCCAGATCCAGGGAGGTTAAAGCAAGAGCGATTACCCCCCAAGACTGATCGCTGGATCTCCCCACGATTTGTAGGCTGGGAGCCGGAAATGCCTCTGAAAACTACAAAATGGCGTGTCTCCTCAGCAGCTTCTAGCCCCCAGGGGAGGGAGCTGACGCATTCCCCAAATACAGGTCCCAAAGTCCATAGGACACTAACCTCTTACTTTGTCCTAGGCATGTCTATGTTGATAATTCTGGAGTTGCCACTGCTCCTGGTGTTCTGGGGTTCCTCCAGCTGGCTGCTGGCCCTGCCGCCCTGGGGCTAAAACCTCGGCTCACGCGGACCTGGGCTTGGCTCGGCTCCTGCGCTCTGCGCGTTGCCGGCTCCCAGACTGCTGCGCTGGTCCTTCCTGCAGGGTGCTGGGCTGTCCTCAGCGGGAGGTTAGCTTCTCTGTGTCGTTCTGTGGGTGCTGGGGCTCCAGAAGTTGTTCAGAGTCCTTTTTTACATAGTTTGTGGGGAATCTGGGGGCAGAGAGGCTTGGACGAGCTGTTTCTACTCCACCATCTTGGCTCCGCCTCAGCTCTGCAGCTTTTAATACTACTTGACTGACTGGCTACTGTTGTTGTTGTTTATCCTTCATTTTTTGATTGTTGTTTTTTTTTAATTGGGGCACCTTTAAAAAAGTTTTTTTCAATATTCACTTTTATAAGATTTTGAGTTCTAAATTTTTCTCCCTCCTGCCCCTCCCCACTCTCCAGGGTGCCCTGCAATCTGATACAGGCTAAACATATGCAATTATACTACACATATTTCTACATTAGTCATGTTGTGAAAGAAGAATCAGCACAAAAGGGAAAAACCACAAGGAAAAGTGAAACCAAAAAAAGAGAAAATAGTATGCTTTGATCTGCATTCAGACTCTTTTTTTTCTGGATATGGAGAGCATTTTCCATCATGAGTCTTTTGGAATTGTTATAGATCATTGCATTGCTAAGAAGATCTAAGTCTATCAAAGTTTAATCCTTCATTTTTGAAGAGGACCAATGACATCATGGGATGATGTTTTAACTCGTTTGTGACTGACTGTGTGATCTTAGAACAGGCACTCTGGGTGTCACTTTCTTCATCCATATAATTTGGAGGTTGGACCAGATTGCCTAAAATTCCTATTCTAAATCTCTGAACTTATAAATATAATTAATATTCAATATCCTCTATTTAAGAAGACAATGTTGGGGAGGGGGAATGGCTAGGTGGCACAGTGAATAGAGCACCAGGCTGGAGTCAGAAGGACCTGAGTTCAAATCCAGCCTCAGACATTTAAAACTTACTAGCTGTGTGACCTTGGGCAAGTCACTTCACTCCAATTGCCCTGCCTTCCCCCTCCAAAAAAGAAAAAAAAAGGTAACAAATTACACATTACGTTTTGGAAAGATTTTCATTAAAACCTTTTTTTTTCAATTCGATGCTTAAAGGGTTAACTAAAACTCACACATATATAATCACTGGAAGGCTTACGAATGTCTTTCCTTACAACAACTCTATTAAGTAGGTGGTTACAAGGATTATTATCTTCATTTAACAGAAGAGGAAACAGCCTTAGCAAAGTGCAAGGCCTTCCCAAAGTCACATAGTAAGGGTCAGGGCCATGTGTCAAAGTTAGGCCTTATGGCTCCTAAGCCGACATGCTTCCCATTATGCTGAGCTCACTCGCTCTCTCACAATTGACCTCAGTGAAAAACTTTGCTCCTTCCAATGACAAATAACATACAAAACTCAGAAAATCTAGAGCAGCACCGTTGAGAGACTAATGTGAGATGACAAACCTGTGCTGGGCTAATCCACACTGCTGAGCCCCAAAGGTAAAATGGAAAAGAAAAAGGAATCAAACTCACCTCCACCCAACATTCCATAGAAAAGAAAGGATTGGGGGATGAGTGGGAGGTGGAAGGGGAGCAGGGAAAGGAAATAAAATCTGAGATAACGGCGCAGAAGGAATTTTAAAAGGCATGTCTGACCTGTGTGCCTCTCTCTGGCTTCTTTTATGAATATTAATGAACTGGTGAACTTGCATGACATTCTTGTTAAGCCAATATCTCTTGCTCCAATTTACAGTTCGTAGAACAGCAGCAAACACTGAATATAGTAGAATTGTTGAATCTAAAGGCTCAGAAGGAATGAGGTCGGGGTAGGGGAAGCATTTAGCCATTTCAAACTAAAACTGGCCTGGTCTTAGGACATTCTCTAGGGACAGCTGGTTGGAGCAGTGGATAGAGAGCTGGACCTAGAGTCAGGAAGACCAGAGTTCAAATTTAGCCTCAGACATAGTAGCTCTGTCACCTTGGACATGTCATTTAAACCACTGTCTGCTTCAGTTTCCTTAACTGTAAAATTGGGATAATAATAGCACTTAACTCCTAGTTAGCACAGTGTGTAGCACATAGTAGGTGCTTAATAAATACTTTAGGGGCAGCTGGGTAGTGCTGCGGAAAGAGCACCAGGCCTAGAGTCAGGAAAATCTAAGTTCAAATATGGCCTCAGACAACGTACTAGCTACATGACCCTGGGCAAGTCACTTAACTTTTTTTGGCTCAGTTTCCTCATCTGTGAAATGAACTGGAGAAGGAAATGGCCAGAATTTTTGCCAACAAAACCCCAAATGGGGTCATGGAGAGTTGACCACAACCGAGAAATGACTGAACAAAAAGGGATTCTAAGAGGTAGAGGTAAAGAAGAGCATTCCAGGTGTGGAGTACAACCTGGTCAAAGGAACAGAAGTAGCCAGAGGAATGTCACTCACAAATAAATTCTTATTGATTTGACTTAATGAAGAATAAGAAATAGATGAGTTTAGATGAAACATAAAATATGAGAATCAACCAAATGGGGATCCAATGGAGTCTCTTAAGTTTAGAGTGATGGAGTTTGACCCATGCTTTAGGATTTTCAGTTTTGCAGCCAAGGGCAGTTTGGAGGCAGGAAGACCAATTTGGAGGCCAAGTAAGAGGTGATGATGGCATGAACTAGGGTGATGGCCATGTGAATAGAGAAAGGAGGATTGATGTGAGAGATATTGTGGATGTAGAATGAGTTAGACTTGGTACCTGATTGGAAAGGGGGAGACAGTTGGACAGGAAGGATAGTGAGGAAGAAGGAAGTTAGGAAGAAGAATAAACTTGGAGGGAAAGATTCTAAATTCCATTTTAAATATATAGATTATAAGATGCCTATGGGACTTCCAGTACAAAATGTTCAACAAGCAATTGGTGATCTAGTATTAGAGCTCAGGAGAGAGATTAGAGTTTGCTATATAGATCTGACAGTCACTACATAGAGATAACAATGGAATCCCTTGGTGCTAATGATGTTACCAAGAGAGAATGCAGAAAGAGAAAAGAAGTGTATCTTGGAAATTAATTTAAGGAACTCTATTATGGGACTAGACACAGATGATGATCTGGTAAAAGAGACTAAGAGAAAACAGTGTCATGAAAACTGAAGTTGGAAAAAATGTTTGGGAGGAGGGCAGGCTCAACTGTGTTTTTTCCCAAGAATGTGGCTATTTTAGCCTTCATTCCTATAAACTACCACCCCCCAAATCATGCCAAACAGCCAAACCTATAGTTGATGATCTTCTTATTCCTGATCATCTGATGAAGAAGGAAGACATGAGGGAATTGATGTGAAAAAGAAAAAGTCATTCTGTGTAGCTCTAAACTCAAGTGCCAATACAAGTTACAGAAAACAAGTAAAGTCAAGCTTTGTGAATGTGCTCTACAAAATGGTCCGAACTGAGATGTGACTCTTATTTAGAATTTGGATGAATTTGCCTCAGGAGACAGACATCTCATTTTTTTTTTTTTTTGCTTTTTGGAAGGCAGTTGGGGTTAAGTAACTTGCCCAAGGTCACACGGCTAGGTTTTTGTTTGTGTGTGCGTTAAGTGTCTGAGGTTGCATCCAAACTCAGGTCCTTCTGATTCCAGGGCCGGCGCTCTACTCACTGCGCTACCTAGCCATCCCTAACATCTCATTTTCTAAAGTAAATCAAAAGAAATAGCAGTCACCCAACATTTTTCTTGCCAACTTCATTTCACATTAACAACACACAGCAAATACATTCACCTAACAACAGACACCCCCAGTCCCTCAAATAGTTCTTTTGGGGCAACTAGGTGGCGCAGTAAATAAAGTACTGGCCCTGGAGTCAGGAGGACCTGAGTTCAAATTTGACCTTAGACACTTAACACTTAACTAGCTGTGTGACCCTTAGGTAAGTCAATTAACCCCAGCTTCCCTGCCTTCCCCCCTCCAAAAACAACAACAACAAATATTAATTCTTTTAACAGTAACAAGTCTCTTTGAGGTGTTGACAAAAGTGGATTTCTAGTTTCTTTTTTCTTTCTTTCTTAAGGTAGTAGTTCTGGGGCTTGTTACTGCTTAGAATTCCATAGGAATAACCAAAGGGCAAACATATATGAGAAGAAGTAAATCATTTATAAGCCCCATTGGACAAGATAATGTCACTAAGATGATAACCAAGACTGTATTTGCTAGAGTGAGGATACAAGAGAAAACAAATTTCAGATCTCCAAGATTTTCTCTGTAGTGACACTTGGGAGAACATAGTCCATAATTCATTGCCTAGAAATACTTGTTTACTATGTTTATGACAAAACATATACCCTGAAATGGTTTAGTAGGTATGTTTATATAATACCTTAAGGTCTGATATGTACTTTTCATATGTATGGGTCTCAGAGACTGGAAACCATGTGGCTGAACACATATACATAAAAGATGCAAAAATTTTGAATAAGTGAATTGAATTGAAGGCTTCATGGGTGTCCCACTTTACCATTTCTGGTCTTGCTTTCCCATACACATTGATTTGCATGGGAGAACTACAGGATCTTGGGGTATGTTTGAAAACCTTGATACTTCATGTTCTCATAGTTTACTGAGGTTGTGAATACCTCTCTGATCTAGATAATTATTGCTATAGCAGTTTTGGAGGAAGAGGAAAGTTGTGTTTTATTTTTACTTACCATTCTTTCAAATTAATTCTTTTATTTGTAAAGTTTGTTTTCACTGTATTTCATGAATACCTTATAGTATTTTAAATCTTGAGTTTGAATCATTAGATTAGCCCAGCTTAGGCCTGGTTCCTAATACTAGTCATAGGTGATTCCATTTCTAGAGTATTGGAAAAATTTTTGATTAAATGCATTTAATCATTAATTGGTGCCATCCCTGTTCTACTGATATTCATAAGACTAAAAAGAGAATCAAAGCCCCAGCCCACCGAAAAAGATATTTCATTGAACTAGAGTAAAGCTCTTAGAAAACTATCCCCATGATGACAGTACATTTTCTTGGGATGTTTTCTAACAAGCAATGTAGAAGGAAAAAAGAGGAAGAAATTTGATTATGATGATTGAAAAGAATAGCACTCTTACATATAACTGGTGATTTGCAAAGGAAAATGATATCAGTCTTTGGAGCACCCTAGACCCAAAGAGAACACTCTTAACTGGCAATATCTTCACTTAGATAAACAATTACCCCTACTGAAATAGTTTCACTATCTCTGAACATTCCCAATATGGGATGCTGATGTCTTTTGAAACCCAAAACTTCCAAACATCCTAATGGTAAGGAGGCTGCAGGAAGAGTTGATTCTGGAACACCTTCCCTTACACCTCCCCAGTAGAATTGCCAGAGGTCCCAGATATTCTCATTTGTTTAGCGAGGGAAAAGGCTTCACTCTGGGTGAAGAATGGCAGGAAGGGAATGGCAGTGAAACTTTGAGAGTATCCCAAAGCACATTTCCTGGGCCTATTCCAGTCTGGGAAGCAAAAGGAGACAGCTGTGACTAGTAATTTGGACACCTAGGTCAAGCAGCAAGAAACCCACATAGAACTTGTCCTGCATGATGTAAAAATAATACAGAAAATAATTAAGACAAAATTAGTTGAGTGAGAAGAATTACTCTATTGGATTCTATACTTATTCTAATTTTATACGTATGTTAAATCTTTGTGCCCCCCCCAAATTCAATGCCCAGTTGTCCCACTTTAGTTATAGTTCTACAAGAGGGCTCACTTCTGGAATAACTGTTTACATGTATACCTCATTTTATTGTTTTGCTTTATTAAGCTTCACAGATAATGTCTTTTTAAAATTATTATTATTATTTTTTATAAAGCTTTTTTTTACGAAGCTTTGTAGCAACTATGCATGGGGCAAGTCTTTCAGCACCATTTTCCCAACAGCATGTGCTCACATTGCGTCTCTGTGTCATGTTGTATTAATTATCACAATATTTCAAATGTTTTCATTATTACTATATCTATGATCAGTGATCTTTGGTATTACTATTGTAATTGTGGGTGCTATGAATCGTGCCTATATAAAACAGAGAAGTTAATCAATAAATACTGTGATAAACTGATACATTTATTTATATTGATATATTGACTTATATTAATAAATTGATAAAAGCTTCTAATTGCTCCACAGTCTGGCTGTTCTCCCATCTATCTCCCTCTCCTTAGGTTTCCCTATACCCTGAGAAACAAAAATATTGAAGAATATTACATAAACTTAGTTGATAAAGCAGCTGCAGGGTTCGAGAGGATTGACTCCAGTTTTGAAAGAAGTTCTACTATGGATAAAATACTATTAAACAGCATTGTGTACTCCAGACAAATCTTTTGTGAAAGGAAGAGTCAATCGATGTGGGAAACCTCATTATTGTCTTATTATAAAACATTGTCACAGCTATCCCAACCTTGCAGCACCACAACCACCCTGACCAGTCAGCAGCCATCAACACTGAGGCAAGACCTTCCACCAGCAAAAAGGTTATGACTTGCTGAAAGCTTTGATGATGGTCAATAATTTTAGCAATGTTTTAAATTGAGGTATATTCATCATTTTTGTAGACATAATACTATTACACACTTAATAGGTTACAGTATGGTATGAACATAACTTTAATATGCACTGGGCAACCCAAAACTCATGTGGCCCACTTTTTTGTGATACTTACTTTACTTTGGTGGTCTGGAATCAAACCCACAGTATCACTGAGGAATGACTTTATTTGTTAAGTTGTGGTGGGTCAACTCCTACATGGTAGGGATCGTGTCAACTCTCTATTTTGTTTTTCCTCCACAGTAATTGAGTATACAGTAGGCACATGCATGTGGCACATAGTATGTGATTAATAAATGCTTGTTGAGTTTTAGGTACTTAAGTCATTTTTGAATGAGTGAATGAACCAATGAGCAAGGGAGTACTTATTGAACAAATTTCTATACTGTCTTTTTCTGAGTGGGTCATCAATACCCACACTTCCCATTCAGTTCTAGTGCATGGTCCTGTGTTGACACGGCCTCAGTCATACTCATAGCTTCAGCTGACGGGCAGAGGTGCTAAGGAGGAGCTGCCTTGGCACAGTGAGTGCTTCAGAAGTCTAACTGAACTTGGGCCAAAAGATTTCATTTTTCAAGTGATTTTGCCAAAATGTTGAGAAATGAAGCAAGCAGAAACAGCTCCAACATGGTTTACTTCCTCTCCTGCTCAGGGAGTGACTCTGGCCCACTTTGAAACTGGTAAAAGATCTCTAGGGGGAAAAAACAGTGATCATTCTTCTCCAATTTAACTACAGGTAGAACAGTCAGTTAAAGTCCCTCGAGGATTAAATAACTTGTCCCAGAACTTTTATTTGGGTTCATCTGAAACAGTGCTCTACAGTAACTTGATAAAGAAGGGGAAAACAGCATTAAAAGTATTTGATGTTGGCTAAGTGAAGGGTACAAGGTCAGAAATTTTCTGCCCATGATCCTACCTTTGTGACCTTGTATAAGTCATTTAACTGTCCTATAAAAGGGTTGAATCAAATTAGATGGCTCCTGAGGTCGCTTCCAGTTTTAAATCTGTCATCTTATACCTGAGGAAGTCATCTTCAATCCCCCTCCTTAGTCAGCATTCACTGTTACCATCTTCAGCACTGGGGGAGGGTGTCCCTGCTCCTAGGGATAATGTTTCCCTTGGAATTTTTCTGGTTCCTGCAGAGAACTGGGACTAAACACTGTAGCCAGGAAGTCCCCAAATAGCTGGGAATAAAACCACACCATTAACAAGGTAAGATCAAGAGTGAAACAGTTAGCTATGGAGTCATAAGTGTCAGAAACAGAAGGCAGTGACTGAAGGAGGAAGAGGGTCAAAAGCAGGAGTCACAGCACGGTCCAGGGGGGTCAGTTTGTTGCCTTTAGTGGCTCTATAGGTGGATGCTGGTTTCTATGCCTGGCTGTGTGGGGCTGGCCAGAGCTTCCTTTTTCTTCTAAAGTCTCTCTAGCTAGAGAGCACTTACAACTACCCTCACTGTTCTCCATAGCAACAGCCAAGTCCATACAGCAAGCTGGACAGAACTCATGGCGGTGCTGATAATTGCTTACCATTATTTACTGTATTTATAAGGTATTCCTTCTCATTCTCTCCCCTTTTGTCAGCCTGAATTGAAGGGAGAATGTTAGTAAATCACTCCCCTGAGGAGATGTGAGCTATGCTCTATCAGTCTGAGGCCTGAGAAAGGTGGCAATCAATTACTGGATCCAGGGGCATTAGTTCTGTTTGACTAAAAGTGCGTTGTTGTTTGCCATTCATTCTTTTTTGTTGTTGTTGTTGTGGTTGTGGTTGTGGTTGTTTTTTGTTTGTTTTTTTTTTCTGGGTTTTGTTTTTTTTTTTTTTGGTGAGGAGAAGAAGGCAAGGCAATTGGGGTAAGTGACTTGTCCACGGTCACACGGATATTAAGTGTCAAGGTGTCTAAGGTTGGATTTGAACTCAGGTCCTCCTGACTTCAGGGCCGGTGCTCTATTCACTGTGCCACCTAGTTGCCCCTGTCATTCATTCTTGAAGAGAAGGATAGTATCAGGAAGGTGATGCCATGACTTGCAAGTGAATTTGGATTATATAATGTATACATATACATTTATATATACATACATACACACATACGTACATATACATACATACATACATGCATGCATGCATGCATGCATGTCTTGTCACTGGACTTTAACGACTCCGGAAGAGACAGTGAGGCTGACAACTTTGTGCAACTGCCTCCCATCCAATTCGTACTCAAGGCAAGACATTACAATGATGTCACTGGTCCTCTTTGGAACAAAAGACAAACAGCAAGAAGCTTGCATTTTTTTTCTTTTTCTTTTCTTTTTTTTTTGGAGGGCAATTGGGGTTAAGTAACTTGCCCAAAGTCACACAGCTAGGTTTTTGTTTGTGTGTGCATTAGGTGTCTGAGGCCAGATCCGAACTCAGGTCCTTCTGACTCCAGGGCCAGCGCTCTACTCACTGCACCACCTAACTGCCCCTAGAAGCTTGCATTTTGAAGATGGCGGAGTAGAAACAGCTCATCCAAGCCACTCTGCCCCCAGATTTCCTCCAAATTATGTAAAAGGGGACTCTGAACAACTTCTGGAGCCCCAGCACCCACAGAACAACACAGAGAAGCTAACCTCCCGCTGAGGACAGCCCAGCAGCCCTGCAGGAAGGACCAGTGCAGTGGTCTGGGAGCCCGAGAGCTGAGCTGAGCTGACTTGAGCCCAGGTCCGCGTGAGCCGAGGTTTTAGCCCCAGGGCAGCAGGGCCAGCAACCTGCTGGAGAGACCGCAGAACACCAGCAGCTGTGGCGATTCCAGAATTATCAACATAGACATGCCTAGGACAAAATGAGAGGTTAGTGCCCTATGGATTTTGGGACCAGTATTTGGGGAATGTGTCGGCTCCCTCCCCTGGGGGCTAGAAGCCGCTGAGGAAACACGCCATTTTGTAGTTTTCAGAGGCAGCTCCAGCTCCTGGCCTGCGAACTGTAGGGACATCCAGCAATCAGTCTTGGGGGGTAATCGCTCTTGCTTTAACCTCCCTGTATCTGGATTGTGATCTGGGGTGGAGGTTGTGGGTGGGTTTCCAGCTTGCCAGAAATGGAAGCTGCCCCACCCCACCCCCATGTTCGGGACAAAAATTCCTGTGTGGCAGCAGAGCCAGAGTGTGGCAACAAGCCCAAAAGTCAAGTAATTAAGTGGCAACATGCCAAGGCAAAGGAAACAAATTAAACAGAAAAATGAAACCCTAGACTCCTATTTTGGGGGCATAGAGCGGGAAAAGGACTGTGAGGTCAGAAGTCCTGCTCCAAAAGCCCCAGGGAAAACATGAGCGGGTTGCAGGCCATAGAAGACCTTAAGAAGGACTTTAAAAATCAAATAAGAGAAGTGGACGAAAAATTGGAAAGAGAAATGAGAAGGATGCAGGAAAAGTATGAAATGAGGGTCAACAGCCTGACTGACACCTTAAAAAATAGACTGACTAAAATGGCAAAGGAGGCCCAAAAGGGCAATGAGGAGAAGAATGCCTTAAAAAGTCAAATTTGCCAGATGGAAAAAGAATCTCAAAAGTTCACTGAGGAGATTCATGCCTTCAGAGTTAGACTGGAGCAAATGGAAGCTAATGACTTTATGAGAAATCAAGATGCTGTTAAGCAGATCCAAACAAATGAAAGATTAGAAGGCAATGTGAACTATCTCATGGGAAAAACCACTGACTTGGAAAATAGATCCAGGAGAGACAATTGAAAAATCATTGGACTACCTGAAAGCCATGATCAAAGAAAGAACCTAGAAATCACCCTTCAAGAAATTCTCAAGGAAAATTGCCCTGATGTTTTAGATCCAGAGGGCAAAATAGAGGTTGAAAGAATCCACCGATCACCTCCTGAAAAAGATCCCAAAAAGAAAACTCCCAGGAATATTATAGCCAGGTTCCAGAATCCCCAGATCAAGGAGAAAATACTACAAGCAGCCAGGAAGAAGCAATTTCAATATTGTGGAAACACAATCAGAATAGCCCAGGACCTGGCAGCTTCTACACTGAGGGATCGAAGGGCATGGAATATGATATTCCAGAGGGCAGAAGAGCTGGGAATGAACCCAAGGGTCACCTACCCAGCAAAACTGAGTATTTTGTTTCAGGGGAAAATATGGTCATTCAGTGGAATAGAGGACTTTCAAGCATTCTTGAGGAAAAAACCAGAGTTGAATAGAAAATTTGACATCCAGACACAAGAAGCAAGAGATGCCTGAGAAGGTAATCAGGGCAAAGAAATCAAAAGGAACTTATCAAAGTTGAACTATTTACATTCCTATATGGAAAAGCAATAACTGTGACTGATGATATCTTTCTCACTATGAAAATAATGGAAGAAGGGTGTGTGGTCATATGAATACATATGTGAATGTGTGTGTATATGGTTACAGTTATATATGGATAGAGGGCATAGGTTGAATTTGTTGGGAAGGGAGAATACTCAAGGGATGAAATTATGAGGTGAGAGAGGAAAGTGGCAAGAGGAGATGGGGAGAGACAGGGTAGGGTAAACTATCTCATGTAGAAGAAGCAAGGGGAAGTGGCTGCAAGGGAGGGGAAGAATAGGAAGGCAAAAAGGCAAAATCACATTCTCATTGAATTTGGTTCAGGGAGAGAATGACATACATACTAAATGGGATATCTCAACCTGCAGCAGAATAGGGGGAAGGGGGATGAGAGGAGGGATGATGGATGGGAGGGCATCCTTGGGGGGAGGGGAGGTTGGAAGTACCCACTATAGAAGAGGGACAGGATCATGTAGGGAATGGACCAGGTGGGGGGTGGGATGAGTGGGAGGGAATTATAAGCAGCCTTGTACAATATATCTACTATGATAATGTTTTGCATAGCTAGACATGTACAACATATACTGAATTACTTATCTCCCCAGAGGGAATGGGTGACAAGGGAGAAAAGAAATGGATCTGAAATTCAAAGTTTTAAGATTAAATGTTTCAAATATATATAAATACTATTATTAGTACTCTTTTGCTTGCAATTTGGAGACAAGATGTGCAGGCATTGGGGCACAGAGATTCACCTTCCTCTAATGGAAAAGTCGAAGAGGGTATGGGAGAAGGTATGGGAGAGAGCAGATTGGAGGAAGTGATATCTTGTGGGACTTCTATTCTGGGAGGGTGGGTAGGGGAAAAACAGGGGGAGAAAATGATTGTAACTCAAAATCTGGGGGAAATGAATGATGTAAAACAGAAGTTAATAAAGCATTTCTTTAAATATTAAAAAAAAGAAGTTTGCATTTTATTCAGCAGGCCACAGAGAGCCATTGGAAGGTTTTGAAATGAGATTCACGTGACTACAACTCTTCAAGATGAAAATTAGTTAGATAATGAGGAATAGGAGTAGAGTGAACCCAGGGAGGCCTGATTGGAAGCTTTTTCATCAGACAGGAAGGCCATTATAAGGGTCAGAGAAGTATTGATAAAATTTAAATTTGAAAGAGACATTAAAGGTCATTGACCCCAACCCCTCCATTTAATATGTGGGTAATGAGACCCAGAGAGTGGAGATAATTTGCCTAAGATTCAATAAGTAAGAAGTGGCAGAGCCAGGATTTCATGCCCAATATAAATCCTATGTATTTTCCATTACATGACACTATCTCTATCACCTTCTCAAAGAGCTAGGAAGCATTGCTTAAAAAGAAAGATTATTAAAATGAACTAAATTGAACGCTGTTTTGTGAATGTTATCATGTCCCCTTGAAAACCTGAGGGCATTAGGGTATGGAAAAACCAGAGCTGGAAATGATTTCCCTGACCTAATGACATTAGATGGGAAACTTGAATAATAGACCAAAGTTCTGGATAGATCACTAGGATGGTAGCAATGGGGAGGGGATGAATATGACTGAAGAATAGACAAGAATTGGTAACTGATTGGATAGAGTTGAGGTATGAAAACCCTGTTAGAAAAAAAGCTATTAAAGAAAGGAAAGAAAAAAGAGAGAAAAGGAAAAAAAAGAACAGTCTGTTGTTTGCAGACAAGAGGACCAGGAAAGAAGAGGAGAGCTGTTGTCCAGTAATCATGTTATGGTAGAGGGAGCGGTGGGTTTGGAGACAGAAAATCAGGGTTCAAATCCTGCTTCCTTTGTGACCTTGGATAAGTCAGTCATTCGCTCACTCTGGGTCTCCGTTTCCTCTTCTTTCAAATGAGAGTATTAGACTGGATAATTTCCTAGACCTCTTGTAACTCTAAAGCTATAACCATACCAACCTAAGAATCTAGACCCCAGGGAAAGGTGGTAACAGTGAGACTCTGGAAGCAGGTCAATATTTGGGCATTTTACTCGGGCAAAGTGGGGGTCATTGAATGCAGTTAAACCTACGGAACCAAAGTCATTTAAAAACAGCCTCAAGTAGCCTATATAAAAGTAGGCACACAGCACTGAGCCCTAAAAGCTAAGAGGGGAACTAAAAACACAGAAAGGAAACATCAATGCATTAAGATAAAGTGGGGGAAATTAGCACAGGGAAGACAGGAGTAATAATGATTATTTCAATATTTCAAGATTATAATGACAATTAACAATACATTTATATTGTCTAATAATTTGATCCGTCACTGGCAGGTTAATTGAAAGTTACCTAATGAGTGTGTCTCCTCTGCATGATCACCTGCTAGGCTGGGTTTTCATTCTACCCCCCCAAAACTTAAATGATCTCCACAATGCAAGCCACAAGTTCTCTAATATCAGGACACTAAGCAGCTTAAAATATACACAAATAAATACCACAGGGGTTCAAAAGAGTAGATCACTGTGAGCAAGGTGGGTTGAGGTATCAAGGAAGGATTCAATTTAACATATTCATGAAATGCTCAGCTGATACAGAGAACTCCGTGCTGGGGATGCTGAATATATAAAGTTTAGATACCTCCCAGTTCCTGGCTTTGTGGAGCTCACAGTCTTGTAGAGGAATCTGACAAAAACACAAATAAGTAGGATAGAAAATACTACATGGTAAGACTCCATAGAAGAGGTTGGGTTTTGACAGATGGAGAAGAAAAAAGGTAATCAGGAAGAAAAGAAGGGAAGGGAGGGAGAGAGGAAGAGAGAAAGGGGGGAAGGAAAGAAAGGAAGGAATGATGGAGGAAGGGAAAGGAAAAAGGAAGGAAAACAGGAAGGAAGGAAGGAAGAAGTAAAGGAAGGAAGGAAGGAAGGAAGGAAGGAAGGAAGGAAGGAAGGAAGGAAGGAAGGAAGGAAGGGAGAAGAAAATAAAGGAAACAAGCACTTATTAATTGCCCACAACATGCCAGGCATTATACTAAACACTTGACAAATATTATCCCATTTGATTCTCACAACGATTCTGGGAGGTGTTATTATCCTCATAAGTATGAACCTCTTCCAAATATCCCGATTTCTGCATTAAGGGGTCCATCATTCTCCAAATTAGGATAAAACTTTGAGTCATCTTTGGATTTTCCCTTCCCCATAGTCAATTAGATCCAAAGTCTTGTAGACTCTTACCAGTTGCTTCCTTCTCAACCACTTGACCACCAACATAGTCCAAGCTCACTACCACAGGATCATGGATTTAGAACTAAAAGAGACCCCAGAGGTCATGCATCCAACCATGTTGTACATTTCAGTTTTACAATTAAAGAAACAGAAATAAAGTGATTTGTCCAAGGTAACAAAGTTAAGAATGTTAGAGCTGGGGTTTGAGGCCAGGTCTTCTGATCCCACACCATACTGTCTCATCCCCTCATTCTGAGCTTCCTAATTGCTAGTCTGACTTCTAGTCCTTTCCATCTCCAATCCTTCCTCCTCACAGTTGCAACAATTGCTGTGTTTGTCCTTTGTTCTTGAAGAGGACCACAGCATCAGGGAGATAAGGACAATTGCCTTTGATTTGAGTAAATGAGGGCTGTGTAAGGTCACAAGCCTCACTTTCTCCTCCAGTCATCTGGGTCCAGTGGCCAGATATTCATCAGGATGACTGGAGATGGCCCGGGATGCAATGGGAGACCCTGGTCCTTTTAGGTTAAGGTCATTTCAGGTCCTCACTGAGAGTGAGGTAATGCCCATTCAGTGAATAGGCCTCTTTGAAAAGTGAGTTAAGGGATGGCCCTTTTAATTGGAAAAAAAGAAAAAATCCTACAGGTTACTGTTCCGAAGAGAAACAGTTACCACACATTCACTCTGAGCCAGGAGGTCCCAAAATACAATCACAAAGTGGAGCCTTGGGCAGGGACCTATTATGGTCCAATCTATGAGCTTCAGAGTGAATTAGGTTTAAGGTTCTGTGAGAAAAGGAAGGAAAGGAAGGAAGGAAAGAAGGAGGGAAAGAAGGAAGGAAGGAAGGAAGGAAGGAAGGAAGGAAGGAAGGAAGGAAGGAAGGAAGGAAGGGAGGAAGGAAGGAAGGGAGAGAAAGAAATCTAGTCAGTAAAACCCAAGGTAAGTGGGCAGCTTTTGGCCATCAAAATTTACTTTCCTTTGGAGAGGAGAAAGAGAAGGAGAGGGAGAGGGAAAGGGAGAAGATGAGGATGAGCTTACCCAACTAGCTTGGAACCCATTGAGGTAGCTAGGTCAACTCACAGGTTGTGCTTTTCCTTTGTTTTCAAAGAGGACTACAGCATCAGGGAAATGATGACATGACTTGCACTTGACTTTGATTTGAGTGAGGGAGGGCTGTGCAAGGTCACCAGTCTCACTTTCTCCTCCTTCCTCCTCACAGTCCCAACAGTAACACATGGATCTGAACATATCATTCACCTATTGAAAGAAAATTGTGATAGCTCCCTATAGCCCCTAGGATAAAACAGTCAGTTACTACTCCCTCCTTAGTTAGCATTCACTGTTGCCATGGTCAGCCTTTTGATGTGGTATGATGGTTCCAATCTGCCTCTACCTCTCCAGTCTTTTATAACATCAGCCTAATTCTTACATTCTTTGTTTTGACCAAACTGATCTCTGGCTATTCTTAAATTTGGCTTTCCAACTTCTTCTCACGTGTGTTTGCACACAGAAAAACCCATTCCTGGAATTCCCTTCATCTTCATCTTTCTTCTCACAATCTGTACCTTTCTTGACCATTCCCTTGAGAAATCTCCTCAAATGCATCCTTCCCTGAGCCACTCCCCTTAGACGAAGACCTTCTCATCCCCTTTCAGTGTTCCTAAGAAACTGTTTGATCTTGGCCTCTTTATCCTTCACTCCTGAATTTGTATTATACTTACCCATATTCCTGCAATCCTCTCCTCCCACCCACCAAGTAGGATTTAAAGGGAACATGGACTGATTGTTTCCTTTTTGTCTTTTTTATCTCTAACTCCTAGTAGAGTGCCTACTACCAATCAACTCCACTCAATTGATCAGTCAAGAAAAATTTATTAACTGCCTACTATATACTAGCAGCCTGTGGCAGGAACCAAAGACAAAAATGAAATAGTAGGCAAACAAATGTTTTATTGAATTGAATTATAACATTGAATTCTAATTATAATTGAATTACATGAATTATAATATCATAATATATGATATACCATATGTATGAATTAATATTAATTAAATTATAATGTTGATAACATTTGTTCATCTGTTATTGTTGTTGTTCATTTGTTTTAGTCTTGTCTGACTCTTTATGACCCCTTTTGGGGTTTTCTTGGCAAAGATATTGGCGTAGTTTGCCATTTCCTTCTCCAGCTCATTTTACAGATGAGGAAATTGAGGCAGAGTTAAGTGACTTGCTCAGGGTCACATTGATAGTGAGTGTCTAAAGCTAGATTTGAACTCAGGAGAAAGATGAGTCTTCCTGAGCATGGGCCTGCTGCTTTGTCCACTGCATCACCTGGCTGCCACCATAACCACTACTGCCACTGCTACCGCCACTGCCACCACATGTATTGATAAGTGTAGCCTATGTTACCCACTCAACTCTGCAAGTTCAGATATGTAGATGACTTTTTTCTTAATCAGACATTTGATTTAATTACTGTAGGGAGCTTCTGGGCAGGGATTTCTTTCCCCATTCAAAGACAGTGAACCTGCCTCCCTAGGGGGAGAGAACCTGTCTCCCTAGGGAACTCATCTTGGGCCTACCAGCAATACTGAGAGTATCCAGATACATAGAATCAGAGGATTATAGATCTTCAGAGGTGGTATTAGAACCCGATTCTCTAACTTCAGTTACTAAGTCAGAAAGATTTAGGATCCTACCTCACTCACTAACTATATGACCCTAAGCAAGTCTCAACCTCTATCTCAGTTTCTCCAGCTCTGAAATGGGAATGATAATAGAAGCACCTACCTCCCAGGATTGTTATAAGGACCAAATGAGATAACATATATGTGCTTTGCAAACCTTAAAGCATTGCAGGAATACCAGCTATCATTTCCACCATACCACTAAAAAGATGATCATCTATAGTGTTGGGAGAATAAGAATGTATTGTTAAGGCATTCCAGAAAATGAAAATACAGAGGCAGACTGACAAAAGGCTGCTGGAGCTCCAATCCATAATGGTCTCTTCCTTCTCTGAACAAGTCCATGTAACTAATTTACAAACTTCCCTGCTTTGTTTTCCAAGTTTTCTCACATTTACCCTAATTCCCCAAACTAAGTGATAAGCTCCCTGAAGGCAGGGACATCATTTCGTACTTCAATCAGAACCCCAACAGTTCTGAGAACAGTAGTGAGTGAATTAATTTATTTGCTCATTCATTGACAACACTAAAATGGTGCATCAGTCTCTAAATAAATACGTGTTGATTGTCTTTAAGCCTTGAGGTTAGTTAACACTAAAAGCATTGTTAATGATTTAAATTCAATATCCAAGTTGTGTGTAGGACAGAAGAGGGCAAGGAAATACCAAACTTCTATAACATTGGGCACATGGTCTGGGGTAAATTCAAATTCCTAAGACTATTCTCTACCAAACCCCAAATTCGACTTTCTTGTTTCAGCTGTACTTGAGAAAATAAAAGTAATCCTGCACCGTACTCTGTTATTCCCCTTGGCTGCAGGACCCTGACCAGAAGTATGATCTGGATGTGCTGGAATGAGCTCTAAATTGTACAGGGAAACTAAGCAACATTTACTTTGGCAGGACTTTTCATTGTAAGAAGTCCTACAAAATTACTTGCAACTATTCCTTTTTGGAAGAGTGCATATCATTACAGTACTTTGAAAGGATTTCAGCATCTGTCAAGCAAACAACTCATGGCATCAACTAATGGTAAATTATATAGAGGGATATCCAGACATGGTGGCACATGCCTGTAGTCACTGGCTGAGGAGACTGGGGCTGCTTGATTGCTTAAGCTTTTGAGTTCTGAGATGCAGTAGGGCTAAAGCTGATCAGGTGTCCACACTAAATCAAGTGCCAATATTGTGAATCCATGGGGAATAGAGGGCCTAGGTGATATCAGAAGATCCAATACAGAGATTCCAAATCTAGGTAGGAAGGCAGGAAGGAAGAAATGAAGGCAGGCAGGCAAGCAGGAAGGAAGGAAAGTAGGTAGGTAGGAAAAGAGAGAGAAGGAGGGAGGAAGAAAGAAAGAGAGGGAGGTAGAAAAAGAGGAAAAAGAAAGAGAGGAAGGATATAAGAAAGGAAGGGAGAAAAAAGAGAAAGAAAGAAAGAAAAGGAGGGAGGGAGGCAGGAAGAAATGAAGGAAGGCAGACAAGCAGGAAGGAAGGAACAAGGGAAGGAAGGAAGGTAGGAAAAGAGAGATAAAGCGGGAGGGAGGTAGAAAGAAGAGAAAAAAGAAAGAGAGGAAGAATGAAAGAAAGGAAGGAAGGAAGAGAGAAAGAAGGAAAGAAAGAAAGAAAAGGAGGGAGGGAGGGAGGAAGGAAAGAAGGAATGGAAAGAAAGATAGAAAGAAAAAAGAAAGGAAAAAGGAAAGAAAGGCCAAATGATCAGAATCACAAAGCATTATATTGATACCATTTTCCCAAAAAAATTATATCCTCTTTATTGGCAACTTCTGCTTACGGTCTCCAGTGAGGAAGAAACTACTAATACCTAAAGAAGGATATTACATTTTTGAACAACTCTAAGTATTATAAAGTTGATTTTTTTTAACATCAAGCCTAAATTTGCCTCCTTTCAGTTTCCACCCATTGTTCCTAGTTCTGCCCTTCTAGGACAAACATTACAGTTCTAAGCCCTCTTGCCCATGACATATTCAAATAATTGAAGAGAGCTGTTATGTAATCCCTATGTCTTCTTTTCTCCAAGGGGCTAAGTGGGGCAGGGAATAAAATCTTGGGTCTGGAGTCAGAAAGACTTAAGTTCAAATCCAGCCTCAGACATTTATCTAGTGCTGCAACCTTGACCAAATCATTTTAACTTCTGTCTGCCTCAGTTTCCTCAAATGTAAAGTGTGGGTAACAACAGAACCTACCTCCCAGGGTTGTTGTGAAGATCAAATGAGATAACATTTGTAAAGCTCTGAGCACAGTTATTAGTACATTTTTTATTGTGGTTGAATAATTTTTCAGTCATGTCTGACTCTTGGTAAGGATACTGGAGTGGTTTGCTATTTCCTTCTCCAGATCATTTTACAGATGAGGGCAAACAGGGTTAAATGACTTCTCCAGGGTCACCAGCTAGTAAATGTCTGAGGCTAGATTTGAACTCAGGAAGATGAGTCTTCTTAACTCTAGGCCCATCACTCTATCTGCTATGCCACCTAGTTGCCTACCTTGTACATAGTAGGCACTTAATAAATGTTTGTTTCCTTCCCTTCTTCCTTCTAGGCTAGACATCCCCAGTTCCCTTGGTTAATCCTCTTATGGTAGGAAGGTGAGGCCTTTCAGCATCCTGTTTGCCTTCTTTTCAAGCATCCATCAGTATCTTCCAAAAATGAAGAGTCCAGAAGCGAACATAATACTTCAAACAATCACTTCCGGATTCCTGGAAGCCATGTTTCTCTTAATGTAACCCAAGATAGTTTTCCTTTCTTTCTTTCCTTACATCTTTCTTTCTTTTGCTACCACATGCCACTGTTGATTCATATTGAGCCTACAATCCATCGAAACCTTGAGATCTTAATCTTTAAGCATTTATTGAATACCAACTCCTCTCTTATATTAGGCACCCTGTAACTTTCCAATTTTATTTGCATAGAGCATACTTTCAAAAAGTAGTACTAGTAGGGGGTAATTAGGCAGCACATTGGATAGAGTGATGGAGCTGTAATCAGGGAGACTCATCTGCCTGAGTTCAAACCTGACCTCAGACACTAACCGTGAGACCATGGGGGAGGTACTACTTGCCTCAGTATCCTCACTTTAAAATGAGCTGGAGAAGGAAATGGCAAACCACTCTAGTATTCTTGCCAAGAAAACCCCAAAGGGGGTCACAATGAAAAAGAACTGAACAATAACCACAATCCTAGTAGAGAGGTATCCTGGTATGAAAGGGAGAGACCAAAGCAGGAAATCCAGATTTCAGTCCCAGCCCTCCCACTAACCAAAGACATACAAGTCCCTTAACCCATCTGAGCCTCAGTTTCCTTATTTGTGAAATGAGGACAAAGTTATCTACTTTGTAGGGTTATTAGGAAGCTGTAGACACAAGCCATAAAATACTATATAGATGTGGGATTGGCTAGAGGTCATTTTCCCCATAAAGCATTTGTTCTAATCACATAATTAATTTCTCAGAACTACCAAAAATGTATTTCTTGTAGTTAAGCATTTACCTTTCTAAGAAAGATTTAATTGTCTTGAGAGAGAGAACAAGGTGATGGTCATAAGAACTTAGTAATTATCCCTAGAACGTCCAGTCCTGAACGGGGGGAGAGAGAGAGAGAGAGAGAGAGACAGAGAGAGACAGAGAGAGAGAGAGACAGAGAGAGAGAGAGAGACAGAGACAGAGACAGAGAGAGGGAGAGAGACAGAGAGAGGGAGAGACGGGGGGGGGGGAGAGAGAGAGAGAGAGAGAGAGAGAGAGAGAGAGAGAGAGAGAGAGAGAGAGAGAAAGAGAGAAGGCAAGACAGTTCTGAGTTAAACAGGGCATTACCTCCAGCACACTGGGTGATTTTGTATGCTCAGTACCTGTGCCAGGTGAGCTAACAAGGCTAATAAAGTAAACACTGAAATTAAGCTTGATTGAAGTGGGATCAAAGCAAGGCCTCCAACTAAGTTTAAAGAGGTGGGGCTAGTTCCCCATGTGATGATTCTAGAAGTGCAGGCTGCCAAGAGCAAGGCCTCAAGACATAACCCTATTTTGCAGACTTCTGCTGTTCTGAAGCAAGGATCCAAAAAAAGTGGCAATGCAGGCAATATTCTTCCCTCAAAAAATCTGAATATGAAATATGCATGTAGCAAAAAAAATTACATGAAGGCAATTGAGATAAAATGATTCTAAATTTGATTTTCTCTATTTTGCCCCCAAACATCTCTCCTTTATCCCTTACCCCAGGGATGTTCTTTACCCTTCATAAAAGGCCCCTAGAGCATCCTTGGTGGGTTTGTTGATTTATTTCATGGCTCAGTGTGTTTTGTAGTCAAATTAGTTTGGGAAATGGTGCTTTAGAAGAAGAAAGTCCCACTGAATCAATATTGGTCCTGCATGGTTGGAGCCTTCCTCAGCAAAGCAATTGGTGGTGGCTTCAGTTGGGTCATTTTCTCTGTTGTCAAACAGCACCACCTGCTGGCAGAGGTACATATGAACACTTCTGAAGGCCAGGACAAGTTCAAGGGACTGGGTCACAAGGACCACAGGTTTAGAGGTCATCCATTCCAAGTCATGCATTTTTTTTCTACATATAAGGAAACTAAGGCTTAGAGAAGTTGATCACACAAGGTCATATAAGTAGTAAGTGTGATAAAAAGGAAATGAACCCAAGTCTTCTGACTTCAAACCTACTGTTATTTCTCCAGTGCTAGACTGCCGCCCAATACTTAAACCTTCTCACGAGTAGGAAGCTAGGTAACCTTCATACTCAGACTTGCATGGGTTCTTTTCTGGGATCTTGAGCATATTAACTTCTAGGCAAGAAGTTCTTAACCATTTTTTGTTTTGTGGACTCTTGTAGTTTGATAGTCTATTACCTTCTAGAAATTTTTAATGCACAAAATAGTATGCATAGGATTACAAAGGCAGTCAAATATGTTGAAATACATTTATCAAAATAAAACAACAACAACTAAATTAACAGACCCCAGATTAAGAACCTCTGCTATAGAGTCAACTAAATTTTATAAAACATTTGGGAGTAGTTATGGGGTGCCTGTGACATTTTAATTTTGTAAACCCAGAGTAACTCCAGTTGACTCTACAGTTCTTCAGTTGGGGGCATTGCCAAGCCTATAACTCTCTCCCTCTAAATGGAGAAGAAGGTAAGGCTTTAAGGACAAAAGAGTTTCCAGGCTCACCTTGGGGTAACAGACAGGACTACTTCAGCATTTCACATCCTATTGAGAACTTTGTCATTGTTCAGTCATTTTTTGGTCATGTCCAACTCTTTGTGACCTCATTTGAGGCTTTCTTGGCAAAAATACTAGGACCATTTGCCATTTCCTTCTCTAGCTCATTTTACAGAGCAGGAAACTGAGGCAAACATCCTAAGTGCCTTCACCAGGGTCACACAGTTACTTACTAGTAGACACTTACTAGTGTATGAGGCTGCATTTGAACTCAGGTCTTCCTGACTCCAGGTCTGGTGCTTTATTCATGGTATCACCTAGCACTTTGTGTCTCGTTAATTGTACAAGCTATTCAGTTTTCCCCTCTCTTACTACCAATAGGCTACCCCAAGTCCTGATGGCTCCCCAATTTCTGTTGTATATATTTGCCATCATTAATACAAGTTTCATACTCTATTTCCTCTTTTGTACCTTTCCTCATCCAAATCAGTCCCATTTTCTTACTTTGCACTGAGCCTTTGGAGTTCTTACTTGATTTTCAATCAACCCACCTATGTCCTCAATTTTTTTTCCTGGTCTCATCTTTCACTTCATTCGTTTAGTTGTATCCTGGCTTTTCTAAAAAGATACCACATTTCCCACAAACTGGGTACAATGAAGGTGATTCCTTCCATTTCCCCCAGTCTCCCAAGATAAAATGTTGACACGTTCCTTTCTTCCCATTGTTCAAACCACTCCTTGACTGCCATTCTTCATAAAATCTGATTATACCACCCTCTATACTGACTCATTTCTTTTATATGTTGACCAGGACCTCATCATTTTCCTAACTTCTTCAATGATTTCAATTCTGAGCCCTAAAACCCCAACCCTAGCCTTTGTCATCCTACTCAGATGTCAATATTCGCAATGAAAGCTCATCTAACTCCAAATTCAGTTTCTCAACATCTTCTCTAACACCTTTTATCTCAGCCCCACCTTATCTGCCCACCACTCAGTAACCCCTTAGCTCACATCATCATGTGGAATTCTATGTACCACCTTCAAATCCTGAACTCCTAAATTCTATTCTCTAAATGATATATCTTTCCTTCTAGAAAAAAACATGATGTAGTAGAAATAGTGCTGGTTTAGAGTCAGATGTTGTTGTTCGGTCTTGTTAGATTCTTCATGAACCTGTGGATAAGTCCACTGGATTTTCCTGGCAAAGTTACTGGAATGGTTTGCTATTTCCTTCTTCAGTGAAGGTTAAGTGACTTGCCCAGGGTAATACAGCCAATGAGACTGGATTTGGAGTCAGATCTTCCTAACTTCAGGCCCAGAGCTCTATCCACTGAGTCACCTAGCTATCTCTGGAGTCAGATGACCTTTGCTCCAATCTCAGCTCTGTCATACATATACATATATATGTATATGTATGATATTATATATATACATATATATGTAATATGATCATGGACAAATCACTTAACCTTTCCATGCCTCAGTTTATCCCTATGTACAATGAAAGGGCTATGATTCTTTCTCCTTCAATCACATTAAGCCTACCATTTTTCCTCATTGTGCTCTTTGACCCATCCCAGTAATTTCAACAACAATAATGACGTTAATAGAAGCCCAGGAAAATGATTTATAAACCAGTAGAACATAAGATCCTTGAAGGCAGAAATCCCCAGCACCTACCAGTGTACCCTGTACATGGTAGGCATTTAATAAATATATGTTAGATTTAATTGAATGTAATACATTTAAGTTTACCAATTCTGCTATCTGAGAGGTAGTGTGACCAAGTAGATGGAAGGTCCACCTCAGAGTCCTACTTCTGACACCTACTGACTTTATCACCCAAGGCAAATCATTTAACCTCTTGGTGCCTCATGCAAGGCTCTATTACTAAAGTGCAAAGAAGTTGCTGATCAGCTCTGGGAGAATTTCCTCACTGGCAACTCCATATACAGCTGAAACCACAAGTCTGAACTCAAAGCTATAATAATTTGCTCATCTGTCTCCCCAGCTATTGATTTGCTTGTCTTGTCCTCCACAGCCAACCTTGACTCCATGTATAAGATCCCTCCTCCTTTAGTCTTCTGCTGGACTCATACTCAGCTCTATGTAACCTGTCCCTCCCCTCCCCCATCCAATTCCGCCCCTCTTGCTCCTAGGTTGCTGAGTTTGCTGAACAAAGTTATGAAATCATGTTAGTTTTACCCACTACAAATTGATGATAACAGTTCTTCAGTAATCTTACTCATCTATCACGGTCCCCTATTTAAGTTGTTTCATCTCCTCAAGATTCCCACCATTATCCCCACATACCCAGCTGATGACCCAGCCTTCTGATTTATTAAGAAGACTGAGGTTTTCTAATGAAGCACCCTCAACTCCACTTTTCTATAGTGGACTCCATTGGTGTTGGAATCAGGAGGACTTGTGTTCAAATCCTGTCGCAGATACTTAGAAGCCGTGAGACCTCAGCAAGTATCTTAACCTTTTTGTGTCTCATCTATCAAAAAGAGGCTTGGGCCTTAGAGTTAGAAATCTATGATCCTACAAACTCAAACTTTCTGTATTATCTTTATCTATTCTCTCCTCCTTGGAGAGCAAAAGGAGAAGAACAAAGTACCTCCACAAAGGAGGGAGCATTTAAAATGAACTTTACAGGGAGAGAAGAAATTCACCAGCAAAAGTGGGGAAGGGAAGATCTTCTAGGCATCAGCAGCAACATACAGTAAGGCATGGAAATGGGGGAGCACAGAGAATGTTCAGGAGACATGACATAATCCAGATTTATGAAAGATTAGAGTGTAGGGAGGAGAGTCATATGAAATGCTTGGGAAAAGTGACACCAGATTGTGAACTGCCTTTGAACTTCATTTGGTAGGAGATAGGAAGCCATGAAAGATTTTTGGGCAGGAGAGTGGCATGATCTAGCATTTATGCTAGAATAATGTTCCTTTAAAAATATTTAGGGGCACCTACATGGCACAGTGGCCCTGGAGTCAGGAGAACCTGAGTTCAAGTCTGGCCTTAGCACATATCAGCTGTGTGACCTTGGGCAAGTCACTTAACCCCAATTGCCCCACCTTCCCCCCTCCAAAAAGCAAAAAAAAAATTAAAATATTAATTTTTAACTTATGGAATAAAACAAATATTTCCATATTAAAAAGATGATTGCTCATAAAACTGCAAATCTATTATGTACAATTTGCTATTCATTTTAAATATATAATAAAGTTGTGCTTTTTTTTTCTTTTTTCTCTTTGCCCCCCTCCCCATCCCACCCTAGACTCTTGGAGTAATAATATTCCTTTTGAATTATTTAATTGGTCTACTTTCTGGCTTCTATTTTCATATCTCTTTATTCTTTCCCATCCCCCTGCCTTTACTCTTGGCACCACTGTGATTGAAATGGACACCTTCCTTTCCTTTCCAATCCTGCTTCCTAATATTCATCAGTTAAAGTTATTTCATACCTTCAAGTCAATCCCAAGGTGCTGCCTCCTCCAGGAAGCCTTCCTTGACCTTACTAGGTGAAAATGGTGGCTCCTTCCTCATACTTCTCATAGCTTTTTGCTTAGACTTCCCCTTCGTACTTAATCTTACTCATCCTTCTACACAGATATTTATGAGTATATATTTTCCATGCATTCATAGATTTTAAGTTAATTTAGAACCTGGTCTATATATATACCATATACTCACTATCTTTGTGTACCCAGAGCCTATAGTAGCACCCTGCACATGTTGTTGTTCAGTTGTTTCAGTCATTTCCAACTCCCTGTGACCCCATTTGAGATTTTCTTTGCAAAGACACTGAAGTGGTTTGCTATTTCCTTCTCCAGCTCATTCACAGATTAGGAAACTGAGGCGAACAGGGTTAAGTGACTTGCTCAGGGTCACACAGCTAATAAGTGCCTGAGACCACATTTGAACTCAGGTCCTCCTGACTACAGATCCAGCACCACCCAGCTATCCACCTTGCAACTAGTAACTATTTATTAAGTCTATATAATTGAATCATGCATGATTATAATAGTTGATATTTATATAGTGCTTTCATACCTGCAAAGTTATTTACATGCATTATCTTATTTGACCCTCATAACAAGCCTGAGATGCAGGTTCGATTATTATCACTCCCATCTTACAGGTTTGAAAACTGAGGCTCAGAAACGTTATGTGAAATATTTGCTCATGGTCACACAGACAGTTGTAGACATGGGATTCTCCATCTAGTGCTCTTCCTACTCAGACACAGTATCTCACAAAATCCACAGAGATTCTGTACAGTGAAGATACTTATCTCCTTACAATATGTCCAATACCTCTTCGAGAGGCCTTCCCCTCCCTTTCTTGTTTTTGGGAGGCACTCCTTATGTGCCAGAGTAAACACATACACTTAGGGAGGCCATTGGATGGTGAAGGACATGAGGGTGGAAGGAAAAGGGCTTGGGATATGATTGTTTGAATTTTTGTAAGATCATTTTACCTTATTTTCCAGTAATAATTAATTTTCTCTTAAGCTTTCCTGAGGCCTCCTAAGTGCCTAAAAGTTCAAATGATGTATATTACAATCTCACTATATAGGTATTTTTTTTTCTTTCAGTACCTTTCTGCTTGGTTATTTATTTATTCTGGAAAGTATAATGTTATCCATCAACTCAACCGATGGATCTAACATGTACTGTCCTGTTGCCCTGAAGCAGCTCTGTGCTGGTGGGCAGGTGTCTACAAGGGGACAGATTCCCATGTGGCAGCCTGCAGGAAGTCTCTCAGACACCATGCAAATCAGGCCAACCTTTCCAAGTGAACAAATGAACCTACAGCGGCCTTGCAGGCACAGGTATATTTTAGGACAGCAACACTGCATATTTAAGAGACAGCTAAATCCCATGCCACACATTAGACTCTCTCTGTTTCTCTCCTCTTTCTCTGTGTTTCTGTCTCTGTCTTCCTCCCACTCCTCTTCATCCCCTCTTCCCACCTCTTTTTCTCTCTCCTCTCTTCCCCTCCTTGGGTTGGGTGTGTTGTTTTGTTGTTTTGGGTTGGGTTGTTTTTTTTTTTGGGGTGGTTGGTTGGTGGGTTTGTTTTTTTGTTGGGGGGTTTGGTTTTGGGGGTCTCACAGCTTCAGAGTCTCATCTGGTCATATCACACACACTTCTCAAAGTAGCCAAACAAAGCCTCTCATCAGGGTTTATATAGTCTTCTCCTAGCTCAAGTTGTAACAACCTCCTTGACCCACTGCCCAATCAAAGTATCAAGGTGTGGGCTTCCCTGAAAAAAGCCTCCCACCACAGGCTAGGTGCACTTAAGCTAGGGGCGGGAAGATCTTTAATTTTTCTTCTCTCTCTCTCTCTCTTTCTCTCTCTCTCTCTCTCTCTTTTTCTCTCTCTCTCCTGTCTTTCTCTCCCCTCCCCTCTATTCCCCGTCTTTCTCTCCTTCTTTTCTTCCTTATCTTCCTTTCCCTCTCCCTCTCCCCTCCCTCTCTCTGTCTCTCTCTCTCTGTCTCCCTATCTCTTTCCCTCCCTCCCTCCCCCTTTGTCTTTCTCTCCCCTCTCTCCTCCTCTTTCTCTTTCTCCCTTTCCCCCTCCTTCTCTCTCTCTTTTTGTCTCTGTTTCCCTCTTTTAATGCCTGTCTCCCACTTTCTCTGAGTCTTTTTTGCTTTCACTTTCTCTTGCTCTATCTCCTCTCTTTCTTTTTCCCTTTCTTCCTCTCTCTCATCTCTCTGTCTTTGAATCCCTCCATCTGAGAAAAATGCCATAAAAAATGCAAAGTCAAGTTATCAAACAGCCTGCCTCTAATGAGAAGGCCATGTGTTCAGGTATTTCCCATATCCATGACATGTCTATCATATTTTCCTTTTACACTCTCACAATCTGAGCAGCAAAAATATTTTTAAAAGAAGGAAACTAAGATGGAATTGTAACCCTGAGACTTTGGGGGTCTAACATTTGCAAATTTAGTAGGAGATGTCAGAACTACATGGAACCTCAGAAATAACTTCATTTAACTAAAAACATGCTAACTGCCAAAAAGATGATGGATGTATCAACATCATTCAATCAAGTACTGGCCAAGAGTGCCTCATGAAACCAGCAGAACCAGGACTACCAGTCCAGGTCTTTGGACACAATAATCATTGTTCCATAATCACTGGCATTTTCTTTTTTGTTTGGAAAAACTATTTTATTGGGACAGAGAAAAGGCAGGGCCAGGCCTAAGCTCTCCCAAACTCCCCTCCAAACAACTTTAAAATAATACCTCTCAATGAATTCTGGAGTGGCAGAGCCCACAAAAGAATAGATGTCTGAGTTTGTGTCTGAGGCTGAATTTGAACTCAGGTCATCCTGACTCCAGGGACAGTGCTCTATTCACTGCACCACCTAGCCACCCCAGATGAAAAAATTTTCAAACCCTAGACAACCTAGATGGTTGGCAGGAAAAGCCTGTTGCACCAGGATGAGAGTAGAGTGCAGTCCTGTGCAGACAGCATAGGATGAACCAACAGCAAACCTTGAGGAAGACTGAATCATCTGTGGCAGCAGCTTCTGGAGTTCTTAGCCCATGGATGGTAAAGGGGTCAGATAACTGGTCAGAAAGAGATTACAAGGGCTCCTTTGCTGACAAGGGGAACATTGCCAATATGAGGATCTGGGTGTCACTCGTGGGGTCACAGTCCCAGAGTGGGGAGAATTAGCCCACTAGTGCTTATAGCCACAGAGAAGAGGGAGCCCTGGTCACAGTTCCAGGGTGGAAAAGAGTGCTTGTGGTTGCTCATAGACTAGTGCACAGGTGGAGAGAGCAGTAAACACATCTCTCCTTACAACATACCACCTGGGAAGAAATGAAACTTACAGACCCCCAGAACTAGCTCTGTAAACAATAGTACCAAAAACCTAGATCTCAGGACACTGCCCTCTCCACTCCAGGAGCAGAGCCCAACTTTAACAGAACGTTAAAAATCAAGAAGTATTCTGGGAAAATGAGCAAACAAGCAACAACAAACAACAACAACAACAATACTTTGATCATAGAAAGTTATCGTGGTGACAGGGAAGATCAACAAACTCAGAAGACAACAAAGTCAAAACTTCTATATCTAAAGCCTCAAAAAAAGTGACTTGGTCTCAGGCCCAAAATGAATTTCTGGAAGAACTCAAAAAGGCTTTTGAAAATCAAATAAGAAAGAAGAAAAATTAGGAAATGAAATGAGTAATGCAAAAAAATCATGAAAAAAAGGAGTCAAAAGTTTGGTAAAGGAGGCACAAAAAATACTAAAGAAGATAATGCCTTAAAAAACATAATAGACCAAATGGTAAAAGAGGCACAAAAATTGACTGAAGATAACAATTCCTTAAAAACAGAATTGACCACCTGGAAAAAGATGTACAAAAATTCACTAAATAAAAGAATTCCTTAAAAAGTAGAATTGACCAAATGGAAAAGGAGGTATAAAAACTAACTAAAGAAAACAACTCTTTAAAAATTAAAATTGCACAAGTGGGAGCGAATAACTCCATGAGACATCAAGAAAAAATAAAATAGAACAAAAACGATGAAAAAATAGGAGAAATGTGAAATATCTCATTAGAAAAACAACTAACCTGGAAAATAGATCTAGGAGAGCTAATTAAAGAATTACTGGATTACCTGAAAGCCATGATCAAATAAAGACCCTACATCTCATCTTTCAAAAAAATTTTCAAGGAAAACTGATCTAATATTCTAGAATCAGAGGGTAAAATAGAAATGGAAAGAATCCACTGATCACTCCCTGAAAAAGTTCCCAAAATGAAAACTCCCAGGAATATTATAGTCAAATTTCCAAGTTCTCAGGTCAAGGATAAAATATTGTAAATAGCTAGAAAAGAAAATAATTCAAATATAGTGGAGCCATAGGAAGGATAACACAAGATTTAGCAGCTTCTACCATAAAGTGTCAGAGAGCATGGAATGTGATGTATCAGAAGGTAAAAGAGCTAGGATTACAACCAAGAATCACCTTCAGGGGAAAAAATGGTCATCTAATGAAATAAGGAGCTTTCAAGCATTCTTGATGAAAAGGCCAAACGATAGGGTTTTGCGATTTTATAATAGGGTTCACTTATAATATATTAATGATGTTATTTCAAAATGACATATCAAGTTGGGTAATCTTATGAGGGATATGGCTGTGTCCACTTCAATTAACCTGCTTAACTTAGGTGGAAGTTTTTAGTGCCCGGATTTTTGCTAATTTATACAGACTATATATAGCCAACTTTTGTACACATACTTTCCACTTAAACCAAATCCTTGAAAATTTTATGACCAAAGAGGAGTGGGACTCTATAGAGCTGTCTAGCTAAATTAGGTTTCCTTTTTTTCCAGATTGTGCCCAGATATGAAGATGTACAAGGAATTGTTGAGCATTTTCTTGTATGAAGAATATACCTTAATAGACACAAGTTCACTATCTATATACATTAAACAGGCTAATCACAATGTCTACATATGTTAAGCAAATTGGAGAATTGAGGCAATTAGCTGGATTGCTCAAGTTAAAAACCCATTCACTCTTTTCTTCTCCATCTGGTTTCTCTTTTGCCAAGCAACAAAAGAGAAAGTTCGAGGGGCACCCAGGGGAAGAAGAGGTCTGGCAGTTGGTCTCAGACTGAGCATACTCTCTCCCTTTTTTCTCTTCTTCCACCCTTTCTTGATTCCTCTTTTTAGAGGTAGTTTGACATGGCTGAAAATCAGAGCTAGTGGATCCACATCTGCTATTAATTACCTGTGTGATCTAGGCCAGGGGCTCTTGACCTTCACAGACCCCTTGATCAGTCTGGTAAAGGAAGTCTATGGGCCCCTTCTCAGAAAAAATAATTCTTAAATGCACAAAATAAATGATGTAGGACTATAAAGGAAACCAATTATATCAAAACACAATTATCAAAATCACAAATTAAGACTATCTATGTCATAATTTTATTTATTTTGTTGAGCATTTCCCAATTACTTTTTTTTTGCTTTTTTTGGAGGGCAATTGGGTTTAAGTGACTTGCCCAAGGTCACATGGCTAGTTTTTGTGTTAAGTGTCTGAGGCTGGATCCAAACCCAGGTCAGGTTCTCCTGATTGCAGGGCTGGTGCTCTATTCACTGCACCACCTAGCTGCACCCTCCCAATTACATTTTAATCTTCGTCAGACCAGCACTTGATAGTTTTGCAGGCCATGAGTTTGATTTCCCTGGACTAGGTCATCTCTAAAGTTTTACATATATAGATATGGACATAGACATAGACGTAGATATATGGATGGATGTGAATGTGAATATGGATATAGAGTGGATGTGGATATGGACATAAATATAGGCAAAGACATAGATGTAGATATATACAATGCACATAAATTTGTATATACATATATGTATACATGTATATATTGACATAGATATATAGAGATGTATGTATATGTTGTTGTTCAGTCATTCTAGTCATATCCAAATCTTTGTGACCCCATTTGGAGCTTTTTGGGGGCAAGGTTACTAGAAGTAGTTTGTCATTTCCTTCTCCATCTTATTTTACAGATGAAGAAACTGAGGCAAACAGGGTAAAGTGATTTTCCCAGAGGGACAAAGCTAATAAGTATCTGAGGCCATATTTGAACTTAGATCTTCCTGACTCCAGGACCAACATACTATACACTGCAAAACCTAGCTACCCATGTATGCATATATAGATAGATATTTTAAGATTGGTGGGAAAATATTTATATATACATATACATACATGTATGTATATATATTTCCTCATCCAAATTCACAGACCCCCTGAAATTTATCCATGAACAACTCATGGTCCTATGGAGTCCAGGTTAAGAATGCCTAGACTAGATGATCTCTAAGGCCTCTTCCATCTCTAAATCAATGATCCTATAACCCTATGACAAATATCATTATTTCCATTTTATAGATGAGAGGACTAAGGATGAGAAGATAGAAATTAAGTGACTTATCTACAGACACAGCTAGTAAATGTCAGAGGTGGGTTTCGAACCCAGATTAGCCAACAAGACCAATGCTTATTACACCATGTGAGAGACTTCATCTTTCACAGTAACTGACAATGTAGGTGGGGAAGACTCAAACTAGGAACATATGGGACCTTGGAACAAGTAGAAGAGAATGCTCAACCCTCATGCTGCATGTGCTAGGGAAGAAAGAGGCTGACTAACAGAAAACTATTTGCTTTTTTTTCTTTCTTTCTGCTTTGTTTGTTCCATCAGGCTCGTTCACCTTCTTCACAGGATACTAGCTGAGAGAAGGTGTATAGAAGAACTTTATGAGGTGATGCTCAACTGGAACTGAAAGGAAATGCTATAAACAGACTTTGGTTGATGTTAAGTAAGTTAAATTATTCATTTATGTATGGATTGGCTCATGAATATTTATGAGCATATGCCTGAATATTATAAACATATCCTGATTATATATACAGTATATATATATATGTGTATATATATACACACATACAAATACACACATGCAAACATATACATACATCAGCTTCACAGACATGTAAACATAGTAATGACATGTAAGACCACCTAATCCATTAATGATCACATGTCCCCATTTATCATATGCACATTTGCCACGTATATTTTAGTTGAAGAAAGTGCTGCAAAAGGCTGTTTGGAAAGTCATCTAGATAGAGCATTTTGCAGTAAAAACAAATGGCAATTAATTCCGTGTTTAGACATGTCTGTGGGTCATAGGGAATGAATGTGTTGACTAGACCAATGCTCCCTTAGAATGAATTGTCCCAATCCTACCTCCTTTTGATGAATGCTTGAATTCTTTTGGCAAGGACAGAAAGGAAGCCCCTTTCATATGATTTACTTTGCTTTTAATTTAGTTAGGCTCAGGGTCACCTTTGAGGGTAGGTGATATGCTGTGATATCATGAGCCCCAAATAGGTCCTATAGATTCCGAATATCCTCTACTACCAGTCAAATTGCCTGAAATTCCATCATTAGAGATTCTTTCTGTTGAGCCAGGCAGAATTTCTTATTAAAATGAATATATGTCTGGGAAAGATGATACCTTAAACCTATGAGCTTTCCATACTTTGATGGCTCTTTTTAATTCATGCCTCTGTCCTGTTGCTTTGAAACAGTCCTATGCCAGCAAGCAGGTTTATATAAGAGATTTACCTCCTACAGTGCAGGTCACAAACCAATTATAGTTTTCCTAGGCGACCTTTGTCCATGACTTCCAATAAATCCTCCTATAGCAGGGGAGCTCCCCAAATTGTCAATGACCATTCTGTAGAGTCCTTCATATGTTATCCTTTGTTCTCACCACACAATCAGCTCTTATCATTTCAGTTGCATATATCTTGGATGATGGGCAACTAGATAGTATAATGGATTGAGTGCTGGACCTGGAGTTGGGAAAACATCTTCCTGAGTTCAAATCTGGTCTCAGACACTCACTAGCTGTGTGACCCTGAGCAAGTCACTTTACCCTGTTTGCCTCCATTTCCCCATATGTGAAATGACTGAAAAAGGAAATATATCTTTATGCAGTATCTTTTAGAAAAAAAACTAAATGAGGTCATGGAGAGCTGGACATGACTGAAAACAACTGAACAACAGCAAATCTTCAATAACATCTCTTGCATCATGTGTTCCCTATAGTATATTTCTATTAATTCATAATTAGATCACATTAGTTTTGTTGTCAACTATATTACACTTTTAACTAATGCTAAGCTTATAGTTGAGTAGCTAGGTGGTACAGTGGGTAAAGAATCAGGCCTGGAGTCAGGAAGATCCAAGTTCAAATTTGACCTCAGATGCTTACTAGATGTATGACTCTGGGCTAGTCACTTAATCCTGTTTGCCTCAGTTCCCCATCTGTTGATGGAGGAGGAAATGGCAAGCTACTCCAGTATTTTTGCCAAGAAAACCCCAAATGGGTCATGAAGAGTCAGACATGACTGAACAATAACAAAGTTTATAGCCAACTAAAATTTTCAAGTTTTCTTTTAAATGTGAATTTCTCTGTAGTCATATTTTTCCCTCCTGTACTTGTGCAGTTAATTTTTTGAACCCAAATACAAGACTTAACATTTATAAACACTCAACCTCTTCTTGTTAGATTTGACCCAGAATCTTAGCTTATTAAGTTCCTCTTAGATACCATTTCTGTCATTAAAAGAACACTCTATCATTCCCCACTTCAAGTCATGTATGCATTTGAGAAGCAAACTGTCTATTTTGCATCCAAGTCATTAATAAAAATGTTGAACAAAACAAGGGTGAAAACAAAACCCTGTGACATGTCACTAGAGACCTTTCTCTAGATTGAAAATGACCCCTCAAGCTCCAAACTCAGGTCATCTGATCCCAAATGTTCTTTCTATTATAATGTGCTGCCTCTGAAAAGGGGAGTAGAATAAGAGTGGAAGAAGAGAGGGAGAGAATAATAGTAACAAGGCATCACATCCTTCAAGCAGAAGTAATCAATGCTCAGTTATGCTTGGAGCTAAGAGGTAAAGAGTCTTGTTTGTCGAAATGCAAGGGGGCCAATGTCATTAGATCAAAGAGTACGTGACAAGGAATAAGGTGTAAGCAGACTGGAAAGGTATGTGTGAAGGGAGCAAGGGTTGTTTATGAAGGGCTTTGCATGCCAGACAGATGACTTTGTATTTGATCCTGGAGATAATTGGGAATCACTGGAGTTTACTGAGTAGGGAGGGGGCATGGTTGGACTTGAGCTTTAAGAAAATCACTTTGAAAAAAAATCACTTTGGTGCCTGAATGGATAACACAAAAGACACCAAAGGTCTTGCTGAGATCCTTGTTGTTATTGTTGTTCAATCATTTTTCAGTCTGTGACCCCATTTGGAATTTTCTTGGCAGAGATAAAGGAGTAGTTTTTCATTTCCTTCTCCAGCTTATTTTACAGATGAGGAAACTGAGGCAAACAGGGTTCAGTAACTTGCCCAGAGTCACACGGCTAGTAAATATCTGAGTTCAGATTTGAATTCAGGTCTTCCTGACTTCAGGCCTGGAATAACCACCTACCTGCCCACTGAAATTCTAAGATACTGTATTTATGCAATGCTCCTTACTGAAATCTAGCAAGTCTTTCAGAAAAAAAAAAATGAGACTGGTTTAAAACGCCATATTTTTAGTGAATCCATTTCAGCTCCTAATTATTTCCAATGTGATAGTTTATTAATTTGAAATGTTAATAGGTAATAATGGGTTAAAATGCATATACTGTCATACAGAATTTCCACAAAGGAAACTTCACTTAAAGAAAATGTTGCAAAGAGACGTTTAGGGAATAAAGTGGCTAGAACTTTGCAGCAAAAAAAAAAAAATCAACAAAATATTCATAGTCTGCATCTCACAATCTGGTACTTAATTATGTACTGCCTCATATCACTCCTGATTTCATGTGTCCTGTTATTTCAACTCCATTATAAGCTCCTTGCGGGGCTGGGTCCATATCTTATATGTTTTTTTATTCCCCCATGGTGCCCAATATAGTGCTATGTGCAGACAGAAGATTTAATAACTATTTATTAATTAATTAAATAAGATAAAGCTGGTATCTTGGGAATTATTAAATGTACTGAGTAATTTATCAAAGATTGTCCAGAGTTTTTCAGTTCTAGACCCAGCTCATTGTCCAGGGGCAATGTCTATCAAAGAGATGCACTATAATTATATTTCTAACAGGTTTTGTTTTCCTTGTCATCCCAATGGGTGGGAGAGAAGGGGAAGGAAAGAATTTGAAAATGATTTTTTTTAAATTGAATTAAAAATGTACAAGATATATGTACTAAAGGGACCAACTGTATGTACTCTTCATCTAACTGCATATCACAGTCTGGATAAGACTAAAATAAAAGGTCATCTTTTAAACAATGTTTTTCTGGTAGAGAGGCAGAATATCATCATAGATAAAAAGGCTAGGATCAAAGAGACAGGAAGACCAGGGTTGAAGTCCTGCCTTTGATACATACTAACTGGGTGACCACTGGAAAAGTTATCTAATCCTTTTCTGAGCCTCCAGCAATCCTGGAAGATTATTAACTATAGATGGGTTTCAGCCTGCATCAGTGAAGGGAGTTTTCACACAGACAGTTCCCTGCTCTGACAAAATCATTTGTCTGGCTTTTTTAAGTTCTCCTAGAAACAGATCGGTTGTCATGCTGAATTATGGGTATCAGCAAAAGAGGTCTGATTTGCAGAGGCCAGAAGGGGCCATGGGATTTAAGACTGGAAGGGGCCTTTGCAATCACACAGGGCAAATTCCTTCATTTTAAAGGCAAGTAAATTAGGCCCAGACAAGCTCAGCAGCTTTCCCACAGTCACGCAAGCAATAAGGAGCAAAGATAGGATTCAAAATTGGGTTGTCTGATAATACATCTATTACTTTCCCACCATACCACAGTCATCTCAGATACCACATGTAGATAGGAGGCTGAATTCCAGAGGGATAGAACAATCAGGTGGTACTGCTAATTCAATCAAACATGAAGCAAGCAGGGGGAAAAAGACTTTGTAGGTCCTAATCTAGGTTAGAGAGGCCCAGATACAAGAAATTCATTCAATAAACTTTTTTGCTACTGTTGTTCAGTCATTTCTAACTCTTTGTGACCCCATTTGGGATTTTCTTGGCAAAGATACTAGAGTGGTTTTCTATTTCCCTCTCCAGCTCATTTTATAGTTGAGGAAACTGAGGCAAATAGGATTAAGTGACTTGTCCAGGTTCACACAGCTAGTGAGTGTCTAAGGCTATATTTGAACTCAGGTCCTCCTGACTCCAGCACACTCTATCCACTGTGCCACCTAGATGCCCAAACATTTATTAATAAATACCTACTATGTGCCAAGCACTGTGCCAAGTACTGGGGATACAAAAAGAGGCAAAAGACAATCCCTGCTTTCAAGGAACTTACAATCTAAGGGGTGGGGGGAGACAACATATAAACAAAAATATACAGAGAAAGCAATGCATGTGATAAATAGGAAATCATTAAAGCAGGGAAGGCATTGTAATTAAGAGGGGTTAGTGGGATCTTAGTTGGGACTTGAAGTCAGGGAGGGTAGTAGTCAGAGCAGAGGAATTATCAAAAGAGAGTTAGTACTAGTAAAGAGAAACTACTGAATGTGAGTTCAAGGATGAAGGCTATTTGCCCAATATCCTTACTCTTTGTTGTGACTGGGTAGCTGAGAGTTCTCTGGGTTACCTAGAGAGCCAGATAATGCAGCAGATAGAATGTGGGTCTTACAGTCAGGAAGATCTGAGTTTAAATCCTGCCTCAGACATTTACTGTGATCCTATCTGAGTCTCTTCATCTGTGAAATTGAGACAATAATAACACCTACTTTCCAGGATCCTTATGCTAATCACAAAAGGTTTTGTAAATGTTAGCTGTTACAGCAGACCCCTTGACAATCAGTCATCCAGTCTCTCTTTGGAAGGCCTTGAGTGAAAGGAGCCCACCCTGTCCTGATGCAGCTCATTCCATATTTGGAAAGTTCTAATTATTATAGTTTCCTTGCTGAATACCTAAATTTGCCTATTTGCAAATTCTTTCACTCTATAGGCAAAGCCTTAACTGCAGTTCCAACATCGAGAGAAAGTACCACAAGAGTATTGCTAAGCAACTGCTGATGCAGGTGGTACTTGGGGAGGAGCTTCCTTGGGGGTTGGGAAGGCCTTGGCATCCTACCAGGGCTTCCTCCCATCAGCCTTCATTTTCATTGTGCCATAGTAGATTTCATGTGAGCCTCTGATGCATGTAATCCCAGTATAATGCAGCTTCATTGGAGGTGTGGCCCAACATCTCTCAGCAAGTCTGGCCTGTAATGCCACAGGCTAGTCAATGCAATAATGTCTGGACTTTGTATGGGAGTGGGGCGTGGGTGTGGGGGGAGGCTGAGTGTAGTAGGGAAGAGTAGTAGTCATCTCCCTTGCTATAGGAAAAAGCAAAGACACCTCAGTAATGGCATACATCAGTCAATCCATTGATGTGTAGGAGAAGAAAGTAATGGGGAAAATAGGGATTGGGAGTTGGCAGTCCAGGGCCTAGGTGAAAGAGCTAGGATAGTCACACTGTGGATTGGTGTCTGCCTTTCCCACAACACTATTTCCTAAAAGCCTATTTGTTCTTCATTTCCTGCATGGGGTGTACTGATCTAATTCCTCATGGCCCAGCTCACCATCCTGGTAAATTTCCTGATCAAAGTACTCTTCCCGGGTCACCACCTCCATGTATGGGTTGTTTCCCCTGTTAGACTAAACTCCTTGAGGACAGGCACTGTTCTTGCTTTGTTTTTATATTTCCTATTCTCTGCCTCATGGCATTCGGTTTTCTCCTCTTATAAAATGAGAGGTTTGAACTAGATAATCTCTCAGGGCCCCTTCAGCTCTAAAGTCTATAATTTCCAAGACTGAGCACATAGTAATCCCTTAATGAATGCTTGCTTCATTCATTGATACATTCATTCATTCATGTGGGAGACCATGATATGGGGAGGCAAGAAGATCTGTTATAGAGATGAAACTTCAGCACTGTGAGAAAAAGCCCTCATCACTCTGACTGACTACCAATAAGACCTTACCTAAGAAATGACAAAGACACTTCAGGTTCAGAGAGAAGCAGGTGAATATTGTTGTCTTAAGAATGCAAAGATTTATTCTTATTGCTCCAGGTCAGACCTGGCAGAAAGAATTTCTGAAAGCAAACCTTCTTACCACCTTTGAATGTAGGTAGATGGAACTCTTGTAGTGAGTTAGCTATCATGCAGAAATGTGGCCTATGTTATCTGGGAGTTTTCATTCATAGATGTCATTATAAAACTGACCAAGTGGCGGAGCCAAGATGGCGGAGTAGAAACAGCTCCTCCAAGCCACTCTGCCCCTAGATTCCCCCCAAACTATGTAAAAGGGGACTCTGAACAACTTCTGGAGCCCCAGCACCCACAGAACGACACAGAGAAGCTAACCTCCCGCTGAGGACAGCCCAGCAGCCCTGCAGGAAGGACCAGCGCAACAGTCTGGGAGCCGGCAGAGTGCAACGCTCAGAGCGCAGGAAGCAGAGCCTAGCAGAGCCCAGGTCCGAGTGAGCCAAGGTTTTAGCCCCAGGGCGGCAGGGCCAGCAGCTGGCTGGAGGAACCCCAGAACACCAGCAGCCGTGGCAACTCCAGAATTATCAACAGAGACATGCCTAGAACAAAGTAAGGGGTTAGTGTCCTATGGACTTTGGGACCTGAATTTGGGGGAATGCGTCGGCTCCCTCCCCTGGGGGCTAGAAGCTGCTGAGGAGACACACCATTTTGTAGTTTTCAGAGGCAGCTCCAGCTCCTGGCCTGCAATTAATTGTAGGGAGATCCAGCGATCAGTCTTGGGGGGTAATCGCTCTTGCTTTAACCTCCCTGGATCTGGATTGTGATCTAGGGTGGAAGTCGTGGGTGGGTTTACAGCTTGCCAGAAACGGCCCCCCACATGTTCGGGACGAAAATTCCTCTATCTGGCCTTAAAGCCATAGTGTGACAACAAGCCCAAAAGTCAAGCAATTAAGTGGCAACATGCCAAGGCAAAGGAAACAGAAAAATGCAACCCTAGACTCCTATTTTGGGGGCATAGAGCGGGAAAAGGACTGTGAGGTCAGAAGTCCTGCTCCAAAAGCCCCAGGGGAAAACATGAGCAGGTTGCAGGCCATAGAAGACCTTAAGAAGGACTTTAAAAATCAAATAAGAGAAGTGGAGGAAAAATTGGAAAGAGAAATGGGAAGGATGCAGGAAAAGTACAAAATGAGGGTCAACAGCCTGACTGAGGAAAACAACACCTTAAAAAATAGACTAACTCAAATGGCAAAGGAGGCCCAAAAGGGCAATGAGGAGAAGAATGCCTTAAAAAGTCGAATTTGCCAGATGGAAAAAGAATCTCAAAAGTTCACTGAGGAGATTCATTCCTTCAGAGTTAGACTGGAGCAAATGGAAGCTAATGACTTTATGAGAAATCAAGATGCTGTTAAGCAGATCCAAACAAATGAAAGATTAGAAGGCAATGTGAAATATCTCATGGGAAAAACCACTGACCTGGAAAATAGATCCAGGAGAGACAATTTAAAAATTATTGGACTACCTGAAAGCCATGATCAAAGAAAGAACCTAGAAATCACCCTTCAAGAAATTCTCAAGGAAAATTGCCCTGATGTTTTAGATCCAGAGGGCAAAATAGAGGTTGAAAGAATCCACAGATCACCTCCTGAAAAAGATCCCAAAAAGAAAACTCCCAGGAATATTATAGCCAGGTTCCAGAATCCCCAGATCAAGGAGAAATACTACAAGCAGCCAGGAAGAAACAATTTCAATATTGTGGAAACACAATCAGAATAGCCCAGGACCTGGCAGCTTCTACACTGAGGGATCGAAGGGCATGGAATATGATATTCCAGAGGCAAAAGAACTGGGAATGAACCCAAGGGTCACCTACCCAGCAAAACTGAGTATTTTGTTTCAGGGGAAAATATGGTCATTCAGTGGAATAGAGGACTTTCAAGCATTCTTGAGGAAAAAACCAGAATTGAATAGAAAATTTGACATCCAGACACAAGAAGGAAGAGATGCCTGAGAAGGTAATCAGGGCAAAGAAATCAAAAGGAACTTATCAAAGTTGAACTATTTACATTCCTATATGGAAAAACAATAACTGTGAGTGATGATATCTTTCTCACTATGAAAATAATGGAAGAAGGGTGTGTGGTCATATGAATACATATATGAATGTGTGTGTATATGGATAGAGGGCATAGGTTGAATTTGTTGGGAAGGGAGAATACTCAAGGGATGAAATTATGAGTCGAGAGAGGAAAGTGGCAAGAGGAGATGGGGAAAGACAGGGTAGGGTAAACTATCTCATGTAGAAGAAGCAAGGGGAAGTGGTTGCAAGGGAGGGGGAGAATAGGAAGGGAAAAAAAGGCAAATCCACATTCTCATTGAATTTGGTTCAGGGAGAGAATGACATACATACTAAATGGGATATCTCAACCTGCAGCAGAATAGGGGGAAGGGGGATGAGAGGAGGGATGATTGATGGGAGGGCATCCTTGGGGTGAGGGGAGGTTGGAAGTACCCACTATAGAAGAGGGACAGGATCATGTAGGGAATGGACCAGGTGGGGGGTGGGATGAGTGGGAGGGAATTATAAGCAGCCTTGTACAATATATCTACTATGATAATGTTTTGCACAGCTAGACATGTACAACATATACTGAATTACTTATATACCAAGAAGGAATGGGTGACAAGGGAGGAAGGAAATGGATCTGAAATTCAAGGTCGTAACATTAAATGTTTCAAATATATATATAAATACTATTATTAATACTCTTTTGCCTATAATTGGGAGATAAGATGTGCAGGCATTGGGACACAAAGATTCATCTTCCTCTAATGGAAAAGTCGATGGGGGTATGGGAGAAGGTATGGGAGAGAGCAGATTGGAGGAAGCGATATCTTGTGGGACTGCTATTCTGGGAGGTTGGGTAGGGGAATAACAGGGGGAAATGATTGTAACTCGAAATGTGGCGGAAATGAATGATGTAAAACAGAAGTTAATAAAGCATTTGTTTAAAAAAACTGACCAAGCAATAGGTTGTAAGAGAGATCAACTTAACAGTGGTATTACCAGTTCCATTTCCATTCTACTCTGTCTACAAAAGTTTATTGATGATTCACAATATGTAAAGCACTATGCTGGCCATTGGAAGGAAATGGCCCTTTGGTTCGTTATTGGGTCTCTTTTAAAGAGAAGGCAGCTGGATAATACAGTGGATCAAGCACCAAGCCTGGAGTCATGAAGACTCATCTTCCTGGGTTCAAATCTGGCTTCAGACACTTAGTAGCTGGGTGATCCTGGGCAAGTAACTTAACCCTATTTGCCTCAGTTTCCTCATCTGTAAAGTGAGCTGGACAAGGAAATGACAAACCAGTCCAGTATCTCTGTCGGTAAAACCCTAAGTGGGGTCATGAAGAACCAAACAACTCTTTTTTTTTTTTTTTTTTTGCTTTTTGGAGGGCAATTGGGGTTAAGTGACTTGCCCAAGGTCACACAGCTAGTAAGTGTTAAGTGTCTGAGGTCAAACTTGAACTCAGGTCCTCCTGACTCCAGGGCCAGTGCTCTATTCACTGCGCCACCTTGCCTCCCCTAAACTACTCTTTTAAAGATGTAACGGAAAGCACCTTCTATTCGGAATTAGAAAATTTGGGTCCAAACCCCAGTTCAATGTTGCTTTGAGTAACCCGATCCATCCCTCTGAGATTCAGGTTCCTCATCTGTAAAAGGAAATGATTTGACTAGATAATTTCTAGGAACCCTTCAAGCTCTAAAACCTATAATTCTGCTCCTTTACTTCTAAAGTGGAACAAGTTATTGCCAGGAACCCATTCACCTTGTGTGCTCTTTATCCTCTCCTCCTCTGTCCCTGAAACCAAAGCCTGAGCTAGATAAAGTTGCCTGTAAGTCGACATTGGATTTCTAGTCAGGGTTGGTGGGGTGGGGTAAGGTGGGGCAGGCAAACACCTCAATACCTTTCTATTTTTCCCCACTTCGAATTCTGTTTGACAATTTAAAGAAAAAAAGCCAAACCTTAGTCAAAATGCCATAACGTGTTCCTCACTGGCTACAGAAAGCAGGCCTTTATCACCATCATCCCCCATTTAGTGTGATGGCCGTCAGGGCACAAGGAGCCTTTGAGAACCTCTTACCCCCACACCTGGTGATTTTTAAGCCTCACAAAGGCAGGCAGGTAATACAGGCCCTCCTTTTGGAAGAAAGGGGTGGAAAACCGGATCTGCGAAAGCAAAGACGAGGAAATCTGGGATGTGCTGCCTAAAATAGCCCGGCTGCCTCATCACCTTGAAAAAACAAAACCACAAATGCCAGCAAGCTGGTGAGAAGCTGTGCAATATTCATTTGAAGAGATCAATGTTTTCTCTCTTCATATATTAACTCATGCTGTAAATGGAATCTCGGTCAAGGGTAATTTTTGATGAGGGCTGACTTTGAAACTTTGACGGGGAAGTAACAATGTGTTTCCGTATAGGAGATGTAGCTTTGCGCGCCGGTAGGAATTGTGTCCAATCACCAAAAGGAAAAATTGTGACTAATTATGGATTGGGGTTAGGCAAGTGCAGGTTGGGGGGGGGGGGATGTCCCAGGGGGAGGGGAATAGCACCACTTCACCCAGACGTCTAAGTCTTAGGAAGTACAAAATCAATGGCGAGACAGTGAGAACACCAAAACAAAGCTGAACACTATGTAACACGACCAATGAAGACCTTAGCAGAGAAATGAGGAAATATGCCTTCCTCCTTTCCTTGGAGAGCTGGGGGACTATGAGTGAAGAACGCAGCATCACCTATCAGATGTAGTTGCCCTCTGAGTTGGTTTTGCTAAACTATCTGAATTATAAGGGAAGGCCCCCTTGTGGGAAACTGGTAGTATTGGGGAGTTCCAAGATATTTCAAGATGTGCAGAAATGACATAATAGCAAAAATATATCAAAAAAAAATTTTTAAATGAAAGGGAAGACCTAGAAATGAACAAAAAGGGAACAGGTTTTAAAGAATCAATCAGGAAGAGGCAGCTAGGTGGTGCGGTGAATAGAGCACTGGCCCTGGAGTCAGGAGGACCTGAGTTCAAATCCAGTCTCAGACACTTAACACTTACTAGCTGTGTGACCTTGGGCAAGTCACTTAACCCCAATTGCCCAGCTTTCCCCCCTCCATAAAAGAAAAAAAAATCAATCAGGAAGCATAATTATTAAGCACCTACTTTGTGCCAAGCATTGTGTTATGTACTAGAGATCCCAAAGAATGAAATAATTCCTCCTTTCAAGAAGACATTCTAATGGAGGTTAACATATATTAGTATGCATAGAATAAACATAAAGAGAATGAATACAAATAAATTCAAGGTAGTTAGGGAGAGAGGGTCCTATCAGCTGGGAAGGACAGGGATTAGGAAAGGTTGGAGTCAGTTATTATGCCCACTTGAGAGCAGCTGCATTGATTAAAAAAAAATATTTTTTAAGTGACAAGAAATCCACAAAACTAGATTTGAAAAATTACATCACAGCCTTTTTTGGATTTTCCCCAGGGCAAATGAGAATATTAAAAAATAAGTTTTTCCACTTATTCTCAAATCTGACCATGGGTTGCACCTTTAGTCATACATTCCCTTTCATATTCCTCATGGACAGCTAAAGAAGGAATCATTAGCATAGATGGACCTCTTTTCTTACCAGCTGGGTCACCGGGTGAAATCACTTATAAGGTAAATTCAAAGCAACTCATGGCTTGGAGAAAGATGATTGCCCACCAGCCTCTGATACTGGTTCATGTTATTTTGCTTCATTTTATATTTGATGATTGTCCTGGACTTGAAGAGGAAAATTAATTGGTGATAGGTTAGAAGAATGGATCAAATCCTGCCCACTCATAAATACATATATCCTCTTTTCCAAGAGGAAATCCCAGTCTGCAGCCTCTAGGAATTACACACACCACACATATCTCAAGGCAAGAGCTGGCTCAGTGCCCAGGAATTTATGAGGTCATGAAGCTTATTGCTTCAAGAGTGGGGAAGGAGCCAGGACCTCATACTATTTCATTTCTTTAGAGAACAGAAAAATTCCTACTCCTCCTTCCTTTTATTTCTTCTTCGGTCATCTAGGTAAAACCCAATTGCCAGGTGCTAAACTTTTCAAACCTTACAGAAATCTGATTCGTTTCCTTTCAGCCCACATCCTGATCTTGATAGGATTTTTTTTTGTCTGCCTTGTGGCATTTCAGCAGTTAATGTGGGTGAATCAAATTATCCTACTCCAATTCATACTATTTTAGGATACTTAGATTTTCTTAGCCATGGTTTTCTTCTGTCTAAATCTATCCGGCTGAGTTGGAAGCTGCCCAGAATCTTTCTCTTTGGAAATTACATTTGTGCAACTAGGGTATATTTGTCGTTCCGCCCACTCTCCAGCCATTTTTGAGAAGTGCAGAACAAGCCACGTGACTGTCATCAGTGTATTTGCACCCTCTTTTTGTTTAAAAACATAATCTGCATTACAAATTGCACCAATTCCTGTATGTAGTAAGTCATCATTCAATAAAAAGCACAAATGTATGCCTGTCACATTCCACATAATAAACTGCAAGTAAATACATCTTTTCTTTTTCCAAATCAGTCTGTAAGTGGTATCTTTATTTTCTCCATTATATACCAAGTTTGCAATCAGCTATATTCTTGGTTGTCTAAGGCCAAGTCTGCAAAGCTTAAGTGAAGTGGAGCCTTACAGAGTTACCTGATGGATTGGGGAAGGTATAGACAGCTATATGGAAAAAGTGATTCTGTTTTCTGACTCAGTGTCACATCAGTCGCTGCTGTGGAATACAAGGTAGATTGGCTGAGCTGCTCCTCGCTTCTCCCAGCAACCATGAAGGGGTTGGGACCAAAATCAGCACTGATCACACCTCCTGCTGCCTCAGAGGTGGAATCTAGTCCCTCCTCCTACCTTTCTCCACCCCACCCTACTTCAGCATCTGGGAAGCAGGAGAGGCTTTAGCCCCGGGGGCTCACTTGTCCTATCGAGCTCTACTCAGTTAGGATGATAATGGAAGAGTAGGCTCTTTAATCATAGGGGAAATAATTTGCCCCAGATCCACATGGCGTCCTTCCTCTACTATTAAGAAACCTAAAAAATTAAATAATTTATAAAAACTGTAATAAGATTGTCTCACTTCCAGGTGTTCCCCTGACCACCAAGGAAAAACTAAAGGATTCTAGCTATATTCTTGGTAAAATATAATAAACTACTCCTGGTATAGACTAATTGCAAGTTAAGATAGACTCACAGGCAATTTTTTTTTAAAAAAACTTCATTTATAAGGGAAAGGAACGAGTATTTATTAAGCTTTTACTATGTGTCAGATACTGTGCTGGGTGCTTCACAAATATTCTCTCATTTGATTATTGATTATAAAGAAAAGTCAGCAATTTTTCTCTTTGGAAATTACATTTGTGATATTAGTATAGCTACCATTGTTAGCAATAGGGGCTGGGAGTAGAGATGAGAAAAGGAAACTAGAAAATGGTGGGATTTTGTGTTTGTTTAGCTCATCCATAAAAATGGTTGAGGGGAGTAAATAGATAATAGAGGGGAGGAGGGAGAAGGGGTGGGAGAGAGACAGAGAGAAAACAGAGACAAAGACAGAGAGAGTATTAGTTCTCTACTGGGCCTCGAATCTACTGCTGGGAAACATTCATCAAGCTTAGTATTACCTCCTGGTCCAGTCACTGCTGGCCAAACTGCCTCCAGTAGGTAAAGCTTCTGGCCATGCTGGGTGCTGGACACTGGACACCACTGTGCTGCTCCCTCTCAATCCTCTCTGGACCTACCATCTCCTCTGTTCAATGCCTGTGATTGAAAAATTGAGCACTGTGATCTAGCCCTGGTTCAAACTCTTTACCACAAGATGTTATATACCAATTCCAAATGCCATATGATTTTTTTTCTCCATCTTCTCCCTAAGGAATGCGGGAGGGTCCTTTCCCATAATGCTTTGTGATCTTTTGAAATATCTGTCCTGTGAGGGCTTTAGCACTATTCCTTCCCATTACATCATAGAATATAGCAATGGAAAGGACCTTTGAGTTCATTTAGTCCAACTCCCTTGCCCAAGTAAGTTAAGTGACTTGTCCACAGTCACACAAGCAGCAAATGCCAGACCCTGGATCTGACCTCAAATTCTCTGACTCTAAATCTAGCACCCTTTACATGCATCTTTGACTATTTTATGTGTATGGGAAGGGGAGATTCAATTTAAACAGTATGGCCCAAGTAGGAAGAATGCTAGAATCAATGGGCAGAAATTATAGGGAGGTCTTTTTGTGCTTAATATAAGGATGATCTTCCTAGTCTATTATTGGTATGTTATTGTGTTACTATGTTGTACTGATGAGAGGGGCTCTCACTCCTTCTTTCTTATTCCCATCATTTCATAGAACTATTTTCCTTTTGTGATTTTCTCTCTTAGCTAAGATCCCTTTGTCAATGCCTCCTTCTGGAGGAGTATTTTTACTTTCAAACCATAAAAGAAAGAATGGGAAGGAAAACAAACAAAAGTTCCACCTTCAATACCAAGCCAGATGTCATATTCCTTCTTTAGCCAATGCTACCATTAGAGAGAAAAATACCGTAATGTGTTCCCTCTGTTTTGGAAATTGTAAAAGAAAGAATAGTCTCTCACTTTCTTTTCTTTTGCTTATTTCTCTATCTCTCTCTGTCTTACTGTCTGTATCTCTGTCTATCTCTCTAAGTCTCTGTCCCTATCTCTTTCTGTTTTTCTCTTTAGCTCTGAGCCCCCATCCAGAAAACCACTCCAACAAAATGCCACAGATATAAATCTCTCTTTCTTTTTTTTCCTAGATGCTCCCTTATGGTCCTTCTCTGCTGCATTTGAGCAGACACACAGAGTTAAGCAATGCAATGGTTAGCAACATTATCATAATACCTGGTTTAAAAGACAAATTAAATAAAAGGGTAAATTAACTTTCAAGAAACAGAGCAGTTTCAGGAAATAAGTACATGCTTTCTCAGAAGAAAGATAAGGAAAGGGAGAAGAGAAAATAGAGGATAACAAATATTTTAGAGAAAAGAGAAATAGAAAAATCATTGCTAGAAAGAATGGAGCATATAGCATAGAGAATTCATTGCCAGAAATCATTGCCAGTAGTCCCAAGGTGATTTCAGCCACACAATGTCCATTCTGACAGAATTCATGTAGCCTCATGTGCCCACACATCCCCAATCCTGGACTCTAGAACTGGGAAGTTCACAGCTAACGTGGCTTCCTCTGTGGTTTCCACTCTCCCCATGTCATGCTTTCTCATGTCTGGTTGCTTTTTGTGGTGGCCGAAGCCCCTCTTTCACTTCCATGCACTCCTCCAGAACCCACATCCTTGCTTCTTGCTTGGATTCTCCTGCCCCCAAGTCCCTAAGAATGGCAGGGACTAGTTTGAGAGTCAAAGTCTGGCCCTGCCAAGACAACTCGCTGACTGATCAAGTAGGGAAACACTAGTGTGATTTCTGCCTGAACCAGCAGGCTATCCATCTCAGCATTCTGATCTCCTTGGCAACGCCAAGACAGTGCTATACTAGTAATTAAAGCGATCCAAAAATAGAATGATTTGCCTCTGTAGGTACTGAGTTTTCCATCACTTGGGGCTATACAGCAGAGGCTGCACAACCATTCATCAAGGATACTTTGGCAAGAATTTATGCTTTAAGTAATGGTTGGATGAGAGGGCTTCTGAAGGCCCTTCCAATGCTAAAATTGTAGGATTGTATTCCAGCCATCATTGCTACAACCATTAACTTCATCCTCACTACTGCAATGGCTTCCTAAGTGGTCTCCTCCAATTTATCCTCCACCCAGTTTTCCAAAGTGATTTTCCTTAAATGCTAAACTGACCAGGCCATTACCCTGTTCAATAAACACCAGTGGCCCCATTTCCTTTAGGATAAAACATAAACTCCTCTACTTGGCTTTTAAAATCTTTCATGACTTGTTTGAAACCTGTTTTTTCTACATCATTATCTATTACTCACCTTTGGATGCTCTGTGGTCCACCCAAACTGGCCTTCTAACTGTTCTACACACATGTTCTGCTTCATCTCCCACTCATCTGTGGCCCGTACCTGGAATGTTCTGTCTCCTCACTTGAATCTTGTACAATCCCTCACTTCCTTTAAGAAGCAGTTCAAGCATAAGTCTTTTCCCAATTCCCCTAACTACCATTTCCTTCTCTTCCCAAACTATCTTCTATTTATTTCTTATGTACCTCTGTACGTAAATAGCTCTCCCAATAGATTGTATTGAAAGCACGTATTTGGTTTTTTTTCCCCTTGTATCCCCAGCACCCAGTATGATGCCTGAGCACATGGTAGATACTCAATAAATGCTTATTAATTGGTTGATTGATCATTATTATCTTCATCACAACCATTATCCAAAATATTCATCAGGCACCTACTTACAGGTGACACTGTGATACATGTAAGGCACTATATCTTCCCTATTCTTATTTTGGGGGGTGAGGGAGAAAGGCAAGGCAATTGGGGTTAAGTGACTTGCCCAAGGTCACACAGCTAGTAAGTGTCAAGTGTATGAGAATGGATTTGAACTCAGGTCCTCCTGACTTCAGGGTTGGTGCTCTATTGACTTTGCCACCTAGCTGCCCATTAATTTCTTAAAGAACTTAAGATCTAATATTATGAAATGTATGCACATGGATGCATTTTTCTAAGTTCTGAAATGTTAAAAACATACAGTCAATTGAAGAACATTTTATGTGTTATAATTTGAGAACAAGAAAAGGGGGTTCATGCACATCGTAGGGTACTGAGCAGTGGAACGGCAGAAAATGGGGAGCCCTGAGAAACTATGTTTCCAAATTTAAATAGGGACAGGAGAGGTTTGAAATCTTTCATTTGAGTTGCTTACTTTACTTGTTTATTACTTTCATATACCTCTTTATCCTACACATTTCCATTATATAACTATGCATTCATGCAGAGATCTAAACAACACCTCTACCAAGTGTATCCCTGACCTGCCATTTTCTGTTCATAAACAAAAGTGAACCAGGAAGAGAAAATCTCATTAAACCCTTTAGAAATAAAAGCACATTTTATTCCCACTAGAGAAAGGTGAGCCTAAATAAAACTCGTAGCAGAAACAAGAAATGGTCTGAAAATGAACAACAAAGAACAAGGCTGCCATAAGATATAGTGACTGGCAGTGAAACAATAGAGACTAGGCTGTGCCTTTCCGGTTGTGATTAGAGTGTGTGGCTTTGTCTCCCTCCCTCTGTAAGTCTTTTCTGGTAACTGAAAAAAACAGAGACCTGAGAAAAATTCAATAAGAGGCATAATGGCCAACAGTAAGGTAACTGTTAGGTTGCTAGGAGGATTTGTTTGTGGAATTAGAACCCTAAGGGAAATAAAAAAGAGGATAGACAATAGGTGGCAGGATATTAAGCTGTCAAGATTTTTGCCATAGGTTGGGAGGCAAATGTGGTTTCCCTTTGATAAACTCTAAATACTATTTAAAGAAAACAATGACTTGGTTTATATCCTTAAAATTCTTCAGTTTTCTTCCCCTGTCCTGAACTTTTATGAAGGCATACCTCACTTTAAAGAAGACATACATTTTGGGGAAGCTGTCTGCAAAGCAAATTGCTATATACTATACTGTATCAAAATATTTTTATTTCATCGATTTTCATCATGAAATCAGAGAAATATTCTTTTAGAAATATAATAAATGTAGAAAAACAGTCAGAAGACATTGGATATGCTGTGCACCAAATAACACCACCAAAAAAATGAAATTGATTCTATTTTAATGTACAAGAAAAAATGCTTACTGATTTTGGAATCAGTTCTCATCAGTTCACCAAATTGTAGGGGGAAACATACAATTCGGTAGCTAACTAAGAGAAGAAAATGAAATGTTAAGGTAGGAAATTAGAGGATCTTCAACTTAACCTGTTTAAACTAACCTGATGCTGAAAATGGATAAAGGAACTGACATTGACATTCATTATCACCAGTTCCTAAAGTAGTTTAATTGAAAGAAATCAATCCAAAAAATTATAAGATCAGAAGAAATTAGAAACCACCTCTCATAACAAATATGGTTTCTAAACTAGGTAAAGGAATATGACAGCCAAAGGCAAAACTAGTTTAGAATAGGAAATTTATGTAAAATCTTATAAAGGAATATTATGGAAGATTATAAGAAGTACTAACTCATAAAACAGCAAAAAGTGGTAGGGGGGAAAAAAACCAAGATTATAAAAATTTTGTCCCAAATCCAATTAAACAATGTTATCCCAAACCTTTTTAATGGTGAAACTGGAAGGACAACAAATTGGTGAAAAATGGGGAAAAAAGATATATGAAGGTTTTTACAATGATTTCCTTGTAGCATTAATGATAATGGAGGAACTCAGTGAATATTAACATCACATGCCTGGATTAGTATATGAAAAAACAGAAATGTTGAAGAAAACAAAGATAGGAAAAGCAGTTAGACTAGACCAAGCATAAACAGAAAAGATTCATTCTGGAGGTGATAGAATTTTGAGGACATTAATGGATCAATTCTAAAATAATTTAAAAGAAGGGAAGATTAAAAAAAAAACTTGACAAAAATCTCAGACCTTATTTTTACACAAAAAAAGAAAGGAAAAAGGTGACTGAGGTAATATCAGTAACTTGACCAATATGTCTACTTTCTCATCTCCACAAAGTTATAAGAATATGGCATCCTTGACTAAAAGAATAAGCAGGCTTTCATAAATGATATTCTACAGTAGACTATCTATCTATCTATCTATCTGTCTGTCTGTCTGTCTGTCTGTCTATCATTTTGAAATTGAGTCTCCTCTAATATCACTCAGGCTAGAAATACAGCAACCAATCATGGGTCCCACTCCTGATCAGTACAGACATTTTGATCTGCTCTATTTCAAACTTAGACTGATTCATTCCTCCTTAAGAAGCCTGATGGCCACCCATTGGCGGGGAGGGGAACATAGGTACCATTTTGATACTAGATTCATTGTGAACCTTTAATTAGCTTTGGTCCTATTTTAGATCAGAACTCTTGAGCTTAAGCAATCCACCAATCTCAGCCTTCCCTAGTGTCAGAGTTTATAGGCATGCTCCCCAACCAGGCAGACTATAGCTTTATAGTGCAACAGAGCACTGGAGACAATGTCTATGGTCAAACAGAGGCTTCTGGCATCTCCCCCATTCAGGACTCATGGAGCCTTGAGACTGCTGTGACTGATTTGACCATACTTTCCCAGTCCTGTGGGGGAGGAGAAAAGTGAAATCTTAACAGAGCCAAGAAGCATGAGTAGTTGATTAGTAGCCATTACCACCCAGAAGTCTGGTACCACCATGATATGTGAGAAGCCACAACATTGCAGGCCGATTATTTCTTTCAGGTTCCATGGGCATGACTTCTATTAGTCAATACCCTCACTCCAAACCTGGGGGTAAGGGAAGAGCAGGACATTTGATTCCACTGAGAAGAAGACAAAAGAGAAACTTAAGGCAGGTAAGGCAGGTTTTCTCTTGCTTCTACTTACCTCCTCTCACTAGAATATAGTTGGTTCATTTTATGTCTAGGTATCAGTCCAGTATCTTTGCCAAGAAAACCCCAAATGGGGTCTTGAAGAATCAGACACAACTGAACAACAACAAATAAGTCCAGACTCACAGGATTTTTTTACTTTTGGGGGGAAACTATAATAATATGATTTGATTTGTGCTCCAAGTTGAGGGGAAAAATCCCAGGGTTCTCATTCTCTCTCTTTCTCTCTTTCTTTCTTTCTTTCTTTCTCTCTCTCTCTCTCTCTCTCTCTCTCTCTCTCTCTCTCTCTCTCTCTCTCTCTCTCTCTCCCTCCCTCCCTTCTTCCTTCCTTCCTTCCTTCCTTCCTTCCTTCCTTCCTTCCTTCCTTCCTTCCTTCCTTCCTTCCTTTCTTCCTTCCTTCCTTCCTCTCTCTTTCTGTCTTTTTCTATGTCTCTGTCAGTCTGTTTGATACACTTCTCACCTTTCATGAGATTTCAGGTCTCTCCTTCCAAACAGGTCTGGGAAAGAGTTACTATATCAGTCACAGTCTAATGACTTCCAGAGGCTTGAGCAGGGGAAAAGTCAGAATCATCTCTTGTCTTTCAACAGACACTATCTCCAATGCCTTGTTATAATAGTTGTACAACCAACTGAAAGGCATAAAGAATATAGGATCCCAATTATACTCATTGTTCATTGACTGTAAAATAGCATTTGATTCAGTAAAGGAAAATTATGATTCAACATCTCTTCTCCAACAATGTTTCTCCCATGGTTATATGAAAATCATACAAGCTTCCTTAAAATATATAACAGAGATAACTCATGTCTCCAGTTATTAAAACCAAATGAGACATAAAACAGGGAGATCTATGTATCCCCAAAATGCACATCTCTGTTTCAGAAGATCAGTGCGAGATTCAGGAATGTTTGTACCTGAGGGCAAGGAAAAAGAAAGATGCCCTCATTTGAGGGAATTAGTTTGGCACATGGGTAGAGGATAGATTGGAGAGAGGAAAGATGGCCTTGTGCTCATTAAAGTTCAGTGCAGGATATTAAAAAAATATTTGAAATTGGAGAGAAATTTCCTATTAATGGCTAGGTCTTCCAGAAGTTTGTTTTTACACATATCATTATTCTTTTTACAACAGGGTCCACAGCATTGCTATGTTGAAATTGCTATAAATGAAATCTATAATCATGCAAAAGACTTGGCCTAACCATTCACATATGAAAACCCAAATGGATGACATAACACTTGGATAGACAAACTGTAGATCTGTTTCATCAGGATGTGTGTGTATGTATACATGAGTGTGCGTGTACACGTGGGTGTGTGTGTGTGTGTACATACTTCCAGAGCCACTATCAGGAATTTTTATACCTGGACCAAGAATCAAGAAAAACTCTCTCAGTTGAGGGAGGCAGGAAATAGAGATCCTGAACAGGACAACTAGGCAAGGGGGATGGGGGAAGAGCAAACTCTTAAAAAATGATAGCTTATAATATAATACAATTCGGCCAGTATTTATTAAATGCCTATTATGTGCAAGACACTATACAGGGGGTTGAGCCAAGATGGTGGAGTAGAAACAGCACTTCCAAGGTGCTCTGCCCCACAAAACTTCCAAACAATGTGAAAGGGGACTCTGAACAACTTCTGGAGCCCCAGCACCCACAGAACTACACAGAGAAACTAACCTCCTGCTGAGGAGAACCCAGCAGCCCTGCAGGGAGCCGCGAGCCCAGCACTCTGAGAGCAGGCAGCACAGCGTGCTGGGAACCGACAGCACAGCGCTCTGGGAGCTGAGCCCAGGCCCACATGAGCTGCAGTTTTAGCCCTAGGGCGGCTGGGCCAGCAGCTGGCTGGAGGGACCCCAGAACACCAGCACCTGTGGTGATTCCAGAATTATCAGCACAGATATGCCTAGGACAAAGTGAGAGGTTAGTGCCCTATGGACTTTGGGACCATTATTTGGAGAACGTGTAGGCTTCCTCCCCTGGGGGCGAAAAGCTGCTGAAGAAATGTGGCATAGAAGTCATTTTGCAGCATCTCTGGTGGCTCTAGCTCCTGCTCTGCAAACTATAGGGAGATCCAGCAATCAGTCTGGGGGTTAATCGCTCTTGCTTTAAACTGCCTGGATCTGGATTGTGGTCTGGGGGGGAGAAGTTTAGGGTGGGTATCCAATTTGCCAGAGCGGGTGGACACTTTACAGAGGCCACCCAACTGGCGGAAGTTGTGAAGACCCCACGTTTGGGACTGAAGCTCTCCTGTCTGGTGGCAGAGTCCTACTGTGGCAACAAGCCCAAAAATCAAGTAATTAAGTGGCAACATGCCTAGGCAAAAGAAACAAAATAAACAGAAAAATTCAACATTGGACTCCTATTTTAGGGGCAAAGAGGATCAAAGCATGGAGGAGGACTATGAGGTCAGAAGTCCCGCACCAAAAACCCCAAATGAAAATACAAGCTGGCTACAGGCCATAGAGGACCTTAAGAAGCAGATAAGAGAAGTGGGGGAAAATTGGGAAGAGAAATGATAAAGATGCAAGAAAAGTATGAAATGACAGTCAACAGCCTGACTGAGGAAAATAACACCTTAAAAAATAGACTAACTCAAATGGCAAAAGAGTCTCAGAAAGACAATGAGGAGAAGAATGCCTTAAAAAGCCGAATTTGCCAGATGGAAAAAGAATCTCAAAAGCTCAATGAGGAGATTCATTCCCTCAGAGTTAGACTGGAGCAAATGGAAGCTAGTGACTTTATGAGAAATCAAGATGCTGTTAAACAGATCCAAACAAATGAAAGAATAGAAGGCAATGTGAAATATCTCATGGGAAAAACCACTGACCTGGAAAATAGATCCAGGAGAGATAATTTAAAAATTATTGGACTACCTGAAAGCCACAATCAAAGAAAGAACTTAGAAATCATCCTTAAAGAAATTCTCAAGGAAAATTGCCCTGATGTGCTAGACCCAGAGGGCAAAATAAAGGTTGAAAGAATTCACCAATCGCCTCCTGAAAAAGATCCCAAAAAGAAAACTCCTAGGAATATTATAGCCAGGTTCCAGAACTCCCAGATCAAGGAGAAAATACTACAAGCAGCCAGGAAGAAACAATTTAAATACTGTGGAAACACAATCAGAATAGCACAGGACCTGGCAGCTTCTACACTGAGGGATCGAAGGGCATGGAATATGATATTCCAGAGGGCAAAAGAGCTGGGAAGCCAAGGGTCACCTGCCCAGCAAAACTGAGCATCTTGTTTCAGGGAAAAATATCATCATTCAGTGGAATAGAGAACTTTCAAGCATTCTTGAGGAAAAAACCAGAGTTGAATAGAAAATTTGACATTCAGACACAAGAAGCAAGAGATGCTTGAGAAGGTAATCAAGGAAAAGAAATCAAAACGAACTTATCAAAGTTGAACTATTTACATTCCTATATGGAAAAACAATAACTGTGTCTGATGAAACCTTTCTCATTATGAAAATAATTGAAGAAGGGTATATGGGCATATGTTTACAGGTATACATGGATAAAGGGCACAGGTTGAATTTGATGGGAAGGGATGATTCTTAAGGGGTGAAGTAAAGAGATGAGAGAGGAAAGTGGCAAGAGGAGATGGGGAAAGACAGGGTAGGGTAAACTATCTCATGTAGAAGAGGCAAGGGGAAGTAGTTGCAGGGGAGGGGAAGAACAGGAAGGCAAAAAGGCAAAACCATATACTCATTGAGGTTGGCTCAAGGAGAGAATCACATACATACTAAATGGGATATCTCACCCTGCAGAAGAGTAAGGGAAAGGGGGATGAGAGGGGGGAGGATGGAGGGGAGGGCATTCTTTGGGGAGAGGAGTTTGGAAGTACCCACTATCAAACAGGGACAGGATCAAAGTAGGGAATGGACCAGGTGGGAGGTGAGATGGGTGGGAGGGAAATATAAGCAGTCTTTTATAATATATCTACTATGGTAATGTTTTACATAGCTATACATGTACAACACATACTGAATTGCTTATCTTCTCAGATGGAGTGGATGACAAGGGAGGAAGGGAATGGATCTGAAAATCGAAGTGTTAAAATTAAATGTTTCATAAGATGTCCAGGCATTGGGGCTCAGAGATTCACCTTGCCCTAATGGCAAAGTCAAATGGGGTATGGTAGAAGATATGGGAGAGAGCAGATTGGATGAGGGGATATCTAGTGGGACTGCTATTCTGGGGTGGTGGGTAGGGGGAAATGGGGGGGAAATTGTAACTCAAAATTTGGTGGAAATGAATGATGTAAACCAGAAGTTAATAAAGCAGTTGTTTAATGAAAAAAAAGACACTATACAAATGCATACAAAGATGAAACAAAAAGTAGTTCATAACCTCAAGGGACTTAAATTATGATGGGGGAGGAAGGGAATAAAATATGTAAACAGATAGTCATATACACATTTATTTGTTAAGAAAAAGAAGAATAACAAACAGGTGGATTAGGAAAAGCTTTTAGTGGAAGGTGGTACATGGTCTGAGCCTTGAAGAAAGCCAGAGATTCTAAGAAGAGGTTTGAGGATCAAGTAGAGGGAAAGAAAATAATGTTTAGGGAAATTAGAAAGATAGTTTGGAGTCAGGTTATGGAGTACTTTAAAAGCTCAACAAAATATTTAGATATTTATCTGAGAGGTACTAGGGAGCAACTGAAGTTTATTGAGTAGGAGAGTGACACAGTCAGTTCAGCACTTAAGGAAAATCACTTTGGTAGTTACTTGGAGGACAGACTGGAAAATAGTGAGACTTGAAATGGGAAGACCAATTAAGAAGGCAGTAAAACATTCTAGGTGAAAGGTGTTGCGGAATGAATGAAGGCAGAGGTTACATGAATGGAGAGAAGAGATGAGACCAAAGAGATGTTACAGACATAGAAAAGGCAATATTTGGCAGCTGGTTGGATTGAATGGGATGAAGGGGAAGCATAGTCTTCTATGTATACTTTTTCTAATCAAGTTGCTTTTCCCATTTTTGTTTTTATTTTTAAAAAATTTTTTCAATGTCATATCTACTTCCTCTACAAGCACATCGGGATTGTAACATTAAAGTATACCTATTGTCCTTAATGATGGAAAGACTAATGAAAACATCTAAACATATTTTCCATTTTTTAATCTGTTATCCTTTCAGTTTCATCCATAAATGCCCTCAGCCTGACCTTGCTTAGTAAAGTCTCCTACCAAACTTTCTTTAAAACAGCTTTTCCCTTCACTGCTTCTCATTGTCTTATGAGGTGATGTTGGTCACAATCTATCTCTTCCATAAAATTTAACCTATGCATTAATATTCCAGACTGTGGATATTTTTGTCTGATATGTTTTCTCTATTTAGCAAGGAGATAAAATGTTCAGGAGCTAATGTCGTTCCTAGTTTTTTTGTTCTCACCCTTATGGCAATTGATTTACATAGATTAAACTATTTTAGGAAGTGGTTATAATCTGTCTTGATGTCTGTTCTTCCATTCACTTTTGGTTTCTCAGTGTCAATAGCTTAATTAGGACAAATTGGAATTATTATAATTGCATTTCTTTTCTTCTTTTTTAATAATTTTGTTTTTTCCTCCTTTGTTCTAACAATTAAGTGATCTTACTTTAAACTACTATTTTGGTAATGATTTTCACAATATTAATTACTTATTTTCAATCTGTTAAAATATAATTACTTTCATTTTTGCTGTTTGATCCTTCCTAAGCCCAGTGTGTCCCATTTTTTTCTTAAACAAAATATTGATTATATGTAGACATGTGGCTTCTTGTGGACAAGTCTTTGACTTCTCTCACTTTTTACTTCAAACCATATTTTATGGCATATTGTTTTTGTCCTTTTCTATGCCCATCTTTGCATTAAAGTCAACAAGTATCAAAGTATATGCAAATACATGAAAGATCTATGATTTTGTCAGTATAGAGAATGCCTGGCATGAGTATTCCTTCTACCAGCACAGATCACAGCATGTCTATATATCCTAAAATAATATTGTGGGTCAAAGAAGGAAAGGTTAAATGAGATATGGTCTTATTTTTCACTCTTTCACCTCTTCCTCAGTCAACTACTCCTGCCACTACCACCATTATCACCAGGAATAATATCATTATGTGATTTATCTATGGCTAGATAACTATATTTTAGGACATGTTCTTAGGGCTGTAGATGCAAAGTTAGGATTTGTAGAGATTGGGTCACCTGTGAAAAAAACAAAAACAAAAACGAATCTTTCCTTTACTAAATGTAAACAAAAACTCATCAAGGATATAATGCCAAGTACAGCTCTCCATGTCCCTATCTACAGGGATGTAGCCAGGTCAATTACAACAACAGTTGTCATGGTATTACAAAACCCAAACCCATCAAGTGCAAAGAACCACACCCTTTTCTCAACACTGTTCTGTGTAAGATTAACCAAGAGGTAAGCTTTAGGACATTTAGTCTTCCCACATTCAGTTTTCCCAGACTAAAGGCTGTCTTCTGCAAGAAATTTTTTCTGGTCTTCCTTAAAGTACGTGCTTTCCTCTTGTAATGATCTCTAATTTATCCTGTCATATTTATATATAATTGTTTACATGTTGTCTACTTCAATAGACTGTATGCCCCTTGAAGACAAGGACTGCTTTTGACTTTCTTTGTATCCCCAGAGCTTAGGCCTGTGTGCCTGGCATGTAGTAGATGTTTAATAAATGCTTTAAGTCACTAAAGCCATGTGATCCAGTAGGTCAGTCAATAAACATTAATTAAGTGCCTGCTATGAGTCCAAAACCTGGACACAGCAAGTAATACTAAAGACAAGCTAGGAAGTTATCAGAGGCAAAATCTGAAAATAAATCTTCCTGACTTCAAACCCAGCACCCTATCCACTACATCACGACACTTTTCACCCGAGTTAATTTGATATAATTTAGAGGGTTTTGAGTTATCCACAAAATGTAATCCTTCTCCTCATCCCTTGCATCATTTACAATAAATATTGGAACATCAGTTTTAATTATTTTCATGGTAGTCTTTTTGGAAATGGCTAACAGGAAAACTACAATGCAAGAAGACCAAATGTCCCAGGAAATGATGTGTCTTACCACCTTTGGACACAGGATAAAACCAATGCAAACTGCTATTTATGAGCTATCCTTCTGCTTAGTTGCACTTTCCTTTTCTGTCTTGGTTTCACTTGACGATGAACTTGACTGAGTCCAATCACATAAGCCAAACAGAGATTTTACTTGCTGATAAGGGGAGACAAAGATTGCTCTGAGCACTGTTCCAATTGTGCATGTTACCCAATTAACAAGAAAAATATCTACAATGACAAGATTTTGGTCTTATCTTTTAACAGAGAAGAATAATTGTTTCTAGAACATTTTGCTTCATAAACATTTTTTTTTTGTAACTGAAATTGTTAACAACGTCATTTTTGCTCTTTGTTCAACCTGGAAATAAGTCTTGCTCTCTTTTCTCACATTTATAGAGAGAATGTCAAGATGGATAAGATTAGTACTTACAGGGGTGGCTAGGTGGTGCAGTGAATAGAGAACTGGCCCTGGAGACAGGAGGAGTTGAGTTGAAATGCAGTCTCAGACATTTAACACTTAACTAGTTGTGTGACGTTGAGCAAGTCACTTAACCCCAATTGCCCTGCCCTCCCCTCCAAAAATAAATAAATAAAGATTTGTACTTAAAGAGGAAAGAACACTGATTCTGACGTCAGAGGTTCTGGGTCCAAATACAGCCTTTGACACCACCTCTAAGAGCTTGGGTAAGTCAATTAACCATCCTGGGTTGCAATTTTCTTTATATGAAAAATGAGAAGGTTGGGCTAGATTGACTTTGAGGTCTTTTCCAGGTCCAGATTTATGATTTTATCATCCTATGTCTACCAAATGATCACCAGATAAATTCTGATGTTTATAGGATCAGTTAAGTTAATGTTTTTGTTGTTGTTGTTCAGTCCTTTCAATCATGCCTGACTCTTAGTGACCCCATTTAGGATGTTTTTTTTTTTTTTGCAAAGATACTAGAGTGGTTTGCCATTCCCTTCTCCAGTAAATGTCTATAGGAAACTAAAAGCTGAATGATTCTAAATACTCACTACTTTTTGCTCCCTGCTAATTCAGAAAAAGCCTGTAGAGGATCAAGAGCCATTTCGTCTTTACTTTGGAGGTCATCGTGAACATGTTGAGAAAATGAATAAATCACATCCTAGTGAGATATTTTTTCACAGAATGGACACAATTAAACGAACAGATTCGACTCACGTGCTAGAGGTTCTCCACCCAGGTTGAGAGTTATCCTCATCTTCACCTTGTCCTATAGCAGCATCCTGGACAATTTGGGTTCTTCTGGTTCTACTTCTTCTGAATCACTCTTATGGCTCATCACTTGTTCCTATTCAAAGTAAGTACCAGTTACCGATATCAATTAGTATGCTACAGAGGCTTCTTCCAGCAGCAAAGAAAATATGACGGTCACGTTTTAGTACAAGCAAATGACAAATCCAAATACATGGTATTTAAAAACCTTGTGCTAAAAGACCTTTAAAAAACTAGCTTTCCTTTAAGAACAAAAGCAGAATGCAAACTATTTTGCTTCTGTGCTTGTCTTTTTTAGGTATCTGTAGATAAGCATATATTTATACTGTGATTTAATCACACAAAACCCTTTAATTTTGCATTATTACTGATTCTTTGGTATCATTTTGATTTGCATTAAATTCATGGATGTTTTTAAACTTTGCAGAATTATGCCACTAGTCAGACTTCTACTTTGCAGTAAAGATGTGTTTCATAGGTCAGAAAGGAACAGAAATTGTTAAGGGTGTTTTCCAATGCCAATGGTTGGGTATGCCTCATTGTCATGACACACTATATTTTACAAAGGGCTCTCCAACCCATTATCTTGGTGGGTATATTGGAATAGATATTAACCTCATGTAACATAGGAGGAAACCGAGGATCACATGGGTTAACCAACTTTCTCAGATCACCTAGCTATTAAATTGCATTTGTTAAGCGTTGACTATGTGCCAGGCACACAGTGCTAAGTTCTGGGGATACAAAGAAAATCAAAAGTACTCCCTGCTCTTAGGGAGCAAACAGTCTAATGGAGTAGACAACATGTAAACAACTATGTAGAAACATGCCAATACAGGATAAATTAGAGATCATTACGAGAGGAAAGCACGAGCTTTAAGGAAGACGAGAAAAGGGTTCTTGCTCGAGGTAGGATTTCAACTGAGGCTGTCTATTGTGTCTATCAGATAAGAAGCACCTGGAAATATAAGATCACAGGATCACAAATTTATACCTGGAAAGGGCCTTTGAGGTTACCCAGTCTAACCCTTTCATTTTATAGTTAAAAAAACCTGAGGCCTGAAGTGGTGAAGTGATTTGCCCAAATTCACAACGATGGTTAAGTGTGAGAACCAGTATTTGAGCCCTGGCCCTCTTACTACTAGGTCAGTTAGGTGGTGTAGTGGATAGAGTGCCTGGACTGGAGTCAGGAAGATTTGAGTCCAAATGCAGCCTCAGGCACATTATTAGTTGTATGACCCTGGGCAAATTGCTTAATCCTGTTTGCCTCAGTTTCCTCATCTATACAATGAACTGGAGAAGTAAATGGTAAATCACTATAGTATTTCCAGTATCTTTGACAAGAAAATCTCAAATGGAGTCATATAGAGTCAGACACAACTAGAACAACTTGATAATAACCTCTGAAGGGGTGACTCGGTGGTGCAGTGAGTAGAGCACCGGCCCTGGAGTCAGAAGGACCTGAGTTCAGATCCGGCCTCAGACACTTAACACACACAAACAAAAACCTAGCCCTCTGACCTTGGGCAAGTTACTTAACCCCAGTCGCCCTCCCAGAAAATAAATAAATAATAACCTCTGACTACCAAGCCAACATACCATACTTTCTCCTAATTGTGATACTGGCAATTATAATAACATTGATATTTGCTATAGCAAACAAAACCAATACATGTTAATAGTGTCTCATTCAATGTGGCATATTAATGTTCTGTGGTGCTTCAATTGACCCATGATATGATTGATATGGATACAATACCCATACTATGCCAATTATGAATGATTCTCATCCTATATTTATCTTGTTTTTATCTCAAGTCTACCACAGAGGATCTACCCAATATACTTGGGACCAATCTCTATTTAGAAAAATGTTCTGTGGATCACTGAAGCTTTCCATCTGTTATTCCTTATGCTTGCCGACTGACCTAACTGTCTCCTTTTCCTATCATATGTGTCCTTGATGTCTTTTACAACACTTCTCAGGCACAATCCTGAAGTCTGCTTATGCCTGCCCATATGGCTTCCCATTGCCATCAGGATCACCTGCCATTTTGATTCTTCTAAGATTGTGGTATCCCATGATTCTCAGACATATGACATATCTAGGAAAATGTTGTTAGTAAAATGATAGAGTTTGGAAGTTGTTACTCTGATCCTACCACAATTAGAGATCAGTAGATCCTATCAGACTTGACATAGCCTGAGGTCACCATCATTAAGACGAATTTATTCAATGATTCTTTGTCTGGCTTCGATGCTGTGCAGAGACACTGAGAGAGATCCTTCTTTACTAGGTCATTATCAAAAACTGATAACACCAGGACAGACAGACAGATAGGAACTGGATCTATAAACATAATGAGGAAGGGAAAGTTGGAGAAAATATGAGCAAACAGAGGAGCCTGGGGCCTTTCTCCCTAAAATCATACTTCTATGGAGAAAATCTTCCTTATTTTGAAAGAGATCTGCTATTTGGTGGCCCAATACTCTGGAGAGAAAATCAATCAGTCAAGTATGTTTTCACTTATTTGGTACATAGAAATCTCAGAACTGTTCAACAGGAACTTTAGAGACCATCTTTTCTCTAGCAATTGGAATTATCTGAAAATGTAATGAGATGCCTTAAGATCTGGATGCTATGGTCATAGTAGGTCACTTAACATTTAGAGCCTTATTTTCCCCATTTGTAAAATTAAGCAGTTAGAGAGCCAAGATGGCAGTGTAGAAGCAGGCAAACTCCATGAGCTCCCCCCATGACCACCTCAAATACCTATAAAATGTGACTCTAAACAAACTTTAGAGCTACAGAACCCACAAAGTGACAGAGAGCAACAAATCTCCCACTAAAGGCATCCTGGCAGGTCTATAGGAAGGGTCCATGGCAGCATGTTGGGAACCAAGCCATAGCCCAAACCCAGCCTGAAGGTTTTAGTCCCAGGGCGGTTCCAATCAGCAGTGGATAGAGTGGACTTCAGGAGAGTGGATCACCAGCAGCAGTGGCAGTTTCCAGAATTATCAACCCAGAAATGTCAAAGACAAAGTAAAAGGTCAGTATGCAACTCTGTTGGAACTGGCAGGGGTGGTGGTGATGGAGGAGCACCATCTGGCCCTTGCCCCCAGAGTGAGAAGTGGCAGAGTTGCTGTGGCCATGCAACCACCACCACGTGGCTGTTTCAGAGCTCCCGGCCTGTAGATTGTAGGGGGACCAAGCAACCATTCTGAGGGTAATTGCTCCTGCTTTAACCTGCTTGGATCTGGATTGTTGTCTTAGATGGAGACCGTGGGGTGTGTGGCCAGTGGGCCAGAGCTTGTGAGGGCTACAGAGAGGGCACCCAACTAATAGCTCCAGCAGCTACAAAAACCCCAGCAATTTGGGACAAAGCTCTCCTCTCTGGAAACAGAGTTCTACTGTGGCAAAAAATTCAAAAGTCAAGTACTTGAGTGGCAACATGAGCAAGCAAAGCAAGCACAGCAATCAAACCTTAGATTCCTTTTCTGGGGACAAAAATTATCAATGCATTGAATTTGAGGAAGACAATAAAGTCAGAACTCCTGCACAAAAAGCTTCCAAGAAGGATATGAACTGGTTATAGGTCATGGAAGAGCTCAAGAAGGATTTTGAAGATCAAGTAAGAGAAGTAGAGGAAAAATTGGGAAGAAAAATGAAAATGATGAAAGAAAATAATAAAAAGAGAGTCAACAACCTGACTGAAGAAAATAACACCTTAAAAATAGACTAACTGAAATGGCAAAAGAGGCCCAAAAAGCCAATGAGGAGAAGAATGCCTTAAAAAAGCTGAATTTGCCAGATGGAAATAGAATTTCAAAAACACACTGAAGAGAATGGGGGGTGAGATAAGATGGAGGGAAATATCATCAGTCTTTCACAATATATCCACTATGGAAATGTTTTGTGTAACTACACATGTACAACCTATATTGAATTGTAACTACACATGTACAACCTATATTGAATTGCTTACCTTCCCAGTAAGGGTGGGTGATGAGGGTAGAAGGGAAAGAATCTGGAATTCAAATTTTCAAAATCAAATGTTTAAAAATATATTATTTTTATATGCAACTGGGAAATAAGATATACGGGCACTGGGGTATGGAGATCCATCTTGTCCTACCAGAAATTCGGAGTGGGGACTGGGGAGAATATAGGAGAGAGCAGATTGGGGGAGGGGGTATTCAATGGGATCACTGTTTTGGGGTGGTGGGTAGGGAAAAGACAAGGAGAAATTTTGTAACTCAAAATCTTGTGGAAATGAATGTTGTAAATTAAAAATAAAAATAAAATTTTAAATGAAAAAAAATAAGCAGTTAAATTATATGCTTTTTAAGGTCTTTACTAGGTCTAAATTCTTTATCCTAAGACTGCTTGTTGGAGAATGTTGTAGGGGGAATTTCTGACATTTTATGGTTCTGCTACAAGGGGTAATACTTTATTTTTTCCTTTTGATGGGAATCAGTGGTGCTTGGGTATTTCTGTCCCCATACTTGGAGGCAGCAGTGGGACGTCCCACTACACAAGGATGGTAAAGGGACTGAACACCTGGTCAGAAAGAGATTCCAGGGGGACAATATTAATTTTTAAAATGTCAAATTTAATTTAAAAGTTATATTTATATTTATATTTATATGTACTTTACTCCTCTCCCCTTACTACAAGTTCATTGAGAGAAGGGATTGCTTTGTTCTCTGTACTTGCATGCCTAAAGCGTTAAATAAATGATGACTGATCAATTGATTCTTGGACCTGAGCTATGCCCAAAAAAATCCTTTGGTCACTTGAGCAAGTAGGAAGCATATTCCCACTACAATCCTTTCCTGTCAACCTTCCAAAAACTTTTTAGAGAGAGATTATTTAGTACATTGTATTTCCTCTAAGCCCCTTTTTTAAGGAGAAAATCTCTTGGGGACGATGATCTTGGAGGGGAATTCTACAGGGAGTACAAAGAATCTCTTGTTCTGTGCTAAGTAGATATAGTTAATGAAATAATTAGCAGCTGAAATTAACCAGCAATTATGAGCAAAGAGGGTTATCATCTTGTCTATTTGAAAAAAAGGGGGGGTATTCTTTTTTATAGAATTTTACAGAATGACCTTTTTAGAACTAAATTATAACTATCCCCTGAGGACACTAGCTACCAAAAGTGCATGTATGCAGGGTAACTGATATATTTAACACTGACCACATTCTAATTATCCTTCAATAAGACCTTTGACAGCCCACACTAGTGATTATTTTACTCATTTGCCTCAATGATCATTTCTGCCCCTTGACACTTTACCAATATTTCAAGAGGCAGCTCAAATACCACTGTAAGAAGCTTTCTGTGATCTGTCCAGCTGGAAACATGTCTCTTTAATCTGATGTCACAGCCCTTTCCACTTTCTCAATTCAACTCAATAAGCATTTATCGAGTGCTAATTATGTGCAAGGGACCGTGCAAGGTATTCAGTTATGAAGAATGACATAGTACCTGTCCTTGGGGAGACTACGATCTAATTGGAGAGAGATGGCAAGTAAACAATTTGATCTGTTACAAGGAAGTATGTGGTGAGAGAGACAGTGTCAGAGTATGCTAAGAAAAGCTAAGCCTCCACTGTCCATATTATTCAAGGCTCTACCTTCAGCCCCCATCTCTTCTTTCCTTACACTTTCTCATTTGCCAATATCATTTATTCCCAGGACTTCAATTGTCACTTCTATGCAGATGACTCCTCAAGGCTATTTATATCCATCCCAGCCTGTTCCCTGAGCTAAGGCCTACATCTCCAGACGCCCGTGGTTCCACCCCATTTGGATGTCTCTCTGGCATTTCAAAATTAGTATGTCCCAAACTGAACTCATCCTCCCCACAAAACCTACCCTTTCTCCCACCTTCCCTATTTCCATGGAAAGGCATCATCCACTAGTCACCTAGGTTTTATACCTCAAAGTTAAGTCTGGACTCTTCCTTCTCTCTTATCCCATAACATCTAATCAGTTGGTGAGTCTTGTTGATAAGATCTCCACAACTTCTCTAACATCCATCCCCTTCACTCCATTTATAGCACCACCACCATAGTTCAGAACCAAATCACTTAATCAGCTGATTACTACAACAGGCTAATGAATCTCCTTCCTTCCAAGTACAATACTTGGATTATTTTTTTAAGTTTTGCTGATAGTTTAAGTTTTTACATTATAAACATCAACAGATTGGTTGTTTTTGTTCTCAAAGGGGACCAAGATGACATCATTATGCTAGAGTCAAGTCAAGTTACAGTGTGTCTGACTGTGGCTGATCAGACTGACACAATCTTGGAATGATCAACCACATGTCAAACATAAGTAGTCCATGTGAATCTTTGGAGTGGATTCTCTAAATTTGCATATCTTGCGGTTTTTTAGCTACTTCAGTTCTGCTTTGCTCATAGAGCCCAGCACCTTCTGTGATGAGGGCACGCCATGCTGAGTGGTCCTGTGCCAGTGTCTCCCATGTCAGACAATCAATTCCAAATTTCTTCAGAGAGACCTCAAGAGTGTCCTTGTATCACTTCTTCTGACCACCATGTGAACGCTTGCCCTATGTGAGTTCTCCATAAAATAAAATAAACATCTACAGATTACTCTTTGTAAGAGGTCTCTTGTAATTAGTTAAAATACTTAGGTAAATTTAATAATGCAGTTATTTCATCTGAAAGTTTATGTAACATTTCACATTTATACTACACCCTCCTCTCTAGGTTTTTACAAACAAAAATTTATTTGTTTTCTCTCTCAGCCCCCACCCAATTCTAAAGGAGAACATTTCTAATATTTCTTAGAGAACATTTCTTATATTTCTTACATTTCTTATAACAAATGTGTATAGTCAGGCAAAACAAATTTCCCTAATGGCTGTATACAAAAATATTTGTCTCATTCTCCTCCCCCAAATAATCACCTCCTTATAGTGAATAGCATCTTTCATCGTCAGTCCTCTGGAATCATAAATGGTCATTAGATGGATCACAGCTTAGAGTTTTCAATGCTGGCTTTACAGTGTTGTTATATAAAGTGTTCTGGTTCTTTTCATTACATTCTTAATTATTTTAGAAAAGTCCTAAAAACTGTTTATTTCCACAAAATTAATGTCATGATGTAAATTACTCTTCTGTTTCTGTCCACTTCACTCTCTTCTAGGTTTCAGAAAAATACAAGCACAGGTGAGAAAGGTGTGACTAGATAATGGTCTTGTATGAAAAAGATTTCGGGGCTTGTTCCGGGGTTTTTAATGGATAGAGATGATGAGATGATGCTAGATGAAGAACAATCAAAGAAAATGAGGAGGGGTGACAAGGTGTCGTAGTGAATAGAGCACCAACCCTGGAGTCAGGAGGACCTGAGTTCAAATGTGATCTCAGACACTTAACACTTACTAGCTGTGTGACCTTGGGCAAGTCAATTAACCCCAATGCCCAGCTTTCCCCCCTCCAATAAGCAAAAAGAAAGAAAAAAATGAGGACATTTAGCTTGAAGAAGGAAAAATGGTGGCGAGTGGAGGGGGAAAGGGACAATAGCTGTTTTCAAATATTTGAAGGGTTATCATGTGGAAGAGTAATTAAATTTGTTCCATTTGATCCCAAAAGGAAGAACTGAAAGGAGACAAGTCTGGATTTGTTGTAAGGAATATCGTCCTAACAACTATCATTATTCAAAAGTGGCACAGACTGCCCTTCACATGGAGCCTTCCAGTAAAGGCCAGCTGACCATTTGGTTGGGGATTTTTGCAGAAGGGATTGCTCTTTTGGTATGGGTTGAACCAGATGGTCCTTAAACTCCATTCCAAATCTGAAATTCTTCTGTCACCCTGTCCTATTCATTTCTGTATTTTCCCCAGTGACTAAGCAATGCATTCCAAATAGCAGATTATTACTATTACTATTGTTATCCGAGATTGGGTCTCCCTACTTTGTCCAGGCTGGAAATGCAGTGACCACTCAAAGGCCCAATCCCAATACGGACAAATACAGAAGCTTTGACTTGCTCCATTTCTTACATGGCCTGCATTATTACCATGGAAATGACCTGCTCCTTAGGGCTTGTGATTTTGGTAATGGATCTACTTTAGCCCCACTACATCTCAGAACTCTCAAATTCCAAAAATCTACCAGCCTCAGTCTCCCCAAAACAGAGACCAAAGGCATGTACCACCATGTCTGGCTCACATAGCAGATTATCAATAGATATCTGTGGATCGAATAAATGAATCAGCTATTCAGACTTTTTCAGGCTTTGTTGCCTTGATACCACAAAGGCTGTTTCAGGGCTAGCTCTTGTTGACTCCTCACTTTCCAAATGAAAAAATTACAGATTACTTACTTTGGGAAGCTCAATAAAACTAAAGGGATTGTTAAGCTAATGATTCATGTCAAGCCCAGGTCTAATTAAAATTGAACTGTGGGTTCAGTGAGAATGAGTTCTTGTCAGCTACCAATGGGTCTTGCTGGAGAAGAAAGGGGAAAAACAGGGGAGGAAGAGATCAATAGAACAAGTTGAAGCCAGCACATCTACTAGGCCAAATATAGAATATTTACTCATTTATTCTTCATGGAGGACACTCCTGGGGACAAAAAGAAACTGGTCCTGATTCTTCATGGCAGCAGTTTCTTAATTACTTCCTGATTACTTTCAACTATCTGTTGGCCTTTATGAATAAAACTAAATAATAACAAACCTTTACATAGCTCTTTAAACTTTAAAAATATTGTTTCATTTGATCCTCACGATAACCCTGGAAGGCAAGTGCCATTATTACCCCAATTTTACAGAGGGGGAAACTGAGGCATACAATGAATAAATGAGGGTCACATAGCTAGTAAGTGTCTGAGACTGAATTTGAATTCAGGCAAGTCTTTCTGACACTGTGTCACCTCAGTGCCAAATAAACTTTTTATTTTTCAAGAAGTCAGTGTGACTGCCTACTAAGACACAATCAGGGTGTCCCTGCAATGACTGAGTGGGCCAGGCCTAGAATGTTCCAAGATCATAGGATTCAGTTTTATTTATTTTTTTTTTTTGGAGGGCAATTGGGGTTAAGTAGCTTGCCCAAGGTCACATGGCTAGGTTTTTGTTTGTGTGTGCGTTAAGTGTCTGAAGCCGGATCCGAACTCAGGTCCTTCTGACTCCAGGGCCGGTGCTCTACTCACTGCACCACCTAGCCGCCCCCAGTTTTATTTTTTTTTTTAACAAGGCCTTAGAGATCATTTAGTCCAAGCTTTTCATTTCACAGATGAGAAAGCTGACACCCAAAGAGGTGAAAGAATCTGCCCCAGATTGTATAGATAGTACTGCAGAAACTGGACTTGACTTCAGGTGTTCTGATTCCATATGCATCACTCTTTACATTGTGCCATCCCCAGGATGAAGGAGAATGAAAGCAAAAGCATCCATCATTTGTCCAGTGGGATACTACCAATCTGAACCTCCATCACAAGGGATCTCTAGGGGTCCCCCCTACCTCCTCCTACTATTTTTAAGCAGGTAATTGAAAAAGTAGTTGGTGACATAAATTCAATGCAGGGATTGGTTTATCTGAATGAGCTCATCATATTAGAAAAGATTACTAAAACTACTGAGGCAGCTAGGTGGTGCCATAGTGTACAGAGCTCTGGGCCTTGAGTCAGGAAGACTCATTCTAAATTCAAATCTGGCCCCAGACACTTACTAACTGTGTGACCCTGGGCAATAACCATGTTTACCTCCCAATAGTTGATATCTGAATCAAATGTTAAGGTAGAGATTCACAATGAGAACAGAGTGCACTAATATGCATGGCTATTACAGATTATGTTCAATGAGGAAAAAAATAATGAGATTGAGGGGTGGCTAGGTGGCACAGTGAGTAGAGAGTCGGCCCTGGAGTCATAAGGACCTGAGTTCGGATCTGGCCTCAGACACTTAACGCACACACAAACAAAAACCTAGCCGTGTGACCTTGGGCAAGTTACTTAACTCCAATTACCCTCAAAAAAAAATAATGAGATTGAGGCTAAGAGGAGTTATTCAAGAATGGGAAGAGACAAATGGAAAATCTTTATTAAAATGCTAACCCATGCATTGTATTGGGATAAGGCCCATATGTTGTTGTTCAGTCGTTTTTCAGTCATGTCAGATTCTTTGTGACCCCATTTGGGGTTTTCTTGGCAAAGATACTGGAGTGGTTTGCCATTTCCTTCTCCGGTTCACTTTACAGAAGAGGAAACTGAGGCAGTGTTAAGTGACTCGCCTAGGGTCACAAAACTAGTAAGAGTCTGAAGCCAGATTTGAACTTACCAAGATGAGTCTTCCTGATTCCAGACCCAGCACCCTATCCATTGTGCCACCCAACTGCCCAAGGCCCATGTGCATGTCCTATATGTATTACTATCCAGTTATATAGATAGTGTATCTTCTCAGAAGCAGTGAAGGAGCACAGTGAATAGTCTTCTGCACCTAGATTCCACAGGAGCTGGGTTCAAATCCTACCTTGGATACTTACTAGGAGTGTGACCTTGTATAAGTCACCTCTCTTTTCTGAAGCTGAATTTCCTCTTCTGTAAAAAGTGGTATGACATTAACATCTACCTCCCAATGTAAATGTGAAGATCAAATGAGATGATATTTGTAAAGCTCTTTGCAAACCTTAAAGCACCAGATAAATGCTAGCTAGCTGTTATTATTATTATCCATTTAACTGTCTACTTAACTGTTCCAACATGCATATGCATAGCAGCTTGATATAAGAAAACCATACTAGCAGAACTGTACAAAAATGGAATGAGTTGCCTTAGGGATTTGGAAGTTAATAGAATTGGAAATTTCAAGCTGGAAGAGAACTAAGAAGTCACCTGACCCAAGTCCTTTATTTTCCTGAGGAAGAACAGAAGCTCAGTTTTTAAGTGATTTGCCCAAGGTTAACCAAACAAGAAGTGAAATAAGCATGCTTTGAGCCCAGGGTCTCTCATTCCTGAACCAAGGTCTTCCCATTGTACCACATTGCCTACCACTCTTCTTCACCACTAGAGGGCTTCTGATGATGGATGCTATAGAGGATTGGGTAGGAGGGCCACCTGTTTTGTGTAGGCTGACCTAGTTTCCCTTTAAAAGGCTGGAGAGGCTGTTCTCCCAATCAGCATTGATTTGGCTTTCTTGATACCCAAGGCATAAAAACCCCTTAGGCTATGGTGAGATGGCATCAGGAGTTTTAGCAGAATTCCCACTGTCTTATACCTGTAATACCTGTCTGACCTAAATGTGGCCCACTGGTAAATGTGGGGGCAGAGGGAAGTAGTGGTTTATATGAATTGTATTTTTTATCACATTTTAAGTAAAGTTGCTTTTATTGTACTTAGGGGGTATTTCATTGCATTCTAATATCAAGCCTGAATGAATCACTGGATTGGCCTGAGTTACTGGTCAGACTTGTTTAGAATAAGGAGATTCATACTCAGGTAATGATTGGCCTAGATGGCTTTTGAGGTCCCTTTCAGTTCTGAGATGCTATAAGCCTCTGACCATACAGAGGACCATGGACAGGTGAGACCTGCATTAGTATAGAGAAAAGATTGACTTAAAAAAAAACCATAAATTTAATCATTGCTTTGTCAGCATCAGTGAACAAGTAAGAGATGTATAAGCTTTTACTCTTCTTTAAAGATGCCTCTTTCTTCCTTTGGTGTTTGTTCCTTGGTATTGAAGAGTCTCGGAATGATGGGGGGGGGGTACATTTAGACCAGGGGTGAGGAACCTGTGACCTTTAGGTCACATGTGGCCTTCTAGGTCCTCAAGTGCAGCCCTATGACTGAATCCAAACTTCACAGAACTGGATTCAGTTAAAGGGCCACTCTTGAGGACCTAGAGGGTCATGTGTAGCCTCGAGGCTGCAGGTTCCTCACCACTGGTTAGACCCTTTGCCAAGTGAGCTTAGTCTAGGGTACTGATTCATAGGATCTCAGAATTTAGAGCTAGGGGAAACCTTAGAGAACCTATAGTCCAGTCCTCTAATTTTACCCTAAGAGGCCCGATAAAGTGATATGACTTATTTAAGATCATACAGTTGAAAAGGAATAGATTTGGGATTCAAACCCAAGACTTTCATCTCAGAGCCCAATGTTCTTTTCATTACACATTGCTACTAGGCTCTCAAAGTAAGCCAGCAGAGCACAAAGTCTACCAGGTAAGACCTACACCAAGTTAGAAAGGCTGCCAGCCTGGGACTGTTGGCAATACATTCCACCTAAAGTGGTGGTTGGGTAAGGAGACAGTGAAGGTATATAATATGACACAAATTATAATGTGAAAGAGAATTTCAAGATGAGTATGAGGACAGACCTTCCTTGGGTGTCTTACCTTCCACCTATAAAGCCACACCTTTGGGTCTATAGCAACTAGGACCAACTATGAGTTTAAGACCAGGGGCCAGATCAAAATCAGATCACCAGCATATCAGTTTCCCTGTTGCTGATTCTTATTGACTAGGCTGATTGCTTGCAACCAGGGTAGAATTGGGGAGCTGGCATTAGTTGAAGAGAATACAGCCCATCTGTTGATAAGTAAGCTGTTTGCTATTCATCCACAAATTGCTTGCATTGGCATGGCTTGTCTGTTACATCATCTTTTACTGCCATTTCCATCATTTTACCTCCAGAGTAGTTATGATTTTTGTTGTTCATATAAGATCTATTTGTTATCTGCCAAACATCTGTTTATTTGTGAGGCGAGGTGTCTCCTTTTTGGGAAATATCCCTTATACCTTTCCTGATGCAAAACCACTCTGGTCTAACTCCAATATCATTATCACACCATGCAACTGTAGGTATTCAAGAGGAAAAAAAACACACCAGCAACTCAAAAAGACTAGAGTGATAACATTGTATCACAATACCTTTTCATGCCAAGTGAAAACAACTTTTTAAAAATTCCCTACATTATTGATATCAACGTGTTGTTGTTCAGTCATACTAGACCCCATTTTTATGACCCCATTTTAGGGTTTTACTGGCAAAGATCATAGAAGAAAATTGTCATTTTCTTCTCAACTCATTTTACAGATGAGGAACTAGGACATACAGAGTTAAATGACTTCCCCAGCGTCACACAGCTACTGAGTATCTGAGACTGAATTTTAACTCATAAAGATGAGTCTCAGGGCAGCTAGATGGCACAGTGAATAGAGCACCAGTCCTGGCATCAGGAGGACCTGAGTTCAAATCCAGCCTCGGATACTTAGCACTTACTAGCTGTGTGATCTTGGGCAAATCACTTAACCCCAAATGCTTTGTCTTTCCCCCCTCAAAAAAAGGATGAATCTTCCTGATTCCAAACCCAGTGCTCTATACACTGTGCCACTTGTTTGCTTGTTGATATCAATGTAATTAGTTTTTAAAATAAAAATAAAATAAAAAACAGTAATTCTGTTTTTTTAAACAAATGCTTTATTAACTTCTGTTTTACATCATTCATTTCTGCCAGATTTTGAGTTACAATCATTTTCCCCCTGTTATTCCCCTACCCAACCTCCCAGAATAGCAGTCCCACAAGATATCGCTTCCTCCAATCTGCTCTCTCCCATACCTTCTCCCATACCCCCATCGACTTTTCCATTAGAGGAAGATGAATCTTTGTGTCCCAATGCCTGCACATCTTATCTCCCAATTATAAGCAAAAGAGTATTAATAATAGTATCTATATATATTTGAAACATTTAATGTTAAGACCTCGAATTTCAGATCCATTTCCTTCCTCCTTGTCACCCATTCCCTCTGGGGAGATAAGTAATTCAGTATATGTTGTACATGTCTAGCTATGCAAAATATTATCATAGTAGATATATTGTACAAGGCTGCTTATAATTCCCTCCCACTCATCCCACCCCCCACCTGGTCCATTCCCTACATGATCCTGGCCCTCTTCTATAGTGGGTACTTCCAATCTTCGATCCCCCCAAGGATGCCCTTCCATCCATCATCCCTCCTCTCATCCCCCTTCCCCCTATTCTGCTGCGGGTTGAGATATCCCATTTAGTATGTATGTCATTCTCTCCCTGAACCAAATTCAATGAGAGTGTGGTTTTGCCTTTTTGCCTTCTTATTCTTCCCCTCCCTTGCAATAACTTCCCCTTGCTTCTTCTACATGAGATAGTTTACCCTTCCCTGTCTCTCCCCATCTCCTCTTGCCACTTTCCTCTCTCACCTCATAATTTCACCCCTTGAGTATCCTCCCTTCCCAACAGATTCAACCTATGCCCTCTATCCATATATAACTGTAACCATATACACACACATTCACATATGTATTCATATGACCACACACCCTTCTTCCATTATTTTCATAGTGAGAAAGATATCATCAGTCACAGTTATTGCTTTTACATATAGGAATGTAAATAGTTCAACTTTGATAAGTTCCTTTTGATTTCTTTTCCCTGATTACCTTCTCAGGCATCTCTTGCTTCTTGTGTCTGGATGTCAAATTTTCTCCTCAATTCTGGTTTTTTCCTCAAGAATGCTTGAAAGTCCTCTATTCCACTGAATGACCATATTTTCCCCTGAAACAAAATACTCAGTTTTGCTGGGTAGGTGACCCTTGGGTTCATTCCCAGTTCTTTTGCCCTCTGGAATATCATATTCCATGCCCTTTGATCCCTCAGTGTAGAAGCTGCCAGGTCCTGGGCTATTCTGATTGTGTTTCCACAATATTGAAATTGTTTCTTCCTGGCTGCTTGTAGTATTTTCTCCTTGATCTGGGGATTCTGGAACCTGGCTATAATATTCCTGGGAGTTTTCTTTTTGGGATCTTTTCAGGAGGTGATCGGTGGATTCTTTCAACCTCTATTTTGCCCTCTGGATCTAAAACATCAGGGCAATTTTCCTTGAGAATTTCTTGAAGGGTGATTTCTAGGTTCTTTCTTTGATCATGGCTTTCAGGTAGTCCAATGATTTTTAAATTGTCTCTCCTGGATCTATTTTCCAGGTCAGTAGTTTTTCCCATGAGATATTTCACATTGCCTTCTAATCTTTCATTTGTTTGGATCTGCTTAACAGCATCTTGATTTCTCATAAAGTCATTAGCTTCCATTTGCTCCAGTCTAACTCTGAAGGAATGAATCTCCTCAGTGAACTTTTGAGATTCTTTTTCCATCTGGCAAATTTGACTTTTTAAGGCATTCTTCTCCTCATTGCCCTTTTGGGCCTCCTTTGCCATTTGAGTTAGTCTATTTTTTAAGGTGTTGTTTTCCTCAGTCAGGCTGTTGACCCTCATTTCATACTTTTCCTGCATCCTTCTCATTTCTCTTTCCAATTTTTCCTCCACTTCTCTTATTTGATTTTTAAAGTCCTTCTTAAGGTCCTCTATGGCCTGCAACCTGCTCATGTTTTCCCCTGGGGCTTTTGGAGCAGGACTTCTGACCTCACAGTCCTTTTCCCACTCTATGGCCCCAAAATAGGAGTCTAGAGTTGCATTTTTCTGTTTCCTTTGCCTTGGCATGTTGCCACTTAATTATTTGACTTTTGGGCTTGTTGCCACCATATGGCCTGGTGCCAGACAGGAACTTTTGCCCCAAACGTGTGAGGGGGCCAACTTCCGTTTCTGGCAAGCTGGAAACCTACCCACGACTTCCACCCCAGATCACAATCCAGATCCAGGGAGGTTAAAGCAAGAGCGATTACCCCCCAAGACTGATCGCTGGATCTCCCTATGGTTCTGCAGGCCACAAGCTGGAGCTGCCTCTGAAAACTACAAAATGGGGTGTCTACTCAGCAGCTTCTAGCCCCCAGGGGAGGAAGCCGATGCATTCCCCAAGTACTGGTCCCCAAGTCCATAGGGCACTAACCTCTCACTTTGTCCTAGGCATGTCTATGTTGATAATTCTGGAATCACCACAGCTGCTGGTGTTCTGGGGTCTCTCCAGCTGGCTGCAGGCCCTGCTGCCCTGGGGCTAAAACCTCGGCTCATGGGGACCTGGGCTCCACTCGGCTCAGCTTCCTACGCTTTACACGCTTCGTGCTGCCAGCTCCCAGAGTGCTACGCTGGTCCTTCCTGCAGGGCTGTTGGGCGTCCTCAGAGGGAGGTTAGCTTCTCTGTGTCGTTCTGTGGGTGCTGGGGCTCCAGAAGTTGTTCAGAGTCCCCTTTTACATAGTTTGGGGGGAATCTGGGCGCAGAGTGGCTTGGATGATCTGTTTCTACTCCGCCATCTTGGCTCTGCCCCCAGTAATTAGTTTTTAAAATACTTTAATTGAATTAATGGATAATACATTAAATGAAAAGAAAATCAATGTCATAAAGCAATGGAAATCCTTATCTGTTTTTTAACTCAATAAGAGTGATTGTTCTAGAATTTCAAAAGAAACCAGAGATTTTCACCCCTGTAGATATTCCTTTTAGAGAATAATGTTTTATCCTAGTGGATTACCTTTGTGAGTTGCTCCTCCCTTAAAGTGAAATGTTATAAAAATTCATTGTTTCTTAAGACATGATGAATAGTTTTGTTTTTGTTTTTAATAAATTATCTCCTATTCTGTTCCAAGGAGACTTGAACCCCTGAAGAATTGGGATATGTTAGGATAATAATCTACCACCACAGGACACTCTTCCTGGAGCTCTGAAGTCAAGGAGAGTCTATAGTAAGATTAGGCTATAAAATGCTGTAGATTTGTGCTTTAGGGGTTTTATGTTGAGGTAAGGTGATACTCAAATAGTTACATGATTTCACCAATCTGAAAGTTCCTTTCCAAGTGAGGGGAGATTGGATTTTCCAACTAAGAAATCATTAATAACTGTGGAGAGAGCAGTTTCAGTAGAATGATAAGGTCAGAAGCCAGATTATAAGGGGTTAATAAGAGATTGAGAGGAGAGAAAGGAGAGGCACCTATAGTAGGTGGCCTTTTCAAGTTTAGCCATAAAAAGGAAGAAGAGTTATAGGATAATAGTTAGAAAAGATGGAAGAATCAAGTGACGGTTGTTTTGTTTTGTTTTCTCAGGAATGGGCAGACATGGGCATGTTTGTAGGCAGTAGGGAACAATCCAGTAGACAGGGAGAGACCGAAGATAATTGAAAAAAAAAAGTGTGGATAATAGAGGGGGCAATCTATTGGAAAAGATGGGTTGGAATGAGATTTCTTGAATGAGCAGTGAATTCAGACGGTAAGAAGTAAAGCCACTTCATCATGTGAGATAGGATAAAGGAAGAGATAGCAGTAGAAAGCACCTGAGTGATAGGAGATGAGGAAGAGGGGAACAGAGAGAGTTCATGACCAATGGTCTCAATTTTTTTCTGTAAAATATGAAGCAAGGTTCTTATCTGAGACAGTAGGAGTAGGAGAGGACCATTTGAGGTTTAATAAAGGATGAAAAGGTTGGGAAGAATCACTGTGGAGACTGGGATAGTGAGTTGATAAGGGAGATATATTTGCAGCACATTCAGTTATAATGGTTGTGTGATTTATCCCTACCTTTGTTCAGCACCCTGCATGTAGGAGAGAAGGTGGCAAATGGTGGGGCAATGCAAGACTATCCAAACATGGATAGACATAATTGGTTAAATGGATTCACCAAAGGGTCAAGGTGGGGAAAAGAGGAGAGAGTGGTTAGTACAGGGAAGATGGCCTGGGAGAGAATTGAAGAGTAAAGGGATTGGAGGCCATGATACAAAAAGAGTAGGGTTTTATAGGGCAAAAAAGAGGGAGAGGTGAAAAGCCAACAGATTATGGTCAGATAAGGGGATTTATCAGAATTCTTGAATATAGAAGTGGTACATTCACGGGTGAAAGTAAGATCAAAAGTATGACCATCTGTGTATAGCTGGAGTGGAATGGAAGAATAGTTGATGGGAAATGAGTAGGTTGAGAAAATGAGTGGTTAGGATGTTTGAGGAAGAGTCAATTTGCTTTTTGAAATATGAAAACAGGAATTGGAGAGGAGAGAAAAATTGTAAGCCAGGTATTGAACTGGTTGAAGAAGGAAGGGGAATGACCTGGGACTTGTGAACAAGTTATCAGGATTTTAATTGGGTAGTAGATATAAATAGCATGAACCACAAAGAAAGAGAAGTTAAGAGTGATGGAGGAAGGAAGAGAACTTGGAAGTGGTAATGGGGAGCAAGAAGTATTCCAACTCCCCTGCCTTGACCTGTGAGCTGAGGAGAATAAATAATAATTGTACCCACCTGTGGAAGCTGAGGAGCTCACCAAGAGAAATAGCATGGAGGGAGAGGAGAAGAGGGCACAGGAGAGGAGCTCGGGAAATAACTGGGATTAGTGTGGATGACATGGATGAAGAACCAATAAAGGAAACTAAGAAGTCAAACCAATAAGAGGAAAACCAAGAGAAAAGAGTGTCATGAAAATTGAGTGAAGAGAGATATCCAGAGAGGGGTGATCAATGGTGTCAGAGGCCACGAAGGGGGCAAGAAGCATAAGGATTAAGAAAAGACCTTAGATTTGGCCATTAGAAGATCATTGATAATTTTGGAAAGGGCGGTTTCAGTTGAATGAGGATGTAAGAAGCCAGATTGCAGAGGGTTTAGAAGAGAATGAGTGAAAAGAAAATGAAGATAGCAAGTGAGTATAGATTTCTACCTAGAGGAGTCTTGCTGTGACGGGAGGAGTGACTCTTTTCCATCTCCCCTCACAAGTTTAGCCAGTATTCTTGAGGCCTGTCTTCCTTTGTCCCGATAGCCTGAGGATGCCAGTGAAGCACTCAGGCTGTCTCCTGTCATCCCTTGCCTTTGCCAGATGACCAGCCCATCTTTTCTCCGTATCCTACTTTTCCATAATGAAATCTTTTTCCCCTGTTATTCTTTGGTGTTTTTCATTAGTTATAAGTCTCAGCCTGCTCATGAGCCTTTCTATTGTCCTCTTTGATATTTACTTTAAGGTCTACTGAGATTATTTGCTGCCATACAGCCACCCTGGTAGAATACCAGTATTGAAAAGAAGGGCCTTTGCTTTTATGAGAAGCTTGGGGTCATTAACGGAACTTTGCAGTTTCCTAAAGGGAATTCAGCCTGTTTGTTTGTTCCTCTTTGGAGCCAAAACACTGTCCATCTGCGTTGTCTGTGTCAGGCACACTGAGCACTGGGAATACAAAAAAGAGGGAAAGGACAGACCTTGCTCTCATGGAGCTTACAATCACACAAGGTTAAGTGAAGTTAACTGTTTACCTCAGTTTCTTCATCTGTAATATGAGCGGGAGAAAGAAACAGCGAACCTCTTCAGTATCTTTGCCAAGAAAACCCTAAATGGGGTCACAAAGAATCGAACATGACTGAAAATGAAAAAAGGTTAAGTGACTTGCCCAGGATGCTACAACCAGGAAGTGTCAAAGATGAGACTTGAACCCAGGTGTTCCTGATTCCAAGGCTTTCTCTCTTTGAGAAATAAGCCACACGGCCTCATCTCACCTTTTATACACTTTGCTTTGAGTTGCACTTTTCACATATTGTATCTCCCTCATAGAATGAAAGGGGCTTAAGGACAGTGACTCCTGTGTTTTTGTCTTTGAATGTTCTAGTGGCCATGAAGGTAGCTGAAGCAGGTGCTGTGGAGTGCTTAGATCCTGGTCACACATCAAAGACACCAAGGCCATCCACTGCATCCTGAGCCATTGTCCTCTTGAAGTTTGTCTTACCACTGGATTTCAATGACTCTGGAAGACAGGGTGATGCTGATTACTTTGCACAGCTCTGCCTCAAATCCAGTTAACTCACAAGTCAAGACATCACCCTGTGATGTCATTGGTCCTCTTAAAAAACAAAGGGCATAGGGGCGGCTAGGTGGCACAGTGAATAGAGCGCCGGCCCTGGAATCAGAAGGACCTGAGTTCGGAGCCCGGCCTCTGACACTTAATCCATACAAACAAAAAAAAAACCTAGCCGTGTAACCTTGGGCAAGTTACTTAACCCCAATTGCCCTAAAGGGGCGGCTAGGTGGCGCAGTGAGTAAGAGCGTCGGCCTCGGAGTTTGGATGACCCGAGATCAGATCCGGCCTCAGAAAATGAGCACCCACGCATAAATCAAATGACTAGCCGTGTAACCTTGAGCAAGTTACTTAACCCCAATTGCTTTAAAAAAAAAAAAAAACAAAGGTCATAAAATAATAATAACAACATTGTCTCAGATATACATCCTGGCGGACAAACTCTACATATTGTCATCTATGCAATAGATGGTCTCTATTCATTGGGTCTTTCCTATGTGGATGGCCAAACCAAGCTCCCTTGAGTGATTATAGTTTATAGATCTCTTCTAGAGGAGCTCTGAAATATTCTGGGGCTTGTTACAATTGGTAGCAAGTCATCCGAAAATAGAAGCATATGGAGAATCCTGAAATCCATAGGGAATCCCTCTTAAACTTGAACTCTATGTTGATTTCTTCCACTGCCATGGTGAAAGCCTTGAAACAAACATCTCCCTGTTTTAAGCCTTCATTGATGTTTGTGAACAAAAGATACTAAACCCAGCTCCTTCTATTATGTGTTATAGGGAACCTGAAATGTTTGGGAAAGTGATGTGTTGGAAATGTGTTGGAAAAGAGCCTCCAAGGTGGAAATGTTCTCTGACAAATCAAACTTCTTAACATAATCAAAACCCAACAAATACAGTGAGATCTCATGGTCTCTGCATCTTTTAGTTGTGAAATGGTAACCATGTAATCCATTGCAAAATGTTGACTGCTAGAGCCTGCCTACCAATACTCTCATTGAGAATGCACTGGACTTGTATGATTTTGCATAGATGAGAGTATGATAGACATCAGTGAGTATCAGTTGACATTTTTTGGTCTTAATAAGATCAAGAACTTATTTTTCCATTCCTTTGGTATCTTCATCTCTTCCAGATACCCCTTCATTACTCTCAGAATTGTACAATGTCCTGCATGGATTTCCTTGGCCCAATCCAGCTGCTTTCCCCATCTTTGTTACTTTTGTGCCATGTCTGTATGCCCTGTGGGCACATACCTAGCATCCCATGATGCTAGAGTTCAACTATAATGGCTCCTTGAGGCAGCTGGTTACATAGTGGGTAATATCAGTGGACTTAGAATTAAGAAGGTCTGAGTTCGAATCTAGCCTCAGAAACTTACTAGCTGTACAACCTTGGCTAGTCACCTAACCTCTATCTGCCTTAGTTCACTCACCAATAAAATGGAGATACTAATAGCACCTACCTTTCAGGGATGGTATGAGGATCAAATAATATAATAGATGTATAATTCTTTGCAAAACTTAAAGGGCTACATAAATGCTAGCTACTGTTACCATGTCCTTGTTGGAGAAAACAGTTTATTATAATTTTTACAATTTTTTCTGTCTTCTCATGGTTATCCTCCTTATCCATTCTTACACACCCTTGTGATGACTTTGTAGTTTGTATGTGTTGCCAAGGTTTCTTTAAGTTAGTTTTTCATCTTTCTCTGTGCTTTATGAGACAATACTGCTTATAATTGGCCATTACAATACTGCTTATAATTGACCATTACCCTCCTTTGTAAGATTTTGCAAATGAGTTTATATTCAACCAATCAATTGACAAGCATTTATTAAGTCTCTGAAATGTGCCATGTAGGGTGCTAGATGCTGGAATACAAACACATTAGTGAAACTAGTCCATGTTTTGGAGGACCCAGAAGAGGCAGCAAATATATGTGTGTACATATGTATGCATATATATCTAATTTAGGTTTTTTAAGATAAAAAATTGTGGGAGTGGTACTACCAACTAGGAGAAAACAGGAAAGGCCTTATGTAGAAGATGGTGTTTGAGTTGAGTCTTGAAAGAAACAGAATTATGAGAAATAGAGATGAGGAGAAAACACATTCCTTGCATGGGAGAGCACCAGTACAAAGGCACCAAGGTAGGAGAGAGATGGTATGTATGAGGAACAGTGAGAGGGCCATATTGACTGAACTACAGTGTGTTTGAGTAGAGTAATAATTATATTGGAAAGATGAGTTGTGAAGGGTTTTAAATGTCAAAAAAAGAGTTTTATTTGATACTTGTGGCAATAAGGAGTCATTAGAGGTTATTGACATCTGACATTGACATGGTTAGATATATGCTTTAGAAAAATTGTTTCTGTGATTTGTGAAGGATGGATTGGAAAGTGGAGGAACTTTAAAGGAGAGATAAATTAGGAAAATATTTCAATAGTTCATGTAAGATTTGATAAGGGCTTGAACTAAGATGTTGTCTGTATGGGTGGAGAAGAGGGAATATCAGATTAAAAGTATGTAATGGAGGTAGAAATAGCAATGTTTGGCAATGTATTGGACATATAGTGGAAGTTAGAATGAGGGGTTGTGAATGACAGTGAGGTTGTACACTCATAGACAGGAAAGATAGTGATGCCTCTACCAGAAATAGGGGAGTTTAGAGGATTTTGAATGAAAGCTAATAAGTTCATTTTTGGACACGTCTATGGAACATCCAGTTTGAAATGCCCAGCAGAAGAGTTCAGAAGAGACTAATGTTAAAAATAGAGACATAATGTGATAATCAACTATAACAGACTCAGCTCTTCTCAGCAATACAATGATCCAAGACAATTCCAAAAGACTTGTGATGGAAAATGCTATCCACATCTACAGAAAGAACTATGGAGTCTGAATGTAGACCGAAGCATATTATTTTCACTTTTTTATTGTTTTGTGTTTTTTCTTTCTCGTGGTTTTTACTTCTGTTCTGATTCTTCTTTCACAATATGACTAGTGTGGAAATATGCTTAACATGATTGTACCTGTATAACCTATATCAGATTGCTTGCTGCCTTGTGGAGGGAGGAGGGAAGAGAAGGAAGAAAAAAATTTGGAACTCAAAATCTTACAAAAATGAATGTTAAAAACCATCTTTACATGTAATTGGGAAAAATAAAATATTATTAGGTGCAAAAAATAATGTAGATCTGAGAATCGCCTGAATAGAAATGATAATTAAATCCATGTCTAGCTCAGTGTTGCCTTTGGGAGATAGCTGTCTCCATTTAGCAAATAAATCAGATGTTAGCTCTTGTAGTATATTATATACTCGCTTGGTTTCCTTAATATATCAATTAATTTAAATGTATTAAACCTCTATAAAATTATTATTGGTGTTGATGTCATTTCTGTTGTCCATTTCCTCCTATTTTTGATAGCCATTTATCCAAATAATTCAGAACCGAATTGTCTTAGTTGAACTCCATATCTTTTTTCATTATTATTCTTTCTTTTTGCTTTTTGCTAATTATGATCTTAGTTCTGAGAAGTTGATAGACAGACTGCATACAAAAAACTGATTCAGGGAAAACTTGCAAATCAGTACAAGTCCTTTCCTATCTCTTAAAGTATAACATATTAACATTTTAATGCCATTTTATGCTCTCCCTGTCTAGCACCTACTAAGTCTTTTTTTTTAATAGAAAGTCTTCATGACATAAAGGCATGAGAATTCTGTGTGATCTACATTTTTGACATTTCTCATTCATAGAACCTTAGTATCATAAATTTAGATTTGGAAGGAACATTTGAGAATATATAGTTCAACCTTCTAATTTCACAGATGAGGAAACTGAGGTTAAGTGACTTTTTCAGGATTAGGGGATTTGAACTCAGGTTTGTGGACTCCAAATCCAGTGCCCTTTCTACTGTACCACCCACCTTATACTGCCAGTTTTTCAATGCTACACTAAAGGTCTATGACTTTTCAAAGACATATTATATGAGTCAATGATCTGGGAAACTGGAAGGCCCCTCAGGCTCACTGGGTTAATAGAAATTAAATCCCACAGCAATGCCTAGGGTTTCTCTCCTCTCCAATCTATCCCTCACAATGTCACCAAACCATTTTTTCTAATATATATATATATATATATGTATATATATTTATATATTAATATATACATATCATACATATATATATATACACATATTATATATATGACCATGTCATCTGTAAATTATCTCCAGTGACTCCCTGCTGCCCCCAGGATCAAAGAAGAGGGTACATGGGATAGGGAAGGAGCAAGGGAGAGATCCATGAAGACCAGAAGAATGCACAAAGGCTTCAGGGAGAACATAGGAGTTAGATGATGGAAGGGATTGGGCTAGGGAGTGAGAAGTAAAAAGGACATTTCAGGCCAGGAGAATAGCATGAGGAGGGTGACGAACTCAGTCTAAATCTTTCCGTTTCAGCTCTTCCACTTGTACAAGGAGATTAATACTGGGCCGATCTTACAGCTGTGTATTAGCTAATTAATGATAACAACCAAGAACATTGGAATAAAGCCTGCCAAGGATGCCAAGAACTCTGAAGGAGGGTCTGTAGTTTATTAATAAATCAGAAACAGAAGAGGCTTTGTAAGATAAAGTCTGGGTTGAGGGAGACATGGTTTCTGCCAAGATGTGAACAAGCATATCCCAGAGAAATTCCTTCATGGGACCAGATATGGCCATGACTCTTCTCACAACCCTGGAGGACAATAATACCTGGTTTATGGCCAGAGTTCTGGAGTGCTTATACTGGTCAGGACTCATAATATGGATTTCCCTTTCAAGCAGATCTCATTCTTTGGCATGCTTCTGAAAACTGCAATCTCAATTACACTATATTAGGATGTCTTGCAACTGCTTAGCATTTATAAGCAAAGGCAAAGCAGGATAAAGATCTGGCCTTTATGGTTGTTTCTGGGATGTGTGTAGGTTTGGTGGTCATTTCATACCTTCCGAGTTTCCCTTAGTTATGGAGGATATGTGTTGGGGGGGGGCGGGGGAGAGGAGAAAATAGTCGGAGCTAAATAAATTCCCTGTACCATTAGAACACTCTACCATCAACACAGTTGGTAGAGTGTGGAGGTACTGGGGTTTGGGGAATTGGATTGGCAGTGGTGAGAGGAAGATAGATGTGGAAAAGCAATTAAGGGGGATAAGTCCATGAGTTGGGAAACTCCAAGGCTTTATTGGCTTATTTCAATAGAAATGAAATCCTATAGCAATAAACTCTTCCAAATTTTCCAAAGTGCAGGAATTTCATTTTCGTGGATCTTTGGTAAAACCGTGAGTTCATCAGCTGGAACATAGGAATATTTGGCTTGTGCATATATGCCTAGTGCAATTGGAAGCTCCATAAAGGTAAGTACAACTGCTCTGAGACATTTGTTTTCATACTGAATCTCCTGGCATTCTTTAAAATTGGTATTTTTGCTTTTTCTTTTACTTCCACTTCAGGATGTTATTAAATAACAGCTGAGGACAAGAAGGTTGCCAGTTCAGTCAATCAACTGCCTTATATTATGTGTGTCATGACCACAAATCTTAGAATCCAGGAGAATATTCTGGCTGCATCCATAATAGTTATCTAAACTTCATTCATCTATGGTCAGGAGAGCTATCAACTGTCAATACACTTCTGAGATCAAAACATTTCCTGAAATGACATTGGGGAAAAAATCTATAGCTTCTGACTTATAACTTATTCTTTCTGTTAAAGGCAAGATTCTTCCTACCTTGACACATATATTTACTGATGGAAGCATCTAAACCAGAGATTCCATGAGGATAGAGAACTCCCCAGTGTGGAAACTTCTTTGGCCAATGTGAATGGAAAAATCTGTCAATAAAATAATAATAACAGTAGAATCTGTATAGTGCTTTAAGGTTTGCAGTGCACTTGCCAAATAGTATGTCATTTTATCTTTATAAGAACCTTGGGAGGAAGGTCCTATTATCATCCCCATTTTACAGATGAAGAAATGGAAGTTAAATGACTTGCCTAGGGTCACACAGTTAATGTATCTAAGGCTAGATTTGAACTTTGGAAATCCAGGCCCAGCACTTTATCCACTTTGCCACCTAGCTGCCCTATATTACCACCACCATTCTTAAAAAGTTGTTTGAGGTAGAGGAGGAAATAGGTTAAGTGACTTCTCAATAGTCGTCCCTCTCTAAGTGTCAAGCAGGAACTGAATTCAGGTTTTCCTGGTTCTGAGGTGAGCAACTTGTCTATTCTCTGTCCACTTGTCCCTCTGCCCCTTACCTAATGAATTACTTTCTTCACCACATCAGAAAATCTGGGACTTCATCCATATCAGTATTCTCTTCACAAATGTAGATTGCAGCTTTTCTATAGGGAATATGTTCTTTATGAATTTCTGTGGCCCAAACAATTCCTTCCCAATATTCTGGTATTGGGTTCTTCAAATTTATCTAGGCTGGTTCTCAGATGACAGCCTTTGTCAATCAAGGCCTACTATTTTGGTAGAAACCCCAGGAACTTGTGCTCATCTAGCATGATTTAGAAACCCAGGGTTGTTTTCATTCATGCTGTGGATACAAGACCAAAATAAGACTTTGTGGAAGAATCTGATTAATGGTAGACTCCATTATTATAAGTACCTTCTTAAAACATATAGACAGAATATTAATATTTCATGAATGCTTAAAATAACTTTTACTGTTGTAAAACAGTTGAGATGCCTTTCTAACGAGTTTTTATTTGCTATTGGTATATTTTAAATGCCTATGACCTCAGTTAGTTAAAACAGTTATATATGTGTGTTATCAACTTTTGATATATTATTAAGGAATATAATCATTCCCATAAATTTTTCTTTTTTTTTTAAAGTTTGGGGAAATGTTTCATGTTAATTTATTCCTTTATTGGTCCAAATATCAGCCACTCCACTTACAATGAGATGTCTTTAAAAAGAAATAGGCAGATAAAATCAATAGGTGTGAATACACATATTTAAAAATAAGATAAATTAATCAGTCACTTATCAAGTGTCTATGAGGTGCCAGGAAATGTGTTCACTGATGGAGATACAAAGACTAGGGTGAAAAAAAACTGCACACCCTTATGTAACTGACATTTTCTTAGGGGAGATAATGGAGACATATATAGAGATAAAGACTGGACCTAGGATTTCATTAGTATAGGGAGCTCATGGTGGGAAATATCCTCAACCAGAGGAAGTCAGCTTCTCTGCAACTTATCTCTGGTCCTACAAAGTCACCTATAACACTAAGAGGTTAAGTTACTGGCCCAGAATCACTTAGCCAGCCTGTCCAAGAGAGAACCTGAATTCAGGTATTTCTGGCTATCCTAAGTTCAGCTCACTATACCACACTGCCTCTGATAGTTGTGTATGTGTAGACACACACATGTATATATGTCCACATGTGTGTACTTGTATGTATAGAGAGACACACGTGTATGTATATGTGTGTATTTGCTGATGTCCCTTTATGTATGTGTGTATATGTATGTATGTGTAGGTACACCTTGTGTCTGTGTATGTATCATGTGTGTATATGTATAGAGACATGTGTGTGTTTATCTATGTACATATATATGCACGTGTGTGTCTACAGACAGTGTGTCTATATATACGCATGTGTGTATATACATTTGAATATAAATATAATTTTAAAGTAGCTCTATATAGAAATGCTTGGGCTTGTGTCTTAATGGGGAAAAAGGTGAGGAGGGAGGGCATCCCAGGTGTGGAAAGGTTCAGAGACAGCCAATGAAATATATGTATAAGGAACAGTAAGGAGGCCTAGCTCCCAGGCTTGTTACGAGGGCCCAGCGAGATGGTTTGCACTAAAGCACTTGTCCTTTGTAAAGCAAGCTTTCAAGAGCTATATGAATGTTAGCTATTTTTGTCATCATCATTATTAATGACTATACTGTGGAGCATGAAGAGGGGTAACATGGAATACGACTGGAAAGATAGGTCGGGCTTTTAAATGCCAAACAGATGAGTTTACATTTTACTTTAGGGATGTGTGTGTACACACATACATATATACACATACATATAAAATGTATGTATGCATATAAACAGAAATACATATAAGTTCATATGTAATACTGTATATACCTTGTTGCTCAGTAGTTTTGGTTATGTCTGACTCTTCATCATCCCATTTTGGGCTTTCTTGGCAAAGATAATAGAGTGGTTTACCATTTTTTCTTCTCTAGCTCATTTTACAGAGGAGGAAACTGAGGCAAACAGGCTGAAGTGACTCATCTAAGGTCACACAGCTAGTAAGTGTCTGAGGCTGGATTTGAACTCAGGAAGAGGAGTCTTCCTGACTCCAGGCCTGGCAGTTTATCTACTGTGCCACCCAGCTTCCCATATACATGAATACACATATCTATATATTATTCTCTATTTACAGTATATCTATATGTCTACACATACATATTTTCTGAAAAATCGCTCTGGTTATCAGTTGTGCTGAGTGATTATGTAGGACAGATTGGTGGGAGGTGGGGGGTTGGAGAATACAGCCTGTATTTGGACCCATACCGTATGTAGTGCTACACCAAAACAGCATTTTTCCTTTCCCAGTAAGGGAGCAAGCACTGAGAAAGACATAGTGTACATATGTCCCCCTACCGGCCAAAGAGAGTGAGTGCACCCTTCTGAGCATCTGACAGGGACTTGGACTAAAGAGAAGGCTGGCTCTGATTCTGATGAGCAGAAGTGGAAAGCATTCCTGAACTGAGAAGAGTGGGATCACTTACTCCTACAGAACAGGAAAGTAGCAGCCTCAAGCACACAACACCCCGGGGACACTCTTTACACATTTGTCACCTCGGGATGGATGATCAGACAAATTTAACTGTGTTCCCCTAAGCAGGGTTATTCTTGAGAAAGGAGAGGTTGAGGCCAAATGTACCAAATGATAATAGTGGAACACCTTGAAAATAATCCAGAGGCTGTTTAAGCAGTCCTGCTTTTCCCAAGACTGCCACAAAGGTTCAAAACAGCTGCTTTCCTACTTTCCTGTCTCTAAAGCTGCATTTGCTGTTGTTGTGAGTTTAAAAAGACGTCATCTGACCCCCTGTGCTCTAAAGAGTTTCTGCCATCCACAAAATTCCAATACAGAAGGATGCTATGACACTAATTGGTTGTTTCACATTTTTAGGCAAGTCCCTTCATCTCTATCTGTAAAATGAGGGGGTTGGATTAGATGACCTCTAGGTGACCTTCCAGGTCTCAACATTCTATGTCTAAAATGACACAAGTTCTAGACCAAATTTCTAACAGGTTCTTTGACAAAAAGGACTACAGGGGTACACAAAGATTGTTCCTTATGGTCATTTCTGGCCATTTCAGAAGCTTAGGAATGTTTCTGTCTATTTTCTGGGGATGCTATAAATGCATTCTCATGAGGCCCAGAGGAGGGAGAAAAATTCCCTTTTTTTCAGTACTTTCAGAAATAACTAAAGAAAATTGTCCTTAAACATTAGAACAAGAGGGGAAAGTAGAAATAGAAAAAATCTACCGATTACCACCTGAAAGAGATCCTATGAGGAAAACCCACAGGAATATTATAGTCAAATTCCAAAACCATCAGTTCAAGAAAAAAAAATAATTTAAATATGGTGGGACCACAATTAGTATCACAGGAGACCTAGCAGCAGTAACACTACTTTCACCTTTTGGCCCTGGATGAAAGACAGAACCATTCCATTTCAATCTCAATACCCTTAGTGGTCGCTGGTGGTATCATGAACTGACAAACTTTCTCTTTAGATACAGGACCTTTGATATTTAAAAAACATTTTAGGATCTGCAAAGCACTTTACATATCTTCTCTGAACCAATTCTCACAGGTCCCCTATAGGGTACGTTCTGGAGTTATTATTCTTCCCATTTCACAGACAAGGAAATTGAGGGATAGACTTGCCCATTGATACCTGGCAGTTGTCAGAGTCAGGATTCAAGCCCACGTTTTGTCTCCAAGTGCAGGGTTCAGTGAGAGATACTACCTCTCATGGTCTGCATTCTCTCTTATCCAACCTTCATCGCCCCTCCTCAGTCATGCCCTCATTACCCTCTTCCTTCTGGCCCTGCCTTGGTAATTTTATCCCTTTTCCTGTCTGTAGCAAGAGAGTGTAAGCAGACAGAAAATAAAACTCCCCTAAGGGAGATATAAAATACAAAGGGAAAACCCAAACCTATGTAAACCTACACAGTTTTATACCCCAATCTCCATTCATCTCACTATTGGAAAATGGGGCGGGGGGGGGGGCTGGTTACTGGTGTTATATGCTAAATGTGTAATGAGTCTCCTAATTGTCAATTGCAGAGTAACAGAACAGGGGTGTTCAGTCAATTGAACTAAGATTAGCGTCCTAGGATTGATTCGGACACAGCAAGATTGTTATTACTTGAATGTCACTGTGATATTATTGCCCCCTGGTGGCTATTTTAATTACTTAGCCCTAAGTCGTTGAGAAAAAACACTTCTGAAAATACTCTGGAGGTAAGCCACCCAGACTTTTGGAAACAGAATCAACTTTTCACATTTCTGAAAAGGAGAAAGACAGCAGCTACAATCCAGGTAGCCTTGGAAAACTGATCATTTGGGAACCCCTGTTGGAAACATAGATGCCCAGGCCTTTATACTTAGCAAGGAATCTTGGGGTTTGGAGGCTAGATTTTTTCTTCCCTATTTACTTATTTATTCTATCATTGTTCCTGCCCTCCCCTAAAAGAAAGCTGGGACGATTAACTCTTTTGTCTCATATAGTTTTCATGTATGATTTCTTGAAATATATCTCTGTAAAACCATGCTTTGATAAAGCCCATTGTGATTCAAATAGAACTACTTGACTATTCCTTTAAGCCCAGACCACTCTGGCTCTCACTGATTGGTCAATAATAGGTCCCAGCCCAAACCTTACTTGTTCATTGCTTGGGTTTTGATGTCTCAGAGTGAGTGAAAATAGCAATTGTTTCTGTTCTGGCCAGAAACCATGAGGGTCTTTTGTGAAGGCAAACTAAACCATCTTTTGCCTCCATTCTTCTCTAGTCTTTAACTACTGCATGGGTGTTGCCTCAGACAAACTGAGACCCAGGAAAGACCTTAGTTAAAAAAGGTAAAGATGTCCCACTGCATCCATGGCCATATCCAGTTATCTTGACCTATATCCTGCCACTGAACTCTGATGATGCTGGAGGAGAGAGTGAGGCTGGTGACTTTGCACAGCTCTGCCTCACTTAAATCCAATTCACTCATGACATCACCCTGCTGATGTCATTGGTCCTCTGAGAATGGAGGACAGGCAACAACATTGAGCATCTCTAGCCAATCACACGCTTACAGACAGCATTGATTTTTCTACTGCATAAAAACCCAAAATATTATGATTAATAAAAAATAAAGTCATAAGTAAATACCATCACACACTTAGAAAGTGCTATTCCACCAAGTGACTCATGCTTCTGTGTGTCCTCCATTACAAAATGCATCCTTGTTACTAAAATACCAAACTTTGCTGACTGGCTCACAATTTAACTATTCATTATCATCCATCCCCTTTAATACATAACACTTCTTTCCATCCAGACAACTCTAGGGCTGAATACCCCTGCAGAGCCTCAGCAGACATGTGATAATGGACACTGGGAAGATGGGGGTGAAAAGAGGCTTGAAATGAATATGAGAAGAGGAGGAGTAAAATATCACCTTGTTAGCAGTGCCTGGGTATCTTCCCTTCTTGGCCATGTGGTCAGGGTAGCCTTCCAAAGGAAACATTTAGAATCCCTTGGGAATAGTCAGATTCCCCTTTAAGTGATTCTACAGCTCTTACTGAGAGAGAACAGTAGCTGTCTCGGCCATACTTGGTTTTAAGGGAAGACCAAGGGTGAAGGCAAGAAAGAAGGGGTGGTAGGGGAGGGAATCAGATAGCAGTACACATCTGCACTCCATACCCGATAGGGTCATTTACTTGTGGAATAATGTTGGCAGCAACTAGGAGTTTGCTGGTAAATGTTTAACATTGCCAGCTGGGGGGACTTTGGTGGGGCTTGAGTGGTGGAAGATGTATATACTTTTTTTTTTTTGCTTTTTGGAGGGAGGCGAGCAGGGCAATTGGGGTTAAGTGACTTACCCAAGGTCACATGGCTAGTAAGTGTTAAGTTGTCTGAGGCTGGATTTGAACTCAGGCCCTCCTGCCTCCAGGGTTGATGCTCTATTCACTGTGCCACCTAGCCTCCCCCCATAACACATATTTTTAAGTTTAATCTGCATTATTTAGATTTTATCCATCATTTCCTTGAATTTCAAAATCAACAAAACAATAAATTAAGTATGGATATGTAGCACTTGCCATTTCTCAGATATAAGTACTCATACTAAAAACTTAACACAATTAATTTTGGTAGGTTTGGGTGGACTCTAGTATATCCCTTCAACAACCTTTATAAAGCACTTGAATTAAGTTAATGTAAATTCAGGTCTTCCCAGTTTTTGAAGATACATGAATTTCTTCTGAAACTCGTTGAAGCAATATCCCTCTTAGGGGAAATTCCAGGGTAACAATGGCTTATCTGTAGGGCAGATTTAGAAAATATGGCCTACATTAACTGTTGTTCCATGCTTAGAAGTTGAATTATGATGTGGCTGATGTCCCTAGTTAGATAGCAAAATAATGAGCTGGGGGTTGAACTCTCTCCCTGAACTGTGAAAGGCCCTTCTCTCCGGCATGGTTCCCACTGTGCCCCCAGGCTACAAACAAAGGCACACCAGGCAACCTAAGAACAAGGTGACCCACAAGTGTTTATGAGAGATAATATTCAATCCAAAAAATATATTCTTTAACAGAATAAAAAAACACAATTAAGTGGAAATAAAGTAGGACTAGGGTAGGGGCTGCCATTTTCTCTTAGCTAGCTTGTTTCTCTCAGTGCTACTCCTACATCAGTAAATCAGTCAGTAAACATTTATGAACTACCTACTATGTCCTAAGCACTGTACTAAGTTCTGGGGATATGAAGAAAGGCAAAAGATAGTCCTTGATTTCAAGGAGCTTAGAGTCTAATAGGAGAGACAATATAGAAACAACTGTGTACAAACAAGTTCTTTTGTTGTTGTCGTCCAGTCTTTTCAGTTGTGTGCAATCTTTTATGACCCCATTTGGGGTTTTCTTGGCAAAAATACTGGAGTGGTTTTTCATTTCCTTCTCCAGCTCGTTTTACAATTGAGGAAACTGAGGTAAACAGGGTTAAGTGACTTGCCCAGGATCTTACAGTTAGTAAGTAATTGAGGTCAGATTTGAATTCAAGGAGTCTCCCTGACTCCAAGTCTGGCACTCTATTGACCTAGCTGCCCCACAAACAAGTTATAAAGAGGATAAATAGAAAATAATCAACAGAGGGAAAGCACTAAAATTAACAGGGATTGGCAAAGGCAAAGGTAGAAGGTGGGATTTTAGCTAAGACTTGCAGGCAACCAGGTTGCAGAGATGAGGATAGAGAGCATTCCAGGCATGGGAACAGCCAGTAAAAATTCTTGAAGTGAGCACTCAAAATAAAAAACACTAGTCACACATATCCCCAACTTGTCCACTTAGGAGTCAGCTGTCCTGGACTTGAAGAAGGGAGCTTGAGATGTGGCAGACACAGGAAGAGTCATGGGACCACCCCCACTTCTCCCTTCTCCTCTGCTCCTGAGACCCCAGCCCGAGGCTGACATTGAATTAGCTTCTTTCTTCCCAAGCTAGGAAGAACTAGAACTTCCAGAGGTTTGTGGTCAGCTAACCCCGCACCAGAGGGTTTGTTACATCAGGAGCACAGTATCAGCGCTGAAAGGAACATTAAAAAGCATCTCTTCTAGCCCCTTTGATTTATAGAGGAGGTAAAGAGTCCCAGTATTTGTCCAAGGTCGTATCACTAGTAAGTAGCAGGGCCAGGACTTGACCCTAGACCTACTACTCCAAATCTAGCAGATTCCCCCACGCTATAACACAGCTGCTTTCATCAGTGTAAAGAGATGAGTCTGAATACTTTAAACCAGACATGTAAAAAAACAAAAACAAAAAAACCAACCATCAGTTTAAATCCTTTCTTAGGAAAGATTCATTAGGCAATATTAATTTTTAAAAGTTTTATTCATTTTTCATTTCAGGGTTTTATTTAATTTTTTGTCTTTTAAAGATGTTACCTAGCCCTATAGTATTGTCCATTTGCAGTACTGAACTAGTTTACAATCAACTTTCAATTATCTGCTTTGTGGGTTAGTTGGGGAAAGGTTTCCTTTGACCACCAGTCCCTCAGTTGGGGTGGGTCCCTTTACTCCTGCCTCCCAGTTGGCTCTAAGAATATCTCCTCTAGTCACTTCTAATATACTGGCCCCTCCATACTACTGGGATGGCTTTCCAAGTTGCTACTCCAATCAAAAGCCAAATTTTTTTTGGAGGGGGGCACGGAGGTAGAGAGATGGACAAATTTGAAAAAAAATTCTCATGGACTTTGGTTCAGAAAATGGAGTTTGGTCTACTTACCACAAAACCAATATAGCTGACCAATACTTAAAAGCACCAAATTTGAAAACCAGATACTCTAAGCCAAGGGTGGGGATCCTGCAGCCTTGAGGCCATATGTGACCCTTGAGATCCTCAAGTGTGGCCCTGACCCTCGTTTCAGTCAAAGGGCCACACCTGAGGACCTAGAGGTCCACATGTGACCTCAAGGCCACAAGTTCCCCACCCTTGCAAGCCTTAGTCCCAGCCTCTGATTTTATAGATAAGGACACTAAGGCCCACAAAGAGGAAGAAGGATCTTGCTCAAGGATACATAGTTAGTCAATGGAAAGGCCAGTACAAGAATTGAGTGCCTTGACTTCAAGCCTACCCTGGCTCCAGCATCTCCACCCCCATCACAGTGCAGCCAAGAACTAAGCCATTGAAAGACCTGTGATCTCATCTTCTCCTTTCAGGTTTATAGGCAGCCAAATTCCCCTGGTGTGTCAAACAATAGGTTTAAGGACAGCCTGTGGAGACCATATCACTCCATTTGAATAGCTTCAATACTCCAGCCCACGCCTTTCCAAAACTGGAAACAACCAAAATGATTTAAATATTACTGTTCTTTAATGGTGAGAATATTAGTATGTGAAAATTGCCATGTATAACCTGATGAGTTGTTACAGCTTTGTAAAAAAAAAGTGAACTCCTTTCCAGCTGCCATTCAGAGAGTATTGTTCCTCTTTCTTTTTTTTTCCCCACACACCCCCATTAAGCCGATCATATGGCATTAGATCCATAGAATGCCTAAACACAATTCAAAGCTGATTCTTATGGTAAATGTGAATGAGGCCAAAACAATTCTGTTCTGAAACATTTATGACTACATTTAATAATATACTGCCATTCCCTGCATTATTGCCCCAAAATTGGTATTTTCTCTCTGTATATACTTTGTATTGAATGAACAAACATCAAGAGCATTGGCTTGAGGCCAAGACTGAGCAAACAGTTGTTTCCCTGTTTGTTGCTTGCTTTATTTTTCATAAAACTATCATACCAATGCTCTTACAATGACACTCAATGGCATTTGCCCACTACCTTTCAATACAGTTCCATTAATTCACAGCTGGCTTCACTGTCAACATCAGGTGCTTTATGATTTTTCAGGAGGAAACTATTAAATTTGGGATCAAGCTTTCCTTTAGCATGTTTTTTTTTCTTTTAAAATGCAAGTGTTCATAGACAGATTTGTGAGATTGCTAAAAGAGCTTAGTCCTGTTACTGAGGCAACCTGCCCCAGTGGATTCCAGAGATAGAAACTTCAGAGGCCTCTCACATCGCAGAAATGGAATGTGTGTGCTCAAGAGAGGGCTGTTTTCCAGAAGCATTGTACTCGGGTTAAAAGGACTGGGCCAAGGCACAAGAAGACCTAGAACAGTGGCAGGTTTTCAAATTATCATGTTAAACATGATGGCACAGCAAGCATCATGCTACTTCTGACAATCTGGCGCTCGATTTCCTCCTGCTGAGGGAATCTTTTTCCTTTCCAGTAGTCTCACTGTCCCTAGCATCATGTCTCCAAGATGCAAAGCTATGAGAACAGGAGTGAGGAATCTTGTTCTCTTCTCTGGCGCCTTTCTCTTACTCAGAGGGTTCCACTAAAGTAACTGTCAATTATTTCAGTGGGTGAAACCACTTAAGAAAGATTTTTTTAATAGGACTGGGAGTTCTACCATTTAATGAATCAGATTCTCCCAGGGTAGGAGCTATTCCCTGGAAGTTACACATTTTTGGAAGCTGCACCAACTCTTTTAGGCAATCAGGGCATACAACAAAGTGATAGGTTGGTGCCTGATGCTTGGAACCAAGGTTCTTCCTGTCATTCTAAAGCAGATGTGCCAAGAAAGTCATCAAAGTATCCCATTTACTCATCTTTCAGAGAAATCGTTTTCATCTGTTCCGTCAAATAAATAAACAGAAGCAAAGGGAGGCTGTTGGTACATCTTGACTTCAAATAATATGTGAAGTGTTTTGCAGAACTTAAAGCACTTTATAAATTCTAGCTATTGTTATTCATTCATATTATTATTACTACTTTCTTCATACTGATCCAACTCCTGGATTGTAAACCCCATAAAGGAAGGTCCCACATCTTATTATTTTGGTGTGCTTCACAATGCCTATCATATAATAACCGCTTGATAAATCTTTTTTGAGTTGACATACTTCCTTCAAGGAACTCCAAGTTTGGAGATGGAGGGAAGGGCATGGAGGGATAGCATGTTAGATAGAGAGTCTGGCTACCAAGAATTGAAGAAGATGAAGGACTAGATAAAAAGAGGCACCAAATCCTTCCCCCTCAGACTTTCAGCATCTTTTCTCAGCAAGTGTCCTTCATCATTATGTCCCTCTAACTACTATAATTCACTTAATAAATGTTATCTTCAATGTAACAACTGCTGATTGTGACAGATCCACATACCCCTTGATTGGGGGCAATAAGAACCTCTGAGTGTTGAATGACAGATTAGCACCTATTTGTACTCTGCCAGAAGCAATCAGGGACCTTTTGATGTAAACCTTGATACAATCAGAACAGAAAAGGAGTTTGAAAAGAAACTTGGGGAGGATGTCTCCAACAGTGATGGGAGAGAGGATGTTCAAACCAGCTAATGGTTCAGAGCAGACTGGCAATTGGGGCAGGTTTGCACCAAGTGGTGCCTTCCTTGCTTGAATTCTACATTCTCATCCATTCTCATCAAGCAATCATCTTCTTCTTCTTCTTCTTCTTCTTCTTCTTCTTCTTCTTCTTCTTCTTCTTCTTCTTCTTCTTCTTCTTCTTCTTCCTCCTCCTCCTCCTCCTCTTCTTCTTCTTCTTCTTCTTCTTCTTCTTCTTCTTCTTCTTCTTCTTCTTCTCCTCCTTCTCCTCCTCCTCCTCCTTCTTTTTTGCTTTTTAGAGATGCAATTGGGGTTAATTGACTTGCCCAAGGTCACACAGCTAGTAAGTGCTGAGTGTTTGAGGTCGAATTTGAACTCAGGTCCTCCTGACTCCAGGGCTGGTGCTCTATTCACTGTGCCACCTAGCCGCTCAAGCAATCTTTTTATTGTGATTTGGTTTCACATAATAGGAAGAGAAATTATTTCTTCTCAATTACTCAACTCCCTTCTCATCTCTCCTTTCTCCTCCAGAACCTCCAGTGCCAGATGATACCATCCCCTATGTTCCTGAGAAGACTGAAGCCATTGAACATTGAGCTCCTTCATTTCCTTTCCTCCACATTTCTCTATTTTTTCCCATCCAGTCTTCCTTTCCTCTGGTCTTAGAGAGGAAGCTAGTCTCCTCCTGGTCTGTTGTTCTATCAGGCAACAAAAGGTAGTGAAAAGAGTCCTGGATGTGGAATCAAAAGATCTGAATTTAAATCTTTGCTGTGTAAGTTATAACCTGCGTGATCTTGGACAAGTTGTTTTCTTTGTACATCAGCTTTCTTCTTATATAACGAAGGCAGTGTGGATTTAGAGGATCTCTGAAGTACTTCTAACTCAATTCTTTTATTGCCTAAACATCTCTGTCTCAACTTTATATCTTCCTCTGTATTAGCCCCTTTTCTGCATAAGACCATGTTTAGCTCTTTTCCATGCTAAAATAAACAAACACAAAACCATTCCCTTCTTCCTTCTTCCCCTCTCCCCCTCCCAATCTATTTCTGTCCTCATTTTTACTGCCAGATTTCTAGAAATAATAGCCAACATTTGCTTCCTTTCCATCATTTTACTGATAAAAATCAAACCAAGCTCACTGGCAGCCTCCTAATCTCTCAGTTTAATTGTCTTTCTGCAACATTTGATGCTTTATACAGTGTCTTGAAAATATCTCTTCCCTTCACTTCTGTGACATTGCTCTTTCCTGGTTAACTTCCAATGCTCATCATTCACCAGAATCTCTTCCTCCTCCTAGTCTCTAAGTGCCCACCTAAGATTCTCAGATTCTCCTCCTGTCTCTCTACACTTTCTTCTTGGGCAGTCTTGTCCTGTTTTCTCAAACCAGCCCCAAATTCTTCTCTGAGCTCCAGTCATTCCTGGATTTCTTTCTTTTCCTTCCTTCCTTCCTTGCTTCCTTCCTTCCTTCCTGTCTTCCTTCCTTCCTTCCTTTCTGTTTTTTGGAGGGGGGAAGGCATGGCAATTGGGGTTAAGTGACTTGCCCAAGGTCACACGGCTAATACATGTTAAGTGTCTGAGGCGAGATTTGAACTCAGGTCCTCCTGACTCCAGGGCCAATGCTCTACTCACTGTGCTACCCTCTGGATTTCTAACTACCTGATGGACATCACCTAGATGTCCAACAGCACTTCAAACTCATTATATTCAAAACCAAACTAATTTTCCTTCAGAAATCTCTGTTCTTTCTCCTAACTTCCTTATTTAAAAAAGAGGTGGCTAGGTAGCACAGTGAATAGAGCACTGGCCCTGGAGTCAGGAGGACTTGAGTTCAAATCCTACCCCAGACACTTAACACTTACTAGCCACGTGACCTTGGGCAAGTCACTTAACCCCAATTGCCCTGCCTTCCCCCCTCCAAACAGGAAAAAAAAAAGAAATGAATGGTAAAATTAAGTGAGGTGTAGTTCACTGACGACAAGCCTGTTAGACCCAAAGCATCTAGGTCTGTTACACTATGAGGGATTCTAGGGCTAGTGCTTTATCTGCTAATAACAGGCCATGGGCCTATAGTTGCTCCTAGAGTTGTTATTCAAGCCTCAATTCTTTCCTATCTCCTCCACAGTTATTTTCTTATCTTATTTAGAAGTAGGCTGCCACCCTTATATGACTCAGCCCCTACCTACTGACCAGGTCCTTTTCCCTTTCTTATGTATACCAAATAAATTAAGAGTTCATTCCCTTAGTAAGAAGTTTAATTAGATTGGATAAAGGAGTAATAAAATCTAAGCACCTGTATTTCAGAAACAGTCATATCTTGATTCCCCTCTATCCCTCCCAGGTCATAACTTCATAATTTAAAAGTTTAATGTAAATCTCCTAGCTCCCACTGGTATAAGCCACTCATGCAGGCCACAAACTGGGCACTGCTATTCTTTCCCTTGTTTCATGCTACAGAAATCTCACCTGCTGTCCTACTCAACTGTATAGGACTCCTTTCCACTTTGAAAAGCAATGACCACTTCTTTGAAGAGCCCAAAGTTGTCCTCAAAAGTAGGAACAACCCCTTCTAGCCATTCCTGCCCTGGGGAGAATATTGCTCTTGTTGTGGAGGTGATCTCGTCTGCCCACTGGCACCCTGCCCATTGCTCCATCTCTCAGGCTCTGATTTAGAGGTGAAAGGGACTTGAGAGGCTGTCTATACCAATCCTCTTGTTTTACAAATGAGGAAACAGGCTCCAGGTGGTTAAGTGACTAACTCAAAGTGAAACAGGTAATAAGCACCAGCGACAATAAACTCAGGTCCCCAGAATAGAGAGCCAGCTTTCTTTCCATTCTCTCACTTTCACCTTCTCTGTCCATCCACATTCAGGCATCACACATGGGAAATAATTTTTAGGCTGCACATACACTATGCCCCCAAAGCCTTCTGGGAGGTGTGGTTCAATGGTGAGAAGCCTGTTAGTCCCCAAACATCTGGGTCTGTTACAGTATTCTCCTAGTTCATCATTACATCAAGAATTTGGCGAGTCTGAGGGGCGACTAGGTGGCACAGTGAGTAGAGTGTTGGCCCTGAAGTCAAAAGGACCTGAGGTCTGATCCAGCCTCAGACACTTAACACACACAAACAAAAACCTAGCCGTGTGACCTTGGGCAAGTTACTTAACCCCAATTGCCCTCCAAAAAGAAAAAAAAAGAATTTGATGAGTCCTGCTAGATTGTAAGCTGCATGAGGGCAGGGTCTATGTCTTAGCTATGTCAGTATAATACTATGCACACGGAAGGCATTTAATAAATGATTGTTCAATTCAATTAAATACAAATCTTTAAAATTATAGCTCTGAAAATTTTCTTGAATCTGATTTTTTTATCTAAACCTGTGATTTCACTGATATAGGGAATTCTTGGTAAACAACAGCAGCAGTAGCAGCAAAAACAACAACCCTCTTTTCCAGTATACACAAGAAACTTCTGCTAAGTGGTGCAGTGGATAGAATGTGGGACTCGGAGTCACACTTGGAATTTGAATACTGCCTCAGATACTGGCTGTGTGACCCTGGGTAAGTCACCTAGCCTGAGTCTGTTTGTTCATCAGCAAAATGGAAGTGCTATCAATACTACCTCACCTGGTTGTTGTAAACATCAAATGAGATAACATGTAAAGTGTGGTATCCAAATGTTAATTTTTTTTTTTATTAGTCTTAGAGACTTTCCTGGGCTCAGTAATAGGTTAAGTAACTTGCCCTGGGTCTGACAGCCAGTATGAGTCAGAGAGAGAACTTGAACTCAGGTCTTCCTGCCTTTCAAGCCAACTCTCAATCTACTACCACAGGCTCTTAGATCTATATCTTGTAAATATGATGAAGGGCAGCTAGTTGGTAAAGTGGATAGAGAGCCAGGGCTGGAGTCAAGAAGACTCATCTTGCTGAGTTCAAATCTGGCCTCAGACATTTACTAGCTGTGTGGTCCCAGGCAAAGACACTTGACCCTGTTTGCCTTAGTTTCTTCATGTGTAAAATGAGCTAGAGAAGGAAATGGCAAACCACTCAGTATCTCTACCAAGAAAACTCCAAATGGGGTCACAAAGTCGAACACAATGGACAAACGATTGAACAAACATAATGAAAACAGTAATTTGCCTTTTAATTGTGTTTTATAATTTAATTTATTTCATATTATACTTTTTTATAACAACCCTGTGAAATGAGTAATAGAAATATGATTTTCCCCATTTAACCAAGGAGGAAACTCAGGCTCGAAGAGCCTGTTACTTACCCATGGTGACATAACTAGTACACATTGGAGTTGAGCCGCCATGGAGGCCTTGGGAGGACTCCAAATCTGGTGGTTTTCTACCAGATGCCCCCCACCCAATAGAGCCTATATATGCAAAGTACTGAGTGTTAAGAAAGACACAAAGTTTAATTATGATGAAGTTTCTACCCTTCATTTTCCACTTCCACAACCACTTCCCTCATTTCCTCTGGCTGGTCCATTGTAACAATCTCCTTGACTGGTCTCCCTGCTTCTCCTCTCTCCTCTCTAGCCCATCCTTCACACAGTCACCAAAGAGATCTTACTAATACATCACTCTGGTTGCATTGCCCGCCTGTTCAGACACTTCGATGGTTCTTAATTGCTCACCAATTAAAATACAAAGTTCTTAGTACAAAAAATTTTTTTCTGCAAAATTTTCCAGAAGCTAGATAATCCCTACCTCTCAAACCTGATTTCATGCTATTGCTCTCCCATACTCTACACTCAGGGGTGGGGAACCTGATATAGTCAAACTAGACTGCTTACTCTTACTGTTCTCCTCATCCATCTTCGTCATCCTCCATTCTTCCTCCTTTCCACAGTTACCATGTTACTGTGGCATAACGGTTCTAATGTGTCATCCCCTAAGCACGGATATAACCCTTGTAGCAGTGGCTACCTTGACCCTACTGCCTTAAGACCAGGTCTATTATGTTTCTCCCCTCTCCAAAGTTCTCGTTATGGCTTGAGTTAAAGCAAGGAACTGGGGTCAGAGATTCACAGGAAATTGGTACTTGGGAAGTTGATACAAACTTGAGCTTTATTATTATGTGGCATAGCAAGCAAGCAAAAAAGCAAAAAGCCAAAACCAGCTTACATACATGGTATGTGGCAATACAGAGAGATTCAGCCCCACAAATGCAAGAAAACCAACCAACAAACAACTCACTCAGCTTAAGGGGGAGGGAGTTGTCTATGGTGAAAAAAGATCTCAGGGGAAGTACATGGTCAGAGTAGGGGCCTGAGGAAGGGAGCTTTATATCCTAAAAACGGGCTTGACTGAGAAGAGGTAATCAATGCCAAATATGGGAGAAGGCATTCCTATTCAGACCCACATGCAGTAGGGAAATTCTTGGAGTTATCAATATCATGCTGGGGTGCGGGTGGGGGGGAGAGGGGTAGGAAATTTCCTTATCAGGACCAGAAATTGGGTGAGGGTTTGATTACCTGAGGCAGGAGGAAAGAAGTGGCTCCCTGACATAGGTGGCTAAGAGTCTTATCTAATCAGAATCTGTGATTATTAACTTCTTGACATATGGATAGGATGGGTCAGAACAGTGGAAAAGTACAAAACTGTTATTGCCTATATGTTTTATGGATATTAGAATCACTTAGTCTAAGGGACTCCATGTTGGAGTTCTAAGCTTATAACTACAAAATCAAAGAAAATATTTCAAAAACTACAATTATCACATACCCTTGAGGGGATTTGGGGGTACCTAGTCTCTTTATCATTTGCTCAAGCCCCCACTCAAAGTATTCCTCAAATTTTAGGGACCCTGGTACCTCAATTCTACTAAGCCCCTTAACAATCAGATTAGCTTTTCAAAAGGACTATTTACTTCAAACATGCAAGAACAAATATTTAAACATCCTCCCAATATATAAGGATATAATCCCCCTCACCCATATCACCTCAGTCTCTGGAGATGAATTAGGTTCAAAGCTTAACACAGTTCCCATATAACATAATTTCCACCAAGTACAAGTCACAGTCCCCTCTATCCCAGGCCCTTTCCCCTGGCACTGTGGCTTCTCGGGGCTTTCCTACTGGGCTGGCAGCAACAATTTAGCCTGAAATCCTGCCCTCCAAGGTTACTATGTCTTGAGCTCCTGGGCCCAGAGACTCCACTACCTGTGCCTAGAACTAAAAAAAGACAAACAAAACAGAACACAGCCTCAAGTCTGATTCTTGGAGTCATGGGAAGGTGACCTTTCCCTTTCATTCATCTCAATTCATGGTGCCCATGCTGTGGGTGAACATGACCTTAATTCTCCTAGACTGCTGGAAAGAGAGAGACTATTCCATTCTGGCAGTTTTAAACACACAGCCTGTTCAAGCTCTGCAGCAAGTGGAAAGAAGCTTTCCCCACCCCAGTGGGAGGGGAACACAGAATATCTTCTCCAAAGAGCAGGGTCCTGGTGTTGTTATGTGGGTGCTTCAATATTAGGTGATTTAGGCATGCATCAAGCCCATGCCCCATTTAGTGCTCTTCTGTCCTGTGCCTTCATGCCTCTGTCCTTGTCCCTCTCTGTCTCTGTCTCTCTGTGTATCATTCTTTGTCTCTATCTGCCTTTCTCTCTGTTTCTCTGTCTATGTCTTTCTTGCTCTCTCTCTCTCTCTCTCTCTCTCTCTCTCTCTCTCTCTCACACACACACACACACACACACACACACACACACACACACACACATTCCATAGGCTCAATTATCATCTCCATGTAAATAATGTCCATCTTACCCTTCTCTTGACTTCTCATCCCATTATCACCAGCTGCCTACTGATAGCTCCCTCTTGATAGCCCATAAACATCTCAAATTCAACATGTCTAAAACACAGTTCGTTACCTTCTTCTACAAACTTACCCTTTACACTAACTTCTATTTTTGTTAAGGACACCACCAGTCTTCTAGTCATCCAGGTTTGCGACTTTCACCTATTCTCAACTCTTCCTTCTCTCTCTCTCTCTCTCTCTCTCTCTCTCTCTCTCTCTCTATATATATATATATATATATATATATATATTCAATTAATGATCAAGTTCTGTCCATTCTACCTCTATAACATCTCTCATGTTCTTTTATTTCTTTATATTCATACAGCCACCACTCTAGGTCAGACCTTCATAGACTCTTATCTGAATTATGGCAATAGCTTCCTAATCATTCCCCTTGTCTCATGCCTCTATCCCCGCTAATTCATCCTCTACAACCCCATTAAAGTCATATTCTTTTTTTGAGAGGGGAAGGCAAGGCAATTGGGGTTAAGTGACTTGCCCAAGGTCACACAGCTAGTAAGTGTGTCAAGTGTCTGAGGTTGGATTTGAATTCAGGTCCTCCTGACTCCAGGGATGGTACTCTATTCACTGTTCCACCTAGCTGCCCCAAAGTCATATTCTTAAATAACAGGTTTGACCATGTTTTTCTCCTGCTCAATAGGATCACTCCCTAATATGTTTGAAATAAAATATAAACTCCTCTGAGTTATCATCATCATAATCATCATCATCATCATAATCTTTTTGGTATAATTATTATGCTACAAATTGCAAAGAAGGGGCTGTCCTGAAGTATTAAGGTGTTTTATTACCTGAGAGTTCCTGCTATTAACAAAATCATACATCTAATTCCTATCCTTATTTCAAATGTGATTGCTAATATCTCATTCTTCTCATCTTTTCCAATGGCATTCACGGAGAAATAGTCCTGGGACCAGTTGCTATTTGGCTATTATTATTGTACATTTAATGTGGTATAGACTATTACATAGGTAGATGAAATAACTTTTGCAATTGAATATTATTATATCAGGCACTTACTAGCTATATGACTCTGGGCAAGTCACTTTTCCCTGTTTGCCTCTGTTTCCTCATTTATAAAATGAGCTGGAGAAGGAAATGACAAATTGCTCCAGTATGTCTGCCAAGAAAACCCCAAATGGGGTTACAAGGAGTTGGTCACAAATGAAATGACTGAACGACAACAAAATTATTACATTGAATTGAATATGATTATTATAAATGATCACTCCCACCTGAAATGTATTAACCCACTTTGACCTCTAAATTTATCAGGCAATCAACCAATAAACATTTCTTAAGTGACTTCTGGATGCCAGGCACTACACTGCTAAGTGCTATACACTCAATCACTTTCTAATGAATAGTAAAGTTATTTGTGTAATAATTTTGTGCATTTTTATTCATCTCTTCCTTTGTCAGATTACAAACTTTGGAGAGCAGGACAGCGCCATTTTTCACGTTTGAATCCCTAGCACTTGACACTTAAAAGATTTGTTGAACTGAGTTGTATTGAACACAACATCCAGGTCACCTGGCAGTTATATTTGTCACTGTCAATTATTAAATTGACTTCCTCCTCCCCATCAGTCTTGTGTAAGATTAAGTGTCGTGATCAGGCTTTTCCCTGGGTAATGCCTAAGAAATATGATCACTGAGTTGTATATCTGCTGCTCTAATATAATAGAGGCATAGTAGGTGGTGCCATAAGAAATCATAAGGCACTGTATGATAATAACCCTACCCGTCATAACTTGTAACAGTGTGGTCATTTGCCTACCCCAGATGACCTCTTCCTTTCCACTAATACTCTGCCTAAACTCATTCCTCAGAAGTTACTATACTCTCACATCCTCATTCCGAGGATACTGAGCCCTCAGTGGCTAATGGCCAAACTCCATCTCCCAACCCCAACTGTCCACTCCTTTATTCCCATCCACGTCAATGTCCCATTTCAGATCTGCTTGCCTCTTCCACTGTGTTCTCTGGAATCTCTGTTCCATAAATAACAAGTTTCTTTTCATCTCGGACTTTCTCACTCCTTCTTTCTTCTGGCACTTACTAAGACCTGACTCTCTCCTAAAGAAAATACTTTTCTCAGGACCCTTTCCAGCCCTAGCTGCACTTTTTTTTCACATCTGCCCAAGGGCTAGGAGAGGAGGTGGAATACTCCTTCCTTCCCATTGGCACATCTAGACTCTTCTGTCACCATCATCACTCAGGAGTCTTTTCCTCCTTTGAGATTCATGCCATCCAAATTTATCATCATATTCAGATCCTGGTAGATCTACTGACCCTCTGCTGGAAATTCTCATTCCTTCCTTCATGCGTTCTATGCCTGGATTTTAGCCTCTTTCCACTCTAACTTCTGCCCTCAGATGAGGGTACTTCAACATACATACTGATGTTCCTTTAAATACCCTAACTTCCCAGTTCTTTAGTCTACTCAATCCCCATGTCCTGCTTTTCTACTCCATATCATCTACACCCACAATAATCATGATCTTAGAATAACCAACAAGTGATCTACTTCCATGTTCACCAACTCCAAAATCCCTTTATATGTTTATAACCTTTCACGATCCCATCTTTCCTTATGTTTTAGGATCCCACAAGACTGTTATTTAGTCTCACCATGATCTCCAGTCTCTCCACCTATGAATTCTACACTTATATTGGCTTCATTCTTTTCCCTCCCTAATCTCAACCCGTTGGCAAAGTCAATTATACACCATTTCTTCCCCTTGAATCTCTTGTTTACTTGTTCTATCATTGATCACATACCAAATCCTAACACTAGGCTATTACCATTGCCTACTTCCTTTGCTTCTATTCACATGCTTCTGTGTGTGTGTGTATGTGTGTGTGTGTGTGTGTGTGTGTGTGTGTGTGTGTGTGTGTGTGTGTGTGTTAAGTGTCTGAGGCGGGATCTGAACCCAGGTCCTTCTGACTTCAGGGCCAGCGCTCTACTCACTGTGCCACCTAGCTGCCCCCTATTCACACGCTTCTTATAATGGAGTTAGAGATAGCCACTGCCCTAGTCACCACATATTTATTTTATTCAATCTCAGGTTCTCAAGTTTTATATTCTATCCACTAGGCCATGCTGCCTAGGCCATGCTGCCTTACTACATGAGCTTTTCGCCTTTTCTTCCATTCACACATGAACTCACTGATGTCTTTTATATCACTTTTCCTGAGCAGATTATCATTCGTAAGATTCTATCATCTACTTATATCCAGGACATGTCCTTTCATTGCCTCTTAGTTCCCTGGATCCATCTGAGACAGTAATGTTCCATTAATCAGGGTAATGTAGCACAATCACAAGAATATCAATATTATTAAATATCTGTGTTTTGTTGGTAAAGTGTACATTTCTGGTTCAGTGGGATATTGATTTAGTGAAATGAAGGACATATAATACCTGCCCTGAAAGTGCTTATAATCATGTAAGGGCATAAGCTCTGACCGTGTCATTCCCCTACTCAAAAATCACTGGCTCTTTACTGTTTCTGAGATAAAATACAAATTCCTTAGCTTGATATTAAAGACCTGCTGTGCTGTGGTTCCAATTTACACTTCCAGTGTCATTTCTTATTAATCCTTTTCACATAAACTGCATTCTGGTCAAATGATGCAAGAAAGTAGACTCACTTCCAATTCCCAACCTCAAGCTTCTAATAGTGATTCTCAGTAGATTCTAGGTCAGAGCAAAGAGTGGTGGGTAGTGAAGAATGAGGTGGGACCAAGTGGCCACATGTCTGGTGTCCCACTGCAAGAAGTTTTCAAAGCATTTCTTTACTGTGATGCTTCCAGCATCAGTCTAGCTAAGTGGTCATCCCTATCTCCCATTATACTGCCGCATGACCCTTTGACTCCAACAAAATTGGTTAATCAACCATGGATTGTCCTACCTTTGTACCTTTGTTCCAGCCCTTTTCCTCCCCTGGAATACTATACTCTCTCTCGATTCAATTAAATTCAAACCTAGGATTGCACATGCAACAACAATGTAGTGTGTGCAAGGCACTGAGCTAAAATCCTTGACGTACAAACAAAAGCTTGAGTCTCTGCTCTCAAGGAGTTTACATTCCGCTGAAGGGAATAGGGAGACATGACAGGTACACAGATAAGTATAAACAAAGCAAGAAATAAAGGAGTCAAGGAGAAATGCAGACACAGTACTCTAGAGAATTAGATGAAGCAGAACAAACTTCCAAGTAGAGAATTCCAGGAAGATTTTAGAGAAGAGATGATACCTGAGCTAAGCTTCAGAGGGAAATAAAGATTCTGAAAGGTGAAGATGTACTGGGAGAGTACTCCAGGCTTTTATGAATACACTGCTCAAAACAGAATGTCATGCTGACCACCTCATGGATATACTTGACACAATTACTAGCCGTGTGACTTTGGGCAAGTCACTTTACCCCAATTGCCCTCCAAAAAGAAAAAAAAAGAATACTGGTGATTTCCACAGCAAACCAGCAGGTCTGTATCTCTATTGTCTGTCCTCATCTTCTTGTCAACATCTGGAGAAAGTCTGGCCAAACAAGGCTACAAATCAAATATAAAATGTTCTAAGTTTAGCATATAAAGTGCTTCACAACCCAGCATCGTTCTATGTATCTTGCCTTATCATACATTCCTCACCTCCATATGCCATATGGTCCAGTCAAGTGGTCCTTGTTTTATTCCTCATACAGAACATGGCTTTCTCAGCATCTTTACATTGATTGTCTTCCATTCCACATTCCACATTGCCTCCTTGCTTAAGTCTCTTGTAATACCTGGATTCCTTTGAGGTGCAGCTCAAGGGCCACTTTCTGTTGGCAGCCTTCCATAGGGCTCCCACCCACCCACCCCCAGCGGCTGGTACCTTCCTCCCCAAGGGAACTTTCTATTGGTTGTGTACATGCAGATATATATGCCTTTTGCTGCTCCCATTAAAATGGAGGTTCCTTGAGAACAAGCACTGTCCCTGTATCCCCACCACCTAGAAGAGTGATCCACACATAGTAGGTGCTTAATAACCACTCTTTAATTAAGTGAGATAGTGGAGTTCTCATTGTGTCACTGGTAGCACAAGAACTGCAGATGCTTGCTGGCTTGACTTGACCTAACCACCTCATCCTTACATCACTTTGCGGATTTCTGAAATTTCAGAATTAGACATTGATTCCTCTGGTTTAAGAGAATATATAAGCAAAAGCATGATGTTGTTACATAGATTTTCTCCCTGCTTAACATCTTTCACATCAGCTATTCAATCCTCAAATTTCAACAAACATTAATTAAATGCTTATTTTGTGTAACTTGCTATCCTAGGTGCTGGAGAAGACGTTCAAAGATGCCATAAGAATGTTTCTGTTAGCCTCAATTGTTGTTGTTCAGTTGTATATGACTCTTTGTGATATCACTTGTGGTTTTCTTGGCAAATATGTCAGAGTGGTTTGCCATTTCCTTTCTCTAGCACATTTTATAGATGAGGGAACTGGGACAAATAGAATTAAGTGACTTGTCCAAGGTCACACAGCTAGTATGTGTCTGAGGCCAGATTCAAACTCAGGAAGATGAGTCTTCCTGACTTCAGGCCTGGCACTCTATCCACTGTGCCACTTAGCTGTCCTCGATACCTTAACTTTTCCTTTTTTTCTCTTTAGGTTGTGTAGTGTTCAGAAGCTCTCCATATAACACCTTTGTCTCTGGAGGAAGAGTGCTAGGAAAGTGCCAAATTTAGAGTCACCAAATTTTAGGTCTGGAAAGGATCTTAGAGATGAAGTCCAATCCCCACCTCACTCATTTTACAGATAAAGGGACTGAGATCCAGAAAGGTTAAGTGACTTGCCCAAATTCATACAATAAATTAATGACAGAGTCAAAACTAAACCCGGATCTCTTATCTTCCAGTTCAATGGTTTTTCCACCACTCTCAGGCCCCCAAAAGGGCAGGCAGACAATGCAATAAATAGCCTAAACTGTGGAATTTACCAGTTTGCTTTTTTCACCTTGGCCTTCTCAGTCCTATTCAAACATGAAAAGAAACACAGGTACAGTAGTTTTGAAGCTAAACATGGGTTTCTGTTGAACTAAAAAATCAAGTGAATACTTTTCCATATTCAGTTCAGCAAACACATTATGCACCTAGTTTGTATAAGGTTCTATGCTATGTTTAACAAAATAAATGAAAATATAATACAATATATGAATACAATAAATGAAAGTATAATACAATATGGATAATGTTAATCTGTGCTTTTCTAAGTCAATATATGGGATCCTTATGTATGATTTGGTAGTCCCAATTCTATTTGAAATTGATGCTTGTATAGAGGATTAACTGGAGAGGAGAAAGCCTAGAAGAAAGGAGAGTAATTATTACTACAGGTTATTATAATCGTCTATAAAGGAAGTAATGAGGACTCTATAACTAGGGGCCTGTCTGTGTAAGTGGAGAGAAGGCCACAGATGTGAAATATGTGGATGTAGGATTGGCAAGAATTTGCAACTGAATGGCTATGGGGTGGGTGAAGGAGAGGGAAAGGTGAAGGATGACCTGAAGATTATGAATCCAGGCAAGTGGGATGGTGTTATTACTCTCCAGTAGAAATAGAAAATTTTGGAAGAAAGGTAAACTTAGCAGAGGGGGGAAGATAATGAGCTATGTTTTGGGATATATTGAATTTGAGATAGTGATAGAAACTTCAGGTGGAGATGACTAGCAAGGAGTAGTCCCTGCCCTCCTCAATTCAAGGATGTTGAGATGCCAACCTCCAATGCCAGGGAATTGGTGATAAAAGACTAAAGATCAACAGAGAAATTTAGTGAAGATATGTAGATTTATAAGTCATTTACATGAAGCTGATAATTGAACTATAATAAGGAAGTAGAAATTAGTAAAGGCACTGCTGATCCATTTATTTGTGATCTAATCTCAAAGGGGTGGATTACAAGAACAACCATGTATCCATATTCTGTTATCCCTTTACAAAGTGTGAAATTCTCTTCAATAGATTAGAAAGATAGCTTTTAATTGGTTAACTTAATGGGCCATACCCACAGAGGCTCATTAAAAAACTAGCTTGCCCACTCTGAAGAGTCAATGTAGGGCATAACTGCAAGGACTTTGGCTCCTGGCAAACCTAAGTAAGAGACAACTATGGAAGAAAAACTCAGGTCCTGAGAGGGAATGGTTTTTGCTTAGTATCATATATGTGTATAATGGGTATATGTGTGTATATATGTATGTTGTAAACATATACAGACATAAATGGTATGTATGCATGTATGTATACATGTGCATGAACATACATATATGTGTGTACATACACACACACACACACACACACACACAAAGCAGGGGCCAGGTTCAAGAAATTAAGGAAGATAGTCATGAGAGGCAACTTGACCCATTTGGCAGCAGAGAAAAGAGCCAGGTATGGATTCAGATAGAATTAGCATTGGCACTTATAAGTTAAACTTTGGAGAGGAGTTGATGAAATAGCATGAGAATGTCATGAGCAGAGAAAGGACACTGGGGTCCTGAAATGCTGGGTCCCAACCTACAACCTGTAAGTGCTTATTCAGGGAGGAGGTGAGGGCAGTTGTCAGGGCAGGAGAGGAGAGAAGAGTGTCACAGAACACATGGGAAGTAGATAAGAAGCACCAAGGAAGAGTATAGAGTAGAAAGAAAAAAGAGAGCCCAGGACAGATGCTTAGAGGAAGCTCAGGCTTAGAGTAGAAGAGGTAGGTGGGATGTTTCAGCAAAGAAACCTTCAGAGTTATCCAGGATGAGAGACATCCCCAAGATACCTTTGAAATAGTGCACTAGCTGTGGAGGTTTCAGATAAAAGGAGGAAGGGGCTATAGTGACTGCAGTGATATCAGGCCAATACACCTAGAACAACTGAAGTCAGGAAAAGGAAGAAAAATGGGTGGTTAATACTCAGGGAAGAAGAGGAAATTAAATACACTTGATGAGAAGGACATAGACCATGAGCTTTCCCAGACAGTCCTGAGTCCAAGGGAATTTTTTTTTTCCTCAGAGCCCTTAGAATTTTCCCATAACAAATACGTCACACTAAATGTTTTGGCATAGTCCCATAAATGATCTTTTGTTATGATTAAAGCATATTGTAGGTAGATTGTCGAGATGTGTATTTGCTGGATTTGTTTTAAGATAGAGAACATAAATGTTTATTGGTTAACACCAGAAAAGTACTTATACATCTATACATGTAAACATATATATATACACACACAAATAGTATGCACATACATGTACACATATATCACAGTCTACATACATATTATATGTATATGTGTGTATGAATGTATATATATGTGTGTGTATGTGTGTGTGTTTGTATTGTATACATACATAGAAGTATAAACCCAGCATATATATGTGTATTTTATATGTACGTGTGTATTTATGCATGCATGTATGAATATGTATGTATTTTTTCTGGTGTTGGCCAACAAGCTAAGTACTCCATTTTAAACATGTCAAACTCAATTCAACAAACATTTAGTAAACCCTTATGTACAAGGTACTTGCTATTCCATGTGTTGGATAAAACACACACATACAGATAAACACACATAGACACAAATACAATTCCTTCTAACAGGGAACTTTATGTCTTATATGCACAAAACCATCCCACAAAATATGATAAAATGCAATAGAGGGAACCCAAAGTTTCCTAGGAAAGTTGGAAGAGTAAAAAAGACTCAGCTTTAGCTCAGGGGAGGGAATCGGGAAAAGTTTCATGGAAGGTTGGCACCTAAGCTAGTCCCTAAAGCAGAGCTTTCTTAACCTTTTTTTTTTATCATGGACCCCTTTAGCACTCTAGAGAAGCTTAAGGATCCCTTTTTATAACATGTATAATAATGCAAAAAATACACAAGATTACAAAAGAAACCAATTATATTAAAATAAAAACAAAATCAAGAAGTTCATGAACCTTAGGTTAAGAAACGACCCGAAGGAAATAAATTATTTCAATAGGCCATGACATGCTGGAAAAGGATGGGCTGATGTATGCTTGGAACAAAAAGTTTTTGAAGGGGAGTCGTGTGAAATATGGTCTGAAGGAAAGATTGGAGCCAGATCATGGAGGGCCTTAAATGTCAGACTAAAGAGTTTGTATTTTATCATTTTGTAAAAGCCTTTGAAGAACAAGAAAGAAGTGTCATTGGTCAAACTTTTGGTCAAACATCTGTTGGGTCATTCATTTATTCACAATCATTAATCATTATTTTGTCATCTGTGTGAAGGATGGGTTAGACAGTACATTTACTAAGTCCCTACTGTGTGTAAAGTATAGAGTTCATCTTTGAGGGAGATGAAACATTTTGGTAAGATTTAGATTCTGCCTTCTTCGACCCCACTAGCTTGTAAATTGTTATCGTTGGAATGTTCAATTATCCCTTAAAAATCCTCAAAAAATCCCAAAACTTCATTTTACCCAGTAATTTAATTTCTTTCTTCAGAAAATTTAATTCAGTCCAACATAATTAAGTCAACATATGATATGTATTATGTACTGTGCAAAGTGCTGAAGCTACAAAGATGGAAAAGAAAAAGATGAACTAATAAAACAGAAAATGGCATGGATTTGTGTTTCTCCTCTTCTTTCCTCTATCATAATTCTGATTTAAAAAATGCTAATGACTAACAAGATAGTCAGGAGGAGGGAAAGAAGGAAACATAAGAGATCTGAATAATCAATATAATGATCAACCTCAAAAAATAGAACTGACCATTTTAAAAATACATACTTTTCCATAATATTCTGTGCTTGTGGATTATATTGGTTTTTAAAGTAATTAACTGAGAGGAGTACGCATTTATGTATTTAACTCTTGTTGGTTTTTACCATGTTTCTTTCCAAGAATAAGGGGTTTTATTTTCCTATCATTTTCCATTGTGGTAAAAAAAAAAATTAGAAGTCAGATCTAAGTTCTAGTTGCAGATCCACCACTAATTGTAACCTTAGACAATTCATTTTGTCTGTCTGGACCTCAGTACAGTTGTTATCTCTTCCACATCACAGAGATTAGGGGTGCTGTGTCCCATGACATGGAAAATCTGTGTAAACATTTTTGGCCCTCCCTTCACAACAGAGAAGTCTGAATTTTTTAGCATCATCTTGTAAAATTTGGGTTAAGAATTTCTGAGTTTCTAAACATTTTCTGTGTCATCTGCAGCTTCTGCAAAACTCCCCCCACATTCCCATTTACAGAAATTTCTTATGCCAACCAGTGATGTATCAAAACCATGGTGGTGAAGAAAGTTGAGATGTGGAAGGGACAACTGTATTCTCATCTCTAAAATGAGAGGGTTAGCAGGGGTGGGGAACCTGTGGCCTTCTCGAGGCCACATGTAGCCCTCTAGGTCCTCAAATGCAGCCTTTTGACTGAATTCCAAGGTTTACAGAACAAATCCTTTTATTAAGGGAATTTGTTCTGTAAAGTTTGGATTCAGTCAAAGGACACTTGAGGACCTAGAGGGCCACATGTGGCCCTGAGGCCGAAGGTTCCCCACCTCAGGTAACTGATCTCTGACATCCCTTACAATTTAAGCATTCGAGCACTGGGACATCCAAAAGCTTCCCAAAGCTTCATTAAAGAAAGGGATATGGAATAGAATCTGTTCTGAGGAGCTGACTTAATCCGTCAATTGCATACTTTTAGGTCTACCTCGTTGGCTTATATCTGTCTGTAAGTAATTTGAAGAAATATTGATGCTATTTAGCACTCTTTGGACTTTCAACAGTAATAATTTGCATCACTATTTGGAAGCTGTTGTTTCTGATTTGTGTGCCCCTGATTTTCTTCAATGAAATGGAATATTGTGAGTATGAAGGGTGGGGACTATCTTGTACCTCTTTGTATCCCTACTACTCAGCACAGTGCTTGGAACATAGTAGGCGCTTTATAAATGTTTATTGGTTGTTTGATTTTATGAATTTCCGTATCAAGTAATTGCTGCTTCATAGTGTGGACCCTTTCTAATGCCACACAGTGCTTCCTCTATATGACCCACTTGCTGTTATTGTCTTCCTGTCTCTTACTGCTCTCGGGTCCTTTTGGGAACTATTCTGTGATTATCCGCAGACACCCCACCCAGGCTCTGTCATTCCGGGTGAAAATGAATAGACATCGTGGACCTGGTGCCCAGCTTCTGAACAGGTTTCTATCTGTCAGAGAGGAGAAATAGATTCATGCACAGCCTATACTTTCCCACTTTTCAAGTCCTTCTACACTTTTATTACCTTCCACATAGTCTAAAATAAAGCTACACTGGTCTCAAAGTCTCTTAGACCCCGCTCTACATCTCCAGACTCCAGGCCTTTTCACACTCTGTCCCCCTTGTCTGGAATAGATTACTTGCCCTCACTACCCCACCTCCTACATTCTCTGGTTTCCTCCAAGATTCAGCTCAGAACTCTCCTTCTGCAATTGACTTTTCCTGTTCTCTGCTTTCCCACTCCACTCTCTGGACATTAACTCCAATTTACCGAGTGTCTTATAAGTACATAGCTGTATGTACTTTATATATTGTCTCACTCAATAGAATGTGAGTTCCTTGAGGGCAGAGTGTGGTGGGTTTGTTCTATCTATCTTTTCATTTATTATGTTATTTATTTACTCATTTGTTTTAAATTTATTTCCTTGTATTCCCAATGCTTAGCACAGTGCCTGATTCATAGTAAATAATAAATGCTTGTTGATTGACTGAAACTGACTGTACAATTGATCTCTAACTGCTTTCCCTCCGACCCCTCTACCGGAATCCCCTCCACTCTGGAGTGCCCTGGAATGCGCCCCAAGCTTCTATTTTCTCACAAACGTCTGCTCGTTCGAGTTCTTACTTACAAAAGAAAGCAGGGCCCCGAACCCTGCGGCGGGTCCAGAACTCCCGACGGGACTTTGTGACGCCTTTTATTGTAGCAACAGCTCCTGGTCGCTTGCCCGAAATCCCCAGCTCTTTCCTCTAGGGAGCCTATAAAAGAGGCGCGGTTGGAGGCGTGCAGGGTCCCCGCTGCAGGCTGCTGGGGCTAGCGGGGTGGGGGAGAGGGGAGGACACGAGAGCGAAAGGCCAAGGAGGCCAAAGCGAGCAACGAGAGTGATGGGGTGCGGGGCTTCTAAGCCTTTGGAAGAGCAGCGACCAATCCCGGAGCCTAAGAAAGGCTGGGAGGAAGGGAGCGAGGTAAAAAAAAATATAGACTTCTTGCAAGCCGTTTCACTCGGTAGGGGCCACTGCGACCCTCTCCGTCCCTCAGACCCCTTTCGGGGATGGGGAAGGGGACTTTGGCCTCTACAGACTGCTGGGAGCTAAGACTGAGCCGGTGGGCATCGGCGATTACAACCCCTTGCAGCTGGTGACCAGCTATAGGAGACTACCTATGGAAGGGAGAGAAGACATCTCACTTTGAATGAGCAGGTTTGGCACGGGTGCCATCTAGCTTAAGGTGGACAGTGTGCTAATTTAAGGAGCACCAGGGAGAGCAGCAGGAGAGCTCGAACCAAAGGATGGAGATGGGAAAAATTAGCTGCTGAACGCCGGGTCCCGCGTATAGCTGGGCTTAGTAGCAGCATCTCTCAATAGGCAGGTAGGGAGTTACCCAGAAAATGGAAGAGCTGAGAGCTGCCACCTGCCGGCTTACAAGGATTAAAATTAACTGCAGTTTCACAAAGTTCTGTTTTCCTCAAAGAAATCTCTCTAGATCATAGGGTTATAGATGCAGAGTTGGGATGGGCCCCACAGGGCACCTAGTCCAACCTTCTTATCTTACAGATGAGTAAACTGGGTGGTTGTGATTTGCCCCGGGTCACACAGGTGGGTAAACCTCAAGGGTGGGATTTGAACTTGGGACTTACTGCTTTCTCCTTTATACAAAAGATATATAAATTAAGATGGATTAGGGAGAGGTGGAGAGAGAATCTAGTAGAAATGTCAAAGGTCATTCACTACCTTTCCCTACCAATCTTTAGATTCACATTCTTAGAAACCCTTAAAGTTCACTAGGAAATGGTCAGAGTTAGGGCTAGCCTTAGCTAAAAATCTATAGTATAATACAGAGAGTGACCTTCATGACCCTTCATGTAGAAGATCTACAGTAGTTTCAAATCCCAGCTTTGCTACTGATTTCCTGTAACTTGAAGCAAATGCACTTCACCTGTCTGCACCTCATTTCCATCAGTAAAATGAAATAGTACCCTTAAGCTCTTACATGATTCTTTCTACCAATGTAATCCTGTCCTAGGCCCCTTTCCTTTATAACCCTGCCAGCTGACTGAACCTCATCTAAATAAACTAATCTGAGCTGTAGCATTAGTAGCTGACAATGTATTTTACCTTTACAAGTTAACATCTATATCTTAAAGTGTCCTATGACTGGCCTTAGGTGAGAAAGTAACACGGGAAGTTGACCAATATGACCAATGAGGGAGTTATTTTTGGCAAGAATATGTTTTGGTGTCTTTCCAATATACCTCTGCAGGCAGCAGGTAGTAGGCAGGAACCCAGGCTTTAGTGGAAAGCAATAAAGGGGCACTCATAATACTCAGGGTTGCCTCCTTTAAAGGTAAATGTCAAAGGTAAATGCTACACAAATTAAAAACAAGTGTCATCCATTGGGCAGACTCAGATGCAATAGTAGAGAGTAAGTTGCCCCTACCTTTTCTCTATGGCAAAGGATCATTAGTTTGAAGTCTGAGCCTTATGTACACTGATATTTTCTGAGTGTGGCTCTCACTCCCCAGGAAATAAAAAAATTGAACTGGAAAAGACTGGTCTCAATGGGTTCTATAGAAATTAATTTCAATTCACTAATTTTAAAAATGCATGCATAGAACACTTTTCAGTTAAAGAGGTGGTAACACCCCAAATAGCCAAAGTGTGTCAGCATTAAAAAAAAAGAATTTTTATAATAGAGTCTGAAGCAGCTTGGTAGAACAGTAAAGTGCCATACCTGGAAGTCAGGAAGACACGAGTTCAAATGTGGTCACAGACACTAGCTGTGTGATCCTAGACAAGTCACTTAAACTTCTTTGCTTCAGTTTCCTCATCTGTAAAATGAGTTGGAGGAGGAAATGATAAACCACTCCAGTATCTTTGTCAAGAAAATCCCAAATGGGTTAATGAAGGGTCAGACACAACCGAAAACAATTACCAAAATATAATGGATAAATGTAATTTAGATTTTGCCAGACTCTGTACAGGATGGCTATTAGTAGCCTTGCTTAACTATTGGTAGGCTTCTTTTGCTGTGTCCTCCTCTCTTGATGTTTTCCATCCTCTGTTGATGATGCCCTGGTAGAGAATGAACTGGTACCTTGATGGTGGACAAAAATAACTTGATACAAGAGAAACTTTAAAAATTTTTGCATATCATTATTAAGTTCTTATTGTGTAAAAGCTACTATATTAGGCACTGGGAATAAAAAGAGAAAAACATGACAGCCCCTGTTCTCTCATATTCTTCTGGGAGGATGCGATATTTAACAGATGACAATTTGAGGAGGAAGGAGTGACTAAGTATTAGCAAAGGAAGCAAGGAAGACTTCCTATAGGAGATGGAATATTAGTTGAGTCTTAAAGGGAGGCAGAAGGCAACAGGGAAGATAGGCTCGATGAAGTGGTGGAAGATGGAGTAGTAGGTTTGGGGGTGTAACAAATAGGTCACTTAGAACATACTAATGGAAATTATTTGTAAATTGTTTGGAAAGGTAGGCTGAAGCCCTGTTGTGAAGGGCTCTAAATGTCAAGCTGAGAAGTTTGCATTTTTATTACAGAAGTAAGAGGGAGTTGTATTAGTCAGATTGCTACACATTGTAATATTAAATATTGTCAGATTTGTGCTTTAGGAAAATTACTCTGGTAGCTTATGTGGAAGATGGATTAGAGAAGGGAGAAACTGGAAGCGAGAAAGCCAATGAGACTGAAGGGCCTGAAACAACAAATAGAGCTATAACCGAACTTTAATTTTTAAATGCCCTGACAATTTCCTTTTGCATTCTAGTCTATTCTATATTCTCCAGGTGTGGCAAACCTTCGGCTTTGACTGAATTCAAACTTCCCAGAACAAATCCTTTTATTAAGAGAATTTGTTCTGTGAAGTTTGGCTTAAGGGATTTGTTTTGTGAAGTTTGGATTCAGTGAAAAGGCCACACTTGAGGACCTAGAGGGCAAATGTGGCCTTAAGGTGTCAAGTTTCCCACCCATCTAGCCTATATATCTTTTTCTTTTTCATTTTTTTCCGTTGTTGTTGCCAAGGGGTTAGAAAGTAGAAAGGGGCAGACACTCAAATCTGGGATCTTGTTTCAGCAGAAGCCTCGTTGGTATGCCAGGACAGTTCTGCCATACCTCAGTTCCCTACATAAATGCATAGACCCCAGAGAAGCACACTTATTAGAAATTCAATTTCAACTGTGCCTTAAAAATGAGTCAATATGAACATATTTCATCGCATGAAGTATCTTTTTTTTAACTGTACGACTTTAAAATATTCTAAATAAGACTTAGTAAGACCTGTTTACATGCTTTCTCTTCCCTCTTGCCTAAGTCTGAAGTGATGAGAAGGAATTGTAATAGAATAATGTATGATGTGCAGTAAAGCATCTGAAACTCTTCTCAGTGGGAGAATTGTACTTTTCCTGCATGCATAATTCAAAGGTTACCTAATAAATTTTCTGAACATTTATAAGAATAACCTTTGGTGTTGGCAGGGGGTGGACTAAATTACTTTTAAATATCTATTTGTGCCTAAGAACTCATTTCTAGATGAATTCATGGACCTATATATTTTTATTTATTAAAATTAAACTACTTTTTTAAAAATCAAGTTTTGAAACAAAATTTGCCATTTCTTGTACTTATAGATGTATTTTTTAAACTATTATTAAATCCATTTACAAACTACTTTATGGTTATTTGATTTGGGGGTACCAATCAGCTTCCCCAAGCTTTAAGAAATAGTTTGCTCAAGGCTGCATAGAAAACTCTTGCTTCTCCAAAGATGAAGAAAGATGCTTAAAGTGCAATTTTAGACTTCTCACAACCATTATTTTAGATTCCACATGGCAGCTCTAAATACTCGGTAAGGTAAAAGTCATGACTTTTCAATACCACAACTGGTGATAAAAGCATTCTACCCAAGAAAGATATGTATGACAATAAATTAAGGCAAAGTGTTCCAGTAGTCCCATTAACACTTGCCCTCTCCCCCTCCCCTTCTCCCATGAGAATAGCAGCAGGATTCAGATTAAGCAGCAGGATTCAGATTAAGATTCACACCTATTCAACTCGAAATACATTATTCGTTTCTAAAAAAAGCAGGTAAAGGCGAATGGAAATAAGATATGGAAAAAATGTGGACTCTATGTTACTTAGTACAAAAATTTATACTTTTTTTCTACTTCTACCAAAATTTTTCATTACCTAAAATGCAGGTAAGCCGATTATTGGAATAAAATGCAAATTCTTTGCATGTATATGAATATATGCCTATATTTA